>JAGFMF010012170.1:0-101432 GCA_019455555.1 Galemys pyrenaicus | reverse complement strand
GGCACAGCAGGAGAGGTCTGCTGCACCATGTGGGTCCCCTCTCTGGCCGGCAGCAGGGATCGAACTCGTGCTGCAGTGGTTGCCGTTTGCTTCATAATGTGTTGCTTAACCCACTGCGCCACCAGGGAGGCCCTGGCAGGGTAGGTTTTTAAGTTCCCCAGGTACCTACAATGGCATCCACTACCTAAGGTTGAAATCATTCATCTTAGGGCAGAGTCGAAATTCTAATGTGAGGAAAAGCTAATCTTTTGTCTAAAAATGGCTACAGCCTTTGACTGAATGGTAATGTTCGTAAAGATCAGGAAAACTTTTGCTTTCTGACTTACTTCGCTGAGCATAATCCCTCCCAGCTCCATCCATGTTCCTATGAATGACTCTAGTTTATCTTTTTTGATTGCTGAATAGTATTCCATCATGTATCTGTACCACAGCTTCCCAATCCACTCATCGAGGAATATAAGGGAACCAAATAAGGATCAAGGAAAGGAATAAGAACAACAATAATAATAACAACAACAATAAAGACACAAAAACCAAAAATGAAAAGACAAGGACAAATTGGGGACACTTGGCGGGGAGGGGGAGGAGGAAGGTTGAGAGCAGACGGCAGCATGGGGGACTGAGGTGATGGTGCATTGGTGAGATGGTGATGGGGAATACATGGGGATTATAATTGATGTCAAATATAAATAAATAAATAATCAGGAAATCTAAGGACTGCACTGGCGTCACAACTTTGCTTGGTAGTTAATATACAGTAACTGTGGTTTATAAAAGTAAAACCTCAAAATAATCAAAATATTCAACGAGGGGACAGTGGCTTACTATGTGCAGAGCCACATGATGCAGCGATTACAATTACGCTTTGAAGATTACTTAGTGATCTGAGTAAGTGTGCTTGATCAAAGCATGGTTCTGATTCTCCTTCTGTCTCTCTCTTTCTTCTATCTCAGAGACTATTACTAATAATTATGACTCCCAGTTTTGGGTAAAACATTACACATGTGGTAGTTACAAACATTATACATGTGGTAGATTATACTATTGTATAATAGATACAAAAACTGGGGATTGAAAAGAGAAAACTTAATTAAATGCTGGTAATTTGTGGATATTGATCTAGAATTCACATTTGTTTGACTGCAAGCAAAATATTCTTTGCATTCTGGTGTGCTGAATGGAAATTTGCCAGTAAATATTAATAGCTTGTATGTAATTATCTGTGAGTGATATTAGGGATACTTTTCCATAACTTCCTCTGCTTTCCAAATGATTTGTAGTGAACATGTATTAATATTATAATCAGAAAAAATTAAAAATGTTTAAGTATAACAATTATATTCAGGGAATTATTTAGTTATCCCAAAAAATGAACAGGAAAAATTACACTTTTGTTTTTTTTTTAATATGTGTAATAACAAAGACATCCAAGATGATACTGTGATGACCTTGGGAGGGAGGGAGTGGGTGTGCAGTGATAATTAGCATTTTAAAATACATGCTTTTGCAATGTTTCACTTATTATTGCAACAAATACAAAATCTTTTTCAAAAATTGAAAAATCCCAAATAAAAGAACTCTTGAAGGAAAAAATAGGGACTCAACATAATTTATCAGTTGAAATATGAAAATGTGAGTGCATTAACATACAAATAAATTTTACTATAAATGCATTTAACTTAGAGTTCAGAGCATTTATAGTTCTGGGATCCTGAAGACACTGATAGTTCATCAACCACATTGAAATATACAGTAGCTCTGTAAAAGTCCCAATCACAGATTTTACCTTTCTTACATTGGACTTTATGACACTATTCATCACAGTTTAGGAGAAACATGGTAATTGGGGGGAGGGGTGTATGCAGAAAGGTCCAGTTAAACAGAATTACCTATGAAGTCCTATAAATTATTTCCTCTGGGCTCAGTACCAGCATCACTACCCATGACTTTTAATTATTTTTAATAAATTTAATTATTTCAAATTTGAAAATACACAGAAGTGACAAACTTAAAAATACACAGAAGTGGACAATACTTCAAGAACCTCTGTCTTAAATGGGACAATATAAATATCAAAGCCCATATCATTGAGCTGATAGCAACACAGAGTGACAGGCAGTGACCAGTCCTTGGGTGCCTTTTTCTATGAAATTGATAAGCTCATGTGGATGGAAATGCTGAGGGTCCTTTAAACAAAAATCAGCAAACTAAAGATACGGGGATGCAAAAGGGATAATAAGAGCAAACCAGTTCTGGAAGAGTCATCCATTCACTTCCAATCTTGTAAGTCTACCCTGGGACTGAGGTGTTAGTTGCTTTAGAAAGTCTAGTCACTTCCATCTCATCTTCTCCAGACGTACCATTAAAGTTACTATGTCATCATCATGGAGATATATGCCTGTTAGAGGGTTGTTCCCGGCCTGCAGGGAGTGACACTGCTCTAGGGGCTAAGTTCCCCAAAGAAGCTCCCTTCCTAAAACTACAGTATTGTTCCTCCAGTGAGAAGAAAGAAGTTTAATCTCTGCAGTAGTCCCAGGATAGGCTGGAGGTGGTGGGGATCTTTACTCAAGACTAGAATTAAAAAACATCACTATTATGGCCTGATACATCAAAAAAAAAAAGATGAATTATGTTCAGAATGCACCGTATACAGGTAAGGCGAGTTTAGAGTGCATTTCAGAAAGTTTACCATCAATAAAAATGAAATTTGAAAAGTTTCAACATGAAGGGTTTAGGGTTAAGTCTTGGTTCTCCATAAAATTAAATTATGTAGAACAGTTCATTCTCCAAGGACATGGAAGCAATGAGGTGTGACAATAGCACAAAGTGGTGATACAACACTGAGGGCACACTAGGTAATGGAGTCATTGGGGTATGGTGGAAAAGCCTGGGGAGTTTTTCAGAAGGAGTGAATTTCTGAGCCAATTTTAAAGACATTAAAATGTGAAGGCAAAGGAGAGGAACCTGCTGGGGAAGGAGATGTCTCCAGCAAAGGCACCAACTGGGAAGCTGTGAGGGGCTTTGGCAAGGAGTTAAGAGAAGTACAGTTCTGGGGTTTCTCCTTCAAGCTGCTGACAGAAAGCTTGTTGAGGGTACACAGCAGGAGTGGCTAATGGCTTTCCAGGATGAATGCCCACCTGTTATCAGAGAAGCATAGTTTGGGAGTCAGAGAGCCCAGCTCCAGTCCTCACCTTAGGGTGGGTCCCAGGCAGTGGCTGTGTGATATGAACACACAGTATTCATATGGTGGGGAGGTCTGTGAAGGGAAGCAAGCGTGATGGAGGAAGGACATCTACACTATGAGGCCATTTGCACACCCATCTCCAGTAAGGTCAGATCTGGAGGTTTGCTCCAGGACAGAGAAGATAGAATAATATATCCACTAAGGACTATTCCAGATGGACTGTTGACTAACCCCTGGGACCTCTGAGAAAGTCAGGATCCTCACTTCAAAGAAGGAACATGTTCTTCCTGTACCCTTTCCTTCGAAGGCTGAGTGAAGTGCTTCACCCATTGGAGTATATCTCCAAAAGAGATACAGAGGGAGATCAGTCTCCCCACATTAGGTCAGTAAGGGGAAAGGGTAGAGTAGGAATAGCTGGAGGCAGGAAAAGATGATGTGATTCAGACTCATATCTTATCATTCACCCATTATCTGGAGTTCTGAATACCTGTAACTTGCACTTACAAAGTTATCTCCTACAACCTCCATAGAATGTACCCCGTCACAAAAATCTTGGCAAGAACCATGAGTAACTCAGTACAAGCACAACTTCAACACTACGCAGGAAACTTGAGCAGTGAGGTTATACGAATAGTGAAAGAAGCTGGTGAGGAGGTGGGACCTGGTTGGACATGAACTTCGCAGAATCCCAAGAAGGTAGGTACAAGAGCCATGACAGACTCCCAAGATGCTTGAAGGGCTGGGCATGAGCTGGGGTAACACTGCTTATTTTTGAGCAGGTCACTGAAAGCAGGGATTCTCTGTTCTCTCTGGTTATAGAGGCAATAAGTGGCCAGAGGGCCACTTCCAAACAAAGCATCATGCTGTTCCTATCTCCATTTACAAAATTCACTTTTGACCCAAAGTCTCACTGATCTAAACTTATATAAACATGAGACCAAGGTTCATTAAATCATGAGTTTTAGCTTTAGAATGTGTCGTTTCCCCAGCTAATCCTGCCATACATGGGAAACTGGCGCTCGAACAGTATAAGAAGCCAGAGGCATGAGAGTTTAGTTAAACTCAGAGACTGGTCAGCATATTCTCTGGGAAACACCCAGAATGGTGCAATATCATCAATCCTTTCTATCTCTGTAGTTCCTCTTTCTGACCATGTTCCAGACATGATCTCATCCACTGTCACACTATCCCCTAAATAATGATGATTTACATTTGTTCTGTGCTCTAGACTTAAAGTGCTTTTAAGTAAATTGTCTCAATTAATGCCTACTTCAACTATGATGGGATCAATATTCCTAACTTATAGATGTAGAAATAAAGCTTGGTGAGGTTCGGTGACCTGTACATATAGCTGGAATAGTTCCCGCCCAGGTGTCCCAGTCCCTGCCTCCTTTTCACTGGATCTTGTTACCTACAACAAAGAAAAACACAGGTGGAATCTAGAACTCCCATTTTGCTGATGAGGAGATTATGGCACTGATTGTTCAAGTGGCCTTTATATGAGGCATAGGGTAAGGAAAGGGACAATCTAGAAAATTAATCTGTGTCAAGGTCATCTTGTGCCAAGTCTTCTGATCTCCTGAAGTCATGATGGAATGTGATTTCTTGGAGTAAACATCAAACCTTGAACCTCTTTAACTTTATAAACTGATGAAGACTTAGCAGAGTGAAAACTATGTTTGGTAAATCAGACCCAAGGCTGACATTCAAAAAATCTCTTCTTTAGCTTTACCTTTCTAAGCAAATGAGAATGACAGTGTGAATTCCCAAAGCACTAAAGGTTCACGATTTCAGGCAAATTCCAAGCCTGAAGACAAAGACAACTGTAAACACCTATTGCATAGATTTGGAGTTTCCTTTTTAGCCTTCTCACCACCCCTCTCTCTCAATGGTCTTTTGAAATTTTAGGCATGTGATAGATAGAAGTACACCAGAACTATTTCAGTTCACAGTTGGCATCACTGAGGCTCAGCTGTATTGTACAAAATAGCCCACAGTGTGAAACACCATGGAGAAAAGTTAACTACAGCTGAGGCTGCCAACATTTAGTGTTGTCAGCTCCTAGAATATCCTCGGACAGTTGCACTCATCTCCAGTGAAACCCAAATGGTAGGCTTTGGGTTGCATGGGCATTTGGCTTTCGTATCCCCAGGTGAACAAGGGGATTGATCCTGGTGACACTTGGATGTCTGCTGGTATTTCAGGAGGCCAGAATAGCTCAGCTTCCTCTATCCCAAACCTGGCTTCCTTTCCAAATGGAATAATTCAGATGTAATGCTTTGTTCCTGTAAGAACTTGGCAATGGACTTTTCTCCTGTTGAAAATTTATTTCAGACAAAATTGGTTCATGAAAATGGCTACAGTTGCTCATTGGCAGAGGGAAAAAAAGACAATATCTGCTTGGTGGGTTGCTCTTGTTGGTGGGTGATGTATGTTTATTTTTTGGTTTGTATAACATGCAGCCTAAAGGGCTCACTTGGGGCTCTTAGGCACTGGTCCTGGTCCAGTTGCCTCACTTACCACAATTTCTCAAAAGCCCTCGCTCTTCAGCCAAAATACTCCTATTTGTCCCCACCACCACTGCTGTACCCCACTCCAGTCAGGTTCAGGAACTCAGAAGCTGTCTTCCCAGCTTCGTCAGGTACCCACAGTGAAGAACTAGAACAGTTTGGGAGGGCATTTGTAAATTGCCATTCTCTGAAGTCTTCTTTTGGGAAAAGATCCTAAACACTTGACTTATACCTACAATGCTTTTCAATGTTTATTTTGCTTCTCCCTACATACATGTAACTGCATCTGGTTTTAACAGCCTATATTAGAAGTTATTGGAATCTGGGAAAGAGTAAAGAGTCTTAATATCAAATATATCACCAGCAACAAACACTACCACCATGAATAAATCATTAAGTGAGAAGAGAAGAGCTGGTGATGTGTGTGTGTGTGTGTGTGTGTACACATATAGAGAAATACCTGGAAGAATAAACACTAAAGAGTAGTAATTATTAGACTATTAGACAACAGGGTGCGAGGATTATCTTGCTTATGCATACTTCTATAATCAAAGTGTGTGATTTTGTAATTAAAAATAAAATAAATAAAACAGAAACTTCTTTTGGAAAATAAAAATCAAAAGGAGAGTCAAATCAGCTCATTCTCCCCCTCTCCCCTTCCTTCCCCTTATTTTGAATGTACATTCTAGAAGAATGGGTCAGCTTGCTTGGGTTTAAATCTTGCCTCCCCCACTTGAACAATCCTCTCTAGACCTAATTCTTCATCTGGAAAATGAGAATGATTTTCATTATTTGGATAATGAGACTAATATCAACACCTAGTCCATAGACTTGTTTTAATAATTTAAATGAGACATTCCTTGTAAAGGTACATATTCAATAAATGGCAGATATTGTTGTTTATTCTTATATGTTTATTTCTACAGTACAGATTGAAGACCTACAAATACTTAAAAATTATTTTTGCATAGGAAAAATAATTTTCTGGTGGAATTTGCCTACATCCCTCCTGCATGCAAATCCACTTTGTGCTCCCTCTTACATTCAACATAAGACAATAGTATGAGTATTGTAAGCTCTCTCTTGAGGCCCATCCTGTTCACAATGTGCATGAAAGGAAAGGAAGAAAGGAAAGGCATGAAAGGAGGAGCAAAGAGAAATAAAGTCAATTTGGTTTCTCTTAATTTGGGCATTGAAATTAATCATTGGAAGACATGGTAATAGATGGTTTGCTTTCAGAATTAAAACTGGGCAGGTGAGAGAGCTTTCCTCTGGAATAACCTTTCCCATTTCTTTTCTAAATATTGTTGAGAGACAGTGACTTTATTCTTCTCATCTGCATCTGTTTTCACCATGCAAGGTGAAGAGGTAGCACTGTAAACTCCAATGGGTTACACAGTTGGCACCCCTCAAAGGAAGGCCCCCAAATTCAGAGAAGCCTGAGTGCTCTCAGTTGGTGGACAGACTGCCCTACCTTCTTCCCTTTAATGAATGTCTTGGCAGGTTCAGTTCTAGCCTAGTTACAAACACAAATGGAATCATAACCTGGCAGGGAGTGAGGTTTAGATGTATTCTATCACCATCACTGTTTCCACAGACAGCACTATTTGAGCACCTCCTATGAACCAAATATGGGACCTACCATATCTTATTTCTAACCCTCACCTCACTCCTTAGGGTGGGTGTCACTCTCTATTTTAGAGAGAAGGAAACTGAGGCTCAGGGAAATCAAGTGATTGCTACAAGGTCAAAGGCTAATAAAAAAAATGGACAGACTTTTTCTGTTTTGTTTTGTTTTTTTCACTATACCATACGTCCTAATAGATGGGAAATCAGAAGTGAGAAGGATGTCTTAAATGGGTTTGTGGAGCTCTCAAGGGAGATAGATGATTTTAGAAACTAGGAGGTTTAGGTAGTAATAGCCAGACCTGAAAAAGGTCAGGATGAAATAATCTCCTGGGATAGGTATAGTTCACTGTTTTATACTAGAAAATAGAAACAAAGACTCAGGTCAGATAGTGGTCAAGTTAATTGTTAAGCAGGCATGCCCCAGCAGAGAGTAGAGCCAGTTATCAACAACTACTGGTACTTGTGCTTTAGATGAAGCAGGGGATAGGCAGAGAAAGGTGAGGGGCAGCTATAGGGTTCCAGATACTTGGATCACACAGATTTATTTTTAAATTAAAGGTGACCCTGGCATTCAAAGAAAATTTTAGACACAGGAAAGAAAAAGGGTTGCTCAGTCATCATAGTGCTAACACATAGTAGTCTGAGGGATTACTAAGACCCACACATAGGAAAAGGACTAGGAACTGGTTTTGGGGTTATGCTAAGAACCCTTCCAGACCTGATCCCCAAATATCCAAAGTTAAAGTGAATCAAGAGACTCCATGGAAAGATGGTTGAGAACCTGGCATCTGGAGCCTGAATCCCAATTCCACCACTCATTAGCTCTGTCAACTTGAACTACTCATTTAACTTCTTTGCTCTATACCCCTTATCTGTAAATGGGAATTAGAAATACCTAACTTCTAGATGTTATAAGGATTAAATGAGTTAGCACAAGATAATTAGAAAGTGTCTGGCCTATAAAAAGCACTAAGTGTTAATGGCTTTCATCATTATTGCCATTAATAGGGTCTCCTCAACAGGGAGGAGAAAAAAATGTCTACCAATGAACATGATCTGTTGAATCAAAAGGAGTATGACTAGATGAGTTGTCTTAGACTCAAAATCAACATATTGAGCATAAAATCAGTATAACATACTTATTTTGTCTGATTTATTGTGTTTTGTTGTTGCTTGTAAGAGCCCTTTGAAACAGCCTACTTCTAGCAAGGGAGAAAAAGAACTTCCCCATGTGTCAGCTACTACAAAGGGTTAAAGCTACCTTTACAAGGCAGGTACCAGGTGATGGTAAATAGCCCAGCTGAAAAAAAATCATAGAAACTTAGGAAATGAATAGATTACCAATTCCTCTTGTCAAAACTGATTTCCTATGACTTCACTTGGAAGTATTTTTAGTGCTTTTTTAATTTAAAAAAATAAAAGAGTCCAAAGTGCTCAAAGTTTGATTAAAATGTGCTTATTCCCAAATACCAGATCCCAGGATGGGACTGTCCAGGCTGAGTCCAGCTCAGTGCAGTCTCACTAATTCTATGAGGATGGCTCTCAGACAACAGGTTATTGTTTCTGGAGTCTGTTTCTTATAAATATTCATCTAATCCACCTTCCTACATTTATCATTCTTAGCGCTGGAAAGACTTCAGAAATCATCTGGTCCCCCAAAAAGGAACCTTCTCTGCACCATTCATTCCTTTATTTTCAAGTGTCAACTGCATGTTGGGCTCACAAGTAGACAAAATTCCTGCTGTAAGGAAGGTCACTGTCCTGATAGGGAGTGAGATGAGATTAGCATGAAATTACTTGTGACCCTCTGTGATAATCACCAACATGGGGATATGAGCAGAGTAAGTGGGTGTGTAGGGAAGAGATCCAGTCCAAACCATGGAGGTCATCAAAGTCTTCCTGGAAGATATGATACTTAAAAGGACAGAAGATGATCAGAGGTAGTCAGCATTAAAGTAGGGGTGGGGGTAAAAAGAAGACAATATCAAGACTTGAGAACATGACATGCAAATGTCAGGAGAGCTTAAGTACAGCGTGGGGTAGAGAGAAGTAGGAGGAGTAAAAGGTAAAGCCAGAGAAGGCAGTATCAGGTCACAAAAGGGTTATAATATCAAGAGTTCAAACTTTTTACCAGTAGGAACCCATTTATAGGCTTCCTAATCAATGGAACAGTATAATGAGATATGTTTTAGGAAACCACTCTTGCTGTAGTGTGGGATGGATTTAAGGAGACCATGGCTAGAATTAGGGATAAAGGGGCGATACTACAATAATCCAAGCAAGAGATAATGAGTCTGCTCTAAGGTACTAACAATGGTGATGGAAGAACAGTAACATATTAAAGAGGTAGAATCAGTAGGACTATGTGGTGAACTCAAGAATAATGAGAGCAAAGGTGAAGTCAAGAATGACTCCCAAGTTCCTGTGTCAAGCAAATGGGTGGTTGTGCTGTTCATGGCATGGGGAACACAGGATAAAGAGCATACCTGGAATTGGTGGGAGAAGATAAAGTAAATTTTGGACATATTGGATTTGAGAACCTGCTGAGAAATCTAGAAGGAGATGTACAGAAAGCCAATTATTAATAGGCTCAGGGTTGAGGTTAGAGAAGAGACATGGATTTAGGAGCCAACAGAAGGGGTGGCAGTTGAGACTCTGAAAGAGTGCAAAACCATGCAGAGTGTGCAGAGAAGGTCTAAGGAACAAATCTTGGGGGTAATGGAGGAGATCTAAGAAGGTCCAGCAAGAAAGAAGAAAAAAACTAAGAGAGCAGAGAGTCATAGAAGGCTTAGCAGAAGAGAATTAAGATAGCACGAAGCAGTAGATAGGATCAAATGCTTCAGAAAGACCAATTAATATCTGAAAAGTGTCCTCTGATTTTACAACAATGTTTAGTTTGAAACTTTGCTAAGATTAACCTAAGTTGACTAGCAGGAACAGATGATGGAGTTTAGACTTTACTTTTAGAGCAGAAAGAAATAGTTAAGACTATTCAGTGTGGGTATAAATGAAAATATAACCTCTAAACCAGAGAAAGAAAAAGTTCTCTATATGCTGGCTATGTACACACATGTGGAATACTGTGTCTAATTCTAGAAACTATATTTTCAGAAGCATATTGACAAACTGTTGTTGGAAGGCTACCAGAATTGTGAAGCTGAAGTAACTGTATCTGTTTACTTTTTAGTAAATAATGTTTTGTGGAAGGCAGGGGGTGGGTTTGATAGCTGAAGGCTTGCTGTAGAGGAGAAACAACAGTGATAGGTATAGTAAAGCCAACTTCAGCTTAATTCACATTTAAGTTCTGATCCATGGTGCCTTTTAATAAACTGTCCAAAACCAGAATGAGATACTTCATGATCCAGTGTGCTTCTTATCACTGAAGGTTTTCCAGTAAAGGAGATCCTTTTTACGTAGGATATGAACATCTTCAATTTTTTGCCATCTTAAAAACAAACAAATTAATAGAGAAGAAAACTACTTTCCCTGGACCCTAATTTCCCTGTTTCTCGTCTTTCAAAGACAAGTTTTTGAGAGAGAAGGCTATATTTTGTTGTATTTTCCCTCACTTCCTACATGCCCTCCGACTCCTGCCATGGGATTCTGACAGAGCAGACGACAGTCCTCTCCAGTACAATCATGGCTCCCCCTCTTATCTGTATTATTTCGCCATTTGTTTTACTATTCTGTCTTCTAGATCTCCTATAGAGATCTAGCCTCACCTCTCACATCAGAACAACTCCTTTAAACCAAAAGTCCTCTTCTATGGCCACCAAAGCCTCAGGAATACATATTATATTTATCTTCTTGTATTAAAAGTTTAAGAGCAGTACTTGTTACACACGGCTTTTGTAGCTCGACAGGTAAAAGGGGCTATAAATATTGTTTGGTTGGTTTTTTTTATCTGTACTCTTGCCTGTTCTTTAACTACAGAGACCCAAGGGCATTTCCTTCACCAGGTGCTTCTTCTCATGTCACCTACATGGCCTCACACAAATCTGGTTTTGACTTTACTGACATTTTCTTCTTTTGCTTCAAAATTCACTTGAATCTTTCTATATAAATCAACAAGGTGTTCTGCCAAAGTACATCCTTCCCAATCTTTATAAGATATACTCTGCCTTTTCCAAAAGTCCATCATCCTGACTCCAGGACATAGGCCAGGAAACTTAAAAACACCATCTACATAGGCAGCCATTTGCTTCTCCAAGCCGCCCTTCTCTTCCATAGTCACTGTCATCACACAGAACAAGAGACAAAAACACCACCTGCACTTTCAAGTCTTTCCGTTTGCTATCCAGAACTTTACAATCATTAGGAATGCAGTCTCAGTTTCTTCTGAATGTGCCATTTGTTCCACACAGGAAGCAGCAAATGTGGGGGACAAATCTTGGTCTTGATAAAAGCTTCTTGGCAGACTCTCCATAATGTCTTGGATATTGGCTCCTACTCTCATTTTTCCACATCGAGTGTATAAAAAGTGACCTTCAAAATTCTTGGTTAGGAGTTATCCACAACATAAAACATCTTTCTTCTTCCTGAGAGTATTCACAAGACCCCTTCCATCAGCTCACACCAACTTCTCCGCAGTGCTTTAAGAATGGAAGGCCCAAATTCACTGCCGTGAGAAGACTGGCATGCTGGATCCGAAGGGCTTTAAGCTTGTCCTTCCTTTCTCTGATGTCACCTTCTTGTGCTTGCCCACTTCATGACACTAATTTCTCTGCATTCTCTTGGCTTTCTCACCATTTTTTTTCACCCTGCCTAAGTACTTTTCATCTTCTCTAAAAAGCTGGAGTGTGAAAAAGCATCTATTTTAGTTCTCCCACCTTTTCCCTCTGCTTGCAATTGCAGCTGCTATAATTGGTCACCATTTCAGGCAAGAAAAGAAAGATGAAACTTACTCCAAAGGTCACTACAACATCCCCTTGGTAGGCATATTTATTGGATCACCAAGTGAACTAATGGTTTATCTTGTTACTTGCGAATCTTAAAACAGCAAAGATTATGTCTTTTCTCTCACTATGTAACTTCTTAAAGGGTCAGAATATTTTGCTGCATATTTTTCATTAGCGGGTGAGTTTTTCAAGACAAAAACTGGGCATTTCTTTAAACGTTCCATTGTGCCCACACATGATGGGACATGAAAACCATTGAGCACTATAGTCCAACTCTGAGGGCACAGGTTTTCCACTGTAGGGAATCAGTATGGGTAACCCCGTTCTATTTGCGCTTACAACTCTGACAGGTTAGTTGATTACACTTTGAACATTTTTGAGGGTTAAGGTCACTGACAAGTCCATAAGAACATTTCTCTCCATCTTCAACTTTTTTAATCCCAAATCCAAGAATGAATTTTTTAAATGTGTTCTATCTACAAAACAGGGGTCAGGGAGTCAGAGAGGGAGACAACTAACCAGAGATTACCTAATGAAGTTATTTGTACCTTTGTTTCTGTATTTCTTTTAAATCTTTCTTAAAATGGTCTATTTTTGAAAAATATTACATTAATGCTACTTAATGTGCTTAAATATGATTTGGGGCTTTGAGACTTCTGATAATATATATATTTGAATGTAAATGCTTGCTAATATTTGAACAGCTTACCAAAAGTCTGGCATTTCAGATAAGGAGGTCAGAAAGCAGGTCGCTGACACAGCAGGCACAGCTGCTATCCAGACATGAGCGCCTGAGCACTCTCTGACTGAGTAATAGCAGTATCGCAGGACAAGATCATCGACACATTCATTTTTCCTCCTGGGCAGACAGAGATACATGTATCCCCTGACAGCAACATTATTATGACAGCGATTCCATCTTTTACTTGTTTATCTTCTCAATGACACCTAATGTGTCACAAAAAATGTATAAAGAGAAAAGTGTGTCTGATTTACCCCATGGCCTGAGTTATTTGATGTGATTTAGGCACCTTGAGTCACGTATCTACCAGCACGAGGAGGAACTCCTGCTAGTGTCCATCCACATCTTCTATTTGATCACAGACACGCTCAGTAGCTTGGACTAGAAAGACTTACAGAGATGTCCAGACGACTTGGACACCCTGGACCTGAACCCTCGCAGCCAGGAGCCTCCCAGCTAGACTGTGGTGACTGACTCCATCCCTCCTGCAGTTCAGCTTCTATGAAGGCTATTCTAAGAGTGCCATCTGCAGGAGGAACTGAGGACTCAAAGCTTAATTTCTTTCAAGTGACTGGAGATGAATTTGTTTAAAATGTTTTCAAGAGCTAATAAACACAAAATCTGAGTTAAATTTTAATGACCATGAATTGTTACATTAATTCCTCACAGATATTTTTGTTATATTTTAATACTAGCCTTCCTATAAAGAATCACCAATGGTGAGTTCACAAGTGCCAACTGTCTCAGAGTGCAGATGTATTTGTTGAGGGGGCTTTACACTGACCCTCACCAATTTTCTTGCTTGACAGCTTGTTCTTTCCTGCAAAAGGGCAAATTTCCAGGAGCTGTAACAGATACAGCAGCTCTCTTGCTGCTCTGATTTAAGATAATTTTTTAAAACTGAATACAGAGAATGAGTGCTCAGAATTCTTTGCCAGATCAGCCTTGGGTTCAAGAACCATAAACTCACAAAGTTGAAAGAGGTTCCTCTACAGAATCATGGCTATCTAGAGCATGGCTGTGAGGGATAACCCAGTCTCCTACTCCACACTGTGTGAAGTTCTTCCTGAACATATCTCATAGCCAGCAACCCAAACAACAAGGGACAAGAGTTTCCATGCTTTGGCTTTCTGTCATTGACCTCTGACTAACTTAAGAACTGTCCAATTTCTGATTAAATGCACTCTCCTCCTCCCAGGGTCCCTCAGTTAATTGAAGACAGATGCTAGAAAGAAAGAGAATACCCTTTTCTGCCGAGATCACCCTTTTCTCAGTACTTGAGCATACTGTTAATGATGCACAGAACAAAGCAGGTCTGAAGCAGAATGACAGGCTGGGAAGTTCCACTGCCCCTTTTCCCCAGATGGGGGTGAGGGAAGAAGTCAGGATTAACTTCAGATGAGATCCATCAAAGGGGGGCCTTTATAGGGCAATGCACCTTATGGCCACTTCTTACTCACTTGTGAAGCACACCTGCTGATCTCTCTTCTTGAGGAAACATTCTTCCTAAAAGCAAGGACCTTTCAGAAGGTAGAAACTCTCTCACAAAAATAGTTTTATCAAAAAGCAAAGGCAAAGAGAAGTGAATTATATCATGAGATTACTCAGGGGCAGGCCAGGGAAAAGCACAGCAGCACAGGATAACCACAGCAGCACCCCCTCACCCCTATTCTTGCTTTTTGTCCTTCACTTTCCATGAGCAAACTGACACTTAGAAATAAATTGTACACTCCAGTTCTTATACTTCAATAAGGAGGAACAGCATGAAATTAGGGTAATAGTATAACTTGAGTCAGAGAAACCTGGGCTTGGGTCCCAGCAGAGTCACTGACAAGCCACACGACTTGTACACACTACAGAACTTTCCACGCCTTAGGGTCTTCATCTATAAAACAAGGTGACATCCTTCTAAGTGAGGCAGGACTGAGACATAGGGCTGCTAAAATGCAGGAGCACCAAAGCTATGTGATGGGTCTATTTTAACAGACTGTCCTAGGTACTGGCACCACCACACTCAGCAAACAGATAATGCATGCGACCTCCTCCCATCTTTTGCCTCTTAACAAACTGGAGAGGCACCCAAATCCCTAGCCACCCAGGTATTTTGAACTATGCTACATCTTGTCTACTAAAGGCACTTTGGTCCTGTGTCTACATTAGGTTGGTGTAGTCAACTTATTCTGCAAAGGCCCTTGTGTGGCCATGTGGTTTGCTATTTGTTGTGGTGGTGATAAAATATACATAACATGAAACATACATTTTAATCGTTTTTAAGTTCAGTGATATTAAGTACATTTATGTTGCTGTACAACCATCACCATCCATCTCCAGAGTTCTTTATCTTGCAAAGCTGAAACTCTGTACCCATTAAACAATAACCCTCAATCTTTCCCCTCAACAGCCCCGTCCCCACCATTCTACTTTCTGTTTCTATTCTTTGACTACTCTAGATCCTTCACACATGTGGAATCATACAATATTCAGTATTTGTTCTTTTGTGACCTGCTTATTTCACATAGCACAATGTCTTCAAATTGCATTCATATTATAACAGGTGACAGATTACCTTCAGTTTAAAGAATGGATAAGTAATTCCATAGTATAGTGCCTGTCGCTTATTCATTCATGTGTCAAAGATACCTGAGTTGCTTCTGTGGATAATGCTGCTATGAATGTGCATATATAAATATTTGTGCAAATCCCTGTGTTTGTTTTTTCAGGTACATGCCCAGAAGTGGGACTGCTGTATTATATGGTAATTGTAAGTTTAATTTTCTGAGGACCTGCCATGTTGTTTTTCACAATGGCCGCACCATTTTACATGCCCACTAACAATTCACAAAGATTTCCTATGAGGCTTTCTTTATTCCATAATCTGGGTCAGCTCCAGCTACCCTCCCTAGTTCAGGTCACTGCTACACAGTCTTTCTGGCTCTTGTCAGGCTTCTCAGTTTTCAGTGTACACTTGAAGCTCCCCTAAAGATGTTGTATGTCCACACTATTTTCTTGTCCTCCAGAGGATTCCTTGGGTCTAAACAACCCTCTTCTGCACCCACAGCTCCTGTCTGTCTGGGGCTGGCAGTCCTGAATGAAGACTGGGGGTCTGCACAACGCCAGTATGGCATCCACTTTGAAGACTGACCATGTGGTATAGCAGTCAGTTCTGTTGATGTGATATGATGTGGTAAACACTAGATTTGTCATCCTCACTACTCCAGCAGCAGTCCCCCCACCTCTGCCCCCATATTGATACCTGCCTCAGATAAAATTATTCCCTGTCTTATTCTTTTTTTCTTTAAAGATTTATTTATTTATGCATACAAGAACTGGGGCACAGGCCACAGGTGCAGGGGATGAGAGGATTCACCAGAGACAGAGGGGGAGCAGAACAGGCAGATCGACTGAAATACACTGCTAAGGGGAGTAGCAGCGGGCAATGCATGAGAGGTCTGCTGTGCCGTGTGGGTCGGCTCCCTCTCAAGCCCAGGGTTTGAACCTGTGCTGCTGCAGTGGCTGCAGATAGCTTCATAGTGCTGCAACTTAACCTCCCGTGCCACAGTGGAGGCCCCCCTGTCTTATTCTTAAGAGTCCTGTTTTTCCATAAATGATTTCCAACTACCGATGACAACATTCGCAACACCAAGAAAAGAGTATTTCATCTTGAAGATGCATATTTTCAGGACCCAAATGGAAAACTCCCCAAAAGACAAATAAAAGCGAATTACATAAAATTTTGAGGTGGAGGCTCAGAACAGAAACCTCCTTATATCACGCCAGTGCTGACATAAATGGTCAGGGCCTCCTACATAACATCCTTGTACAAATTGGAAAATGGCAACCTTTGTGGTGAGGTGTGCAGCTCAGCTAAAAAAATGAATGTTGTGCAAAAGACAGACTAAAAATTGTGCCAATAAAAAAAAAAAAAAGGCACTCTCTCAGGCACAGCACTTGTGTGAATGCATGGCTTGGTGACCATTTCTTTTTTCCAGGAAGGTACAGAGCTTTGCTAGCAGAATAAGTGATCATTTTAACTCCCAGTTACCTGCAGTAATAACCATAAGTGGTATCACTGGGGTATTGATGACTCTATTGATAGATGTCATTTCTGCCCTCCACCCCATCTTGTGGACAATACATTTACAGGCCATCCCTGCAAGAAGACTTTCTTTGAAGTCAATAAACTGAGCATCTATTTACCACTCAGTTAGTGATCTCAGAGCAAAGGTTTCCCAGCATCAGACAGGAAGGTATCCCAGAAGCCCTGGTTATCAACCCAACACATCTCACCAAATACCAAAGCCACGGCCCTGGTCTTCCTCACCCAACACTACATGGTATCTCACCTGAGCCACCTCTTCAAAGTCATCATGCCTCTTCTGCAGGGCCCGGGCTCGATGCAGGGACTTCCCAACCCCAGTGTGTTTGCTGAGAAAGGCCTCACCGTGGTTTTCAATCCAGTCCAACACCTGCGCAGAGAAGAAAGAAACAGTGACATCCCATTCCAACAAGAAAACAGGCGTCCAGGTAGAACTGTTCAACCTAGGATAAGGACAAGGGATTTCATTACTGTCACTGGCAATATGACATTCCCATCCTTAAATAAGTTCAACTCCATTTTTTTAATTAAATTTTTTCTTACATTGTTATAGTTCCCATAGTTCTCCCACTACCATATCATCCATGAACCATCACTAGTGTTCTTTCCTACTGTTTTGACACACCCTACTCTACTTTGCTGTATGACTCAGATCTATGGTTAATGTGCTAGTTTTGACTTCTTTCTTTACCTTTTGTTTGGTTTCTCTATATCCCACATATAAGTGAGACCATCCAATATTTATATCTTTCTGACTAATTTTGGCTAGCATAATCCCTTCTAGTTCCATCCATGTTGCCACAAACGATATGAGTTTATCTTTTTTGAACACTGAGTAATATTCCATTGTGTAAATATACTACAATTTTTTATTAATTCATCTCTTTGGGGGTATTTGGGTTATTTCCATTTCTTGGCCATTGTAAAAATGCTGCAATAAACACAGGAATGCAGTCAACCCCAACTCTGATTTCCAGAACATCCGCTCATTACTTTTCCAGTTTTCTCAGTCTGTTAGTCCATTATTTTAAGCAAGCTTCACAGACACAGTTTAACCCCCTCACTACCTCTACTCTAATGACACAAAGTCAGACACGCTGACGGGAAATTAGGTAGTGTCAGGGCAGGGCAATTTCAGATTTGCATCATTTTGTTCATCCTTCACTCTGCCATCAAAAGGCTCACAGGAGAGGATCAGTCATGGGAATCCTGCCCCATTGTGCTCATGAGGCTCCCTCCCTATTCTTGGACATAAAATTCAGAGTAGCCAGTCCCCAGCTGGAGCTGAAACTCCAGTTGAGGACAACTACCCTCTCTGGCTTCTACCTCTTTCCTCCAGTCAGTACCTACCAACCAACCAACCAACCAAATAAATGATGGTTTCTATATCCCACGGTCTTTAATATCTATGAGTCTCTTGGGAAGCAGTGGTGACTCCATGTTCCTCCAGGCTTATGAGCTCACAATTTGGTCTCAAGACATTTTCCTCACTATGTAGAGAGTTTGAACAGAGGTAGCTGGAGCAATAATGGGACAAGTGAGGGTATCAGAAGGTGAGAAAATGTTGTCCAAATAGGTATTTGACAGGGGGAGTGGAAACTTCTTAATAAAACCCTTAATATGCTCAGAGGGCCAAGGCATTTTATATCCATTTTGTATTTGCCCATGTGGCCTTATAAAAAAACGCGGCTGCTATGGAAAAGGGAAGCAGTTCATCTTCTAGCCTCTGAGGAGCCAGTGCTCAATAAATCAGTTGACTACAATTAAATCAGAATTACAGCACAGACACACCTGTTATAGATCCTGCCAAGACTCCACTGAGTCTACTCCACTCCTGCCATACTAAACTTTAACTGAACTTTGATCAATGATGTACTAGCTTTCTCAGATTTTAAAGGGACTTTTTGGAAAATGACTTAGATGATTTAGGCCTTTTTTAAAGGATGCGCTGATTTCTTTCTCTCTTCCTTCTACAGATTGCCCTATGGCAGGCAGACAGACCCAGGACTGCAGACATGGGAGTTCTGGCTCTATAGAATCTAGCCTTTGCCTTCACTTCCTCTGACATTTGAGATAAGTCAATGCTTGCAATTGTGCCAAGTATGGAAGCCAAGCCTTCTTTAGGCTTCAGTGACAGTATCATAAAGCCCAACACCACAATGATATTGGTTCCGAGAAAGGTACATATGATTATAAGGATGAGGTTTCACAAATGCCCTCTTAACAAAACCAGGTCAGGTAATTGTCCTTTCAAATGAAAAACAAAAACAAAAACAAAAAACAAGACTTAAAAGTGACTAAACATTAGGTGTAGAGAGTTTAAGTATGTTATATAACAAATTCTGGAAATATATTTTTAATGTTCTAGAGACATCTGTAAAAAGGAGTTGCAGTAATAACTGAACTAGATTTTTACCTTTTGAAAATATGAAAGGTAACACTGAAAGGAACTCTAAATATGTTTCTCTAGAATTATTTATGGTGAAAATTTCACAAAAGAAATCAGGAGGGTGCATTTTTGTTTGACTTGCTACAGTTTGCTCCTAGGGTTCTCTATTGTAAGGAGAATGGAGAGCATCAGCATATAAGTTCAAAGATAAATATCTCTAGACACTAAGTTCCCTATATATTGTATACAATGGATAGGGCAGTGTTGTGATTTTTATGCGCATTTAAACTTTTATTAATTGCCTTTTGAATATGAATTAGAGCTTGTGAATAATTTTTATACACAGAAGAACTTTTGTTGTTGCAGTTACAAAAGTGCTTTGGAATTTAAGTCAGATTTTCAGATTACAATTATTTTTAATTTGGTGTTGAGCATAAATTGGTATTGAGCATATTGGATTCCTAGCACAGAAACTGGCGATATTTTTGCAAGTTTTATATTTTACTTTTTTTATAGTTTTAATATAATTGATTATTCTAAAGCAGATTTTCATCCAATAGTTCATAAACAAGTTTATCTTCCCTAGGGATGGTTCCCCAACTTTAAAACTTTTTTTTATAAAGCGATGTTTCCTGTTTAAATTATCTTGCTTTCTTTAAAAATGTCAATCCATTTTCAGTTAGTAACACTTAATTAGCTCCACCTTAACCACTCAAAAATCTATTTATTTCATATTTGAGAGGCTTTTACTTAGTTTAAACATAACTTTGATTGCTCTGTGATTTTTTTTTTTTTGCCACCACTTAGTTCAACTACTGCCATTAAAGCTGAAACTATGGGGAAAACATGTGCAGTCTCAATGAGGATGCAGGGACTGCATGGAAATCAATTTAACATAAAGTGCACATGATTAAGGAAGTGAACAAAATTACTTTAGTATACAAAGAAACTGAAAAAGTGCCCAAGGACAGATAAACATAATCACACATGAGGGACTGTTTAAATTGCTGATTTCTGACTATTTTGTTTCAAAGCATTCATGTAGAGTCAGTGTGACCTGATACTACATTTACACTGCAAGCTCTCTGGGGCCTGATTCTTGAGCCTGATGCCCCTATGGGGTCATCCCCCACAAAAGGGTCAGGTAGACATTTCTCAACTGGCCTCTTATCACCTTGGTGTGGGAACTAGCGGTCAATCTAGTCCCTGGGAACCTCAAAAGGTTTGCTACCATTACTTAAAGAATGCAGATTATTTTGCTTGAAAGAGGGCCGAGAAGGTTAGGAGAAGCTTCAGTTTTTGCCTAAGTCCTTTGCCTTTCCTTAATCCAAGCAGACATTAATAGGCAAAATAGCTTTTTCCCTTTTCCTAGTTGAAGAAGCAATCACTGCTCTCCCTTTTATGACTTAGAAGAGTATAGTTTGTGTCTGGGGTTGTAGGGGGGGGGTCTCATCCAGTTCTAGCTCATCAATAAATTATGTTCTCTGTCTAGAGACAGTAAGGAGGAGGTCATCCTGTTCTTGTGGGTCATCTGAAGTCTCCCCTCTATGGTCTTGATGCAGTAAGTACTAAAATACAGGATAAACATTCCTGGTCTGCTCCATTATTCTTTAGAATTTATAAGCATGTGAATTCTCCATATGTATGTTATTAAATTGATTGCTTTTCCTTTGTTAACACATCTGATGCAGTTTTGATTACTCAGCCAGTCCAAGAAGAACCCAGATGTGTAAAGAATGAGTTTTGCGCCCTGACACCCTCAACCCTTGGGAGCACAATTCAGATTCCCACAAGACTGCACATCAGAGAAACATGCTGCCGAGCAGACACCAGCAGTGCCTGACAACTACATTACACGTTGTGAACTAATGTGCAACACTGCATGTCTGGATTTCTCTCAGTTTCTGGTAAGTCCCAGACTCTGCACATCACGAAGTAAAAATAAGTTGAGTTTTTAGCCACATCCTTGGCCTTACCAAAATTTAATCACCTATCAAAGTCTGCCCATTAATTACTCCTGTTTAATTCCTCTCATATACAAGATCTTTTCTAAAAGATTCAGTTATAGTCAGGGAGGTGCAGGGTGGTGGCTGATCATATATGTTGATGGCTTTGGGTTGGTGTTTAAGTATATCCAACATAGGAGGTTTTATCTTCTTGTTTTGGCAAGGGGTCTTCAGGAAGAAGACATGTATATGTGGGATGTGAAAACTTAGTCAAACTCATGTTTGTCTTTTTATATCCTAGTGTTAGACACCAGGACAGTCCAGGATGCATGTAACAAGGTAAGCTTGGTCCTGACTCTAGAAATTCAGCACTTGACACAATTCATCATTAATTGCAATGATGTGTGCCAGCTCTGCAGTGCTACCTAGTGGGAGGTCAGGAAGGCCTGAAGAAAGCTGAGACTTGAGAGAATAGGACTTAACCAAGTTAGAAATTAAAGAGAACAGCCTGACTTGAGGAGGGGCTGAATAGGAAATAGGCCCAGAACAGTCAAGAGTCAGATGGTGCTGAGCCCTGGTGTGCTGGGTTAGACCCCAGTGCACACCCCAGGAGCCACTGAAAAGCTTCAAAGAGGAGAAAGGCACCATCAGCTCTGCATTCTAATATCATTGCTCCAATAGCCTCATGAAGAACCAAGTAGAGGAAGGCAGAAAACCTGACAAGAGGTGGTGGTGGCTCAGACAGGCCAATAGCAGTGTCCACAGAAAAAGAAAGAGGTTTGACTAGTATGCAAAGGAGAGACTGAGCAGGATCTGGTGGCTGGGTATGGAGGTGATGGAAAGGCAGGTGGCAGGGTGACTCTTGGGGCATGGGTTGCTTTACTGCCTGAAGGAAGACTTGGTCACTGGTACAGAAGCAAATGAGTTATGAAGAAAGGCACGGAGATGACAGACTTTTCTTAAGTTTTCTTTCAATTTTCATGCTCATGCTCTGGTTTTGATAAGTGACAGTTGTGCCTCTAAAGCTGAGTGGGAAGTAGCACCTAATGATAGCTGTCAATCTGCTTCTAGCAAGATGTGCATTTAGTTTCAAATAAGCAATTTTATAAACTGAGCTTTAAAAATAAAATATAAATTGTTGACTTGGCTCGGTACTATTAATAAAAAATTTACGGACATCAGATCCATTCAAAAAAACACAAATTTAGGCAGCAATGTAATTAATCCATGAATTCTTGAAGAGGCGTATCACTGAGACAGTTTTTGAGAGGCCTCTTAACCTGAAATACAAAGTCCTGTCACTGGTCACCCCCTCTCACTGCCCCTCACCAATGAGTTCCTGCCTCACCCTAAGCATCCCCAAAGCCGCTCTTACCTTCTGAGTTTTACCCTGCTATTGTTAACCTCACTTGAAATGTCCACATCCTTTTCCTTCCCTTATCTACTTCCTGGGCTCCTTCCTACTCATGCTTTAAGCACCATCTCAAAGTCACTAGTCTTATATAAAGTCTTTCTCTTGAATAACCCACCCAAACTGGGGTGATGTTGCTCTTCTAAGATTCTGTCCAAACTACAATAATTGCCCACACACTGATCTCACTCACTGCACTTGTCAACCTTGTGATCCCAGACACAGCATGGACTCAGCACAGGCTGATTTGCTTAAGGCATGTTGAACTCATCCCTACACACAACTTCTCATGGAGTCAATAAATGTCTCCAGTTTCACAGTCTTAACACTTCTCATAGTCTGCAAAGTTCCCCTTTGTGTGTCTCCGCTCTCCCCAATGCCACCCTAGGCGGTAGCTCATGAAGAAGTACAGGGTTTACACCACTTATCTTCCTCTAGCCCCAGCATGCCTGCCAACACACTTTGGAGACACTCAGTGAATGTCTGCAGTGTGACTTGTGGAGTGCCAACATGGCTGCGGCTCCTGCCCTTCTGTCTTGGGAGAACTTGTGCCATCCCATTCAGGGAAATGCCTGGCCTCTGCCCTGTCACTGGGAACACAGCCCATCTAGGCCTGGACATGCGGCACTGCAGCAGGCAGGCAGTCTTATAAACAACTTGTGAAGCTTCTCCTCCTTTTTTCAACCAGAAATTAGTCCTTTCCCAGAACAGCCTTTTCCAAGGAGACACTCACATCCTGAACCGGATTTTGGAGCCAATCTAACAGCCATTATGCATAATTCTCTAATCACCCCCTTTCTTCCTCATCTAATTGTGTTTATTCCAAGCAGCATACAATCAAGACAGAGAGCTTTTCAAGGGGAGGAGACAGCCCTTTCTAGCTGCTAAGGAGAGGGAAAAGTCCTTTTGAAGAGAACTATTGATATTTTCTGAACAGTGGCCATGAATACAACTGAGTTAATGTGAGAAAATCAAAGGCCTAGCTACATTCTGTTCTAGGACTCTGGGTTATTTTGATTTTGTTTTTTTGATGTTTCTAACACGATAGAATCTGAGATTTAGAGGGCCCCAAAAGCATCACCCAATACAGTGCAGGAGGTCCCTACACGCAGAGAAAACCATCTTTAGAACAACATTTAAGTTGGTATGTAAACTCTATTTACATACAGCTGTGTTTTAAGCGGGTTCCTAAAGCACCACTAAAACAGCACCGTGACTGTCATCCTAACATAGAAGCATCACCCTGGAGTGAAGGGAGTCCGGGCTCTTGTCCCAGCTCTGCTGCTGACTGCTGTGACCCGCTGGGAGGACGCCGTCTCCTCTCTGGACTGCAGTGCAGCAAATGAAAACGCTTACATCAGGTCATCTTCCTAAATCTCCTTCCAGTTCAAATATTTCATGATTTTATTCTTCAAGGTAAAACCCCGCCTTGGAAGAAGAGACCATTGTCTGTGAAAGGTTTGGTGTTTGTCGCTAAGCCAGGGCACGTGGCCCATCAACTCATCTGGACTGTCTCACCACAACCTCCAGGTCTGGATGAAGAAAAGTAGCCTCAGAGAGATTAATTAACTTGCCTGAGCTCACACAACCATCAAACCCTGGATTAAGATTTAACCCAAACGGTGCTAGCAGCAATGTTACCATCTCCTCCCCAAACCCCTTCAAGTTTTGCCAACTGTTTCAGCAGTGACTTTGAGAGCAAGAGGATGCAGTCCCGGAGCACATGTTGTGTTCAGCTCTTTAATCCGGAACAGTTCCTCAGGCTTCCCTTGACTTTATGCTTTTGACACTTTTAACATTTACAGGCTTGTCACTTTATAAAATGTCCCTCAATTTGTTTGTTTTCTTATGATGAGGATCAGGAATATTATAGAAATGATTCTTGTTCTTTCCACTGCATTCTCACAGATGGGATAAAAATTTCAATTTGTCCCATTACTGGTGATATTAACTTTGAACATTTAATTATGGTGGCATCTTCCAGTCCTCTTCACTGTAAAAGTTACTCTCATTCCCTTTAATTAATTAATAAGCATTTGGGGGGGAGCTACTTGGAGGCTAGGTAGGTGCAAGTGCTGTGCCATAAGGGCTTTTCCCCATAACTGAACAGCGTGCACCAGCTGGGTGGGCAGGCCTGTCGGGAGTCTCCTTTAGGGACTACTGCTCTTGGTGATGAAGCAGTTTCGCCAAGGCTATGTCCTTCCTGGGCCGGGCTGCACCTGATGCTAGACTCCACTGTGTAAAAGTCCAGTTCACTCCCCTGAACCTGGGACAGTTCTGCAGTCAGCCAATCATGAGAATGCCCCAGAGGTTGGCAGAAGACCCCTGTGAGATGACACGCAGATCCATTTCACCCTCTGCCCAATCCTTCTTTCCTTCCCTTCCTCTGGTGAATTCCAAGACCGCCTCCTAATGCTTCCTAATAACTTCCTCTGTCTGTACCCCATGTAGACACCCCACTCACCCTCTTAGGGTGTGGATGCTCTAAGGTAGGCTGCGCTCCCTAGACGGTCGCCCTGCTCGCTCTGCCCAGGCTGTGACTCTGTACACCACAGTCCCCGACCCTGTGGGTGGCCTCCTTAAACGGCTCACTCTCTACACTTTTGCCAGGCCATCCTCTTACACAATGCTCTGCTCACTTTGCTGAGGCACCGATGCCCTGCACCAAGCCACCCCTGCACAGGGACTCCACCTCACTCCTCTTGGGACCACCCTTCTTTGAAGACTCCTTGTACAGAGCTTCCCTTCCACAAAGTCATCCTTCATCGCTTTTTCATCAGCTAACTTTGTATCCTGAGTCCACTGTGGCCCTCCCACCTGCAGAGATGCCTATATGCTGAGTCCCACTGCAGCGGAAAAGCCTGCTCTCTTCTGGAAACATCTTTTTATCAGCTCCCTGAACTCCATCCTTACAAGTGTTCTCCTGGCTCACTGATCTGCATTGCAGTCTTCTTTCCTTAGCCTTTCTAATCTTCCCAGCCTCTGAATTTTGGAATGCCAAAGGGCTCAGCGCTGAACCTCTTCTCTCTTCTTTTACTCTCTGATGATCTCATCCAGTTCCATGGTTTTAGGTATCTTCTATGTGCCGGTAATTTCCTATTTGCAGTTCCAGTCCTAATTTCTCTCCTGAGATTGAGACTCATATACCCATCTGCCTATCTTCCTCTGCAATTTGGCACATAATGGACACCTCCAATTTAACATCTCTAAAACAGAATGCTTGATTCCCTAGCCCACTCTCCTCCTCCTGAGGTTTTTCCTTTCTCAACAAACAAACTGCTCAGCTGCAAGCTTGAGGGTCTTTCTTGTCTATCTTTCTTGTACACGATTCCTCATCACAACTGCCCTTGTCTGAGCCATCACCTTTCCTCACTCACCGCACTAGCTCTCTAGACAGTCTCCATCCTTTCACTCTTGGGAAGTCCACCCACTGATAGCCAGATCTATTTCTTTAAATGCATATCAAAACCACGGCATTCCCCTTATTGAAACTATAGTTGTTTCCTGTCACACTTAAAAACCTAAATTCTTTGACATTTTTTATCATCTGACTTGTTCTGGACCACAGTCCATTTCTTCAAACTTCCTGCCCCTTCTCCTGCTCTCTACTCACCAAGCACTCTGGCCATTCTCCTGTTTTCATGGGTACACCCCCACTCATTCTGTCTCAAGGACTTTGGAGATTCCATTTCACACGTCTGGAACCTCTTCTTTTTTTTTTTTCCTTTTTTTTATTAAAATATTTTAAAATTTACATATACTTGCCATTAATTGTAATCCCCATGTATTCCCCATCACCATCTCACCAGTGCACCATCACCTCAGTCCCCCGTGCTCCCATCTTCCCTCAACCCTGGAACCTCTTCTTAAATGTATCCATGATATTTCATGGGTTCTCTGCTCACACATCACTGGTTACCACTCTAATTACATATTTGTTTGTGATGGTGTCTTATCACTACCTCCTAAGTGTAAACTCCATGTTAACAGTATCTTTGTCTGGTTCACCGCTGTATTCTCAAAGAGCATTTGCTGAATAAATGAGTAAATGAACTCGTCTAATCTGATTTTAGAAATTCCTGTGTGGATGAAGGACAAAAATCATTAAGGAAATGGAGACATTTTGCAAACAGATGTGGAGTCAGAACGCCAACTCTCTCTGATGAAACTCCTTTGGCTCCCTCTCACGAATCATCTTATTCAAAATTGATTATTAAGTTTGTATCATAATTTGATTCATGTAAGATGTTTTGTTGTTTCAAACAAACCGAAGAATTCCATCTTAGCTCCTACCTCCCCGATTCCACAGCGCCCACCCCCATAGAAAGTAACTGCTCTGAGGCCAATGAAGGAGAGTCTCCATACCATCAGGTGTCTACAACACATCTTATTCTGTTAAAGACTCCAGTATACACAGTGTGTAAGAGCACCCAGGATGGGCCATCAAATCATTATTTCTGTCTCCTTGCACGGCACACTGAGTGTTCTGCAGGGAAATGGCTCACACACTGCGGGTACAGCAGAGCTGCCCAAGAGTTGCAACTGAAAGGCACACAGCTACCACTTGAAATACATAGTTATTAGTCCCCTCTTTGGAACAGGAATAATCATAATAAATGTCCTGCTACAGTGAGAAAGGCATCCTTTTTTGAGAAGTTAAACATAGCAAGTATATAGATATTCTTTCTCCTTGGAATAGCAATACTTTTGTTTTACAGACATAATGCTGGTGGAAACTGGCTAGAAAACCACAAAACCCAAAGTTTTGGGGCCTTCTTCCATGGGGTACTTCTGTTACAGGGCAACCCTAATATAAAATGGTTCTCCCTCACTGGGTCCTCACCCGCGCGCTCAGAAGACTTTTATAATAAGCCCCAACTTCAGGCACACACAACAAAAGTTATTAAGGGTTTCATTTTACAAGAGAAGGAGGATAAAATAGTAATAATACAAAGAGAAGAAAGGGATACAAATCCGTAAATATCTTACCAGATCTTTGGAGCTGTAATGCAATTGTGTGTTGAGAGCTGGCTCTGAATCAAGGGAGATGGCTCTGAAGGAAGAGAGAGCCCAAAGCTCACCTCTCTGGTGCTATAGGCAGCCTGGCTGCTTAATGCCACCCTCAGGTCCCAGTGATCTGCTCTTTGATAATTACATTATTGGATTTGTGGTTTTGGAATACCATGGTCTGGAATGGGGGTTGGAGTTCATAAACCTATCTGTGTAATCCATTCAGGACTACCCTTCCCTGTAACACTTCCACCTCCAGCCATCCCACACCTGTCCCTTCCCAACAGAGTCAAGACTGGAGTGACTGGAATTTGTCTTTGTTTCAATACCTTCCTGAGGAAATCTCACCTTGCAGAAATATCATACAGTAAGTCCTCACTCAGCATCATCAATAGGTTCTTGGAACCTACAGCATTAAATGGAACAATGTATAAAGAAAACAGGTCCTCAAATAAATTCTTTTAGTTTTTGTTCAATATTAATGAGGATTTTCTTCCTCATCCATATTATAACAAAATGGCATTGAATGGAATGATCTTATTTGAGGGCCTGCTATACTTTTCATCCCAAAGCTTGAATCTCTTAAGTTAAAGGTTGCCAAAGTTTAGAATGTTTAAGAATCTTCTGGGATTCTTTTTAAACCAGATATCTCACTTTTTTTTTTTTTTAACAATCCCCACTCACCCAGACACTCCTAATACCAGGGATCCAATATATGCACTTTAAGAAATACATACTAACACTTGACACCCCTCCAAAACAGTAGAAAACACTAAAAGATAACACTGAGTAGAAAACACTAAAATTCCCAGCAATTTTTTTCGTAAATGTTCTCAAATACACCCTCACTCTCTATCACCCCAGCTCATGCTCTGTGACCATACCATGCTGGGGCTCCCAGGATCTACCTACTTCATTTCAATACCTGGTGGCACCAAATTACTTCAAGCTTTCATTTGATTACCTGTTTCCTCTGCTCAGTTTTTCAGTAGCTCCCTACTAGTTATAAAGTATGAGTCCTTTACTGAACAAGACTAGACTTCTATTCAAAGCTCCAGAAATAGCATGTAGTGATCAAGGACATGTAGATGACAGAAAATATCAGAAAGTAGTGGCTCTTCACAAAATAAGTGTCAATAAACTCATGAAGTTTGGAATCATATAAAGTTCTTCTATAATCAAGATGGTATTAAACTAGAAATAAACTACAAAAAAGAGGGAAGAATCTCAAAAATCTGGATACTAGACAATATACTAGAACAACTATAGGGCTAGTGAGGAACCTAAGGAAGAAATTAATAGATACCTGTAAACAAGCAAACATTAAGAGAGACAAGCTACCAGAACAAGTGGGACACAGCAAATGCAGCATTAAGAGGAACATATGTAGCAAGACAGGCCCACATCAAAAGAAAAAAGAAAGAAGTCAAATAAATATTCTAACCTTATAATTTAAGGAACTGAAAAAGAAAGAACACAAATGAAACCAAGATACACTAGAAGGCAGGAAATAATAAAATTAGAGTGGAAGTAAAATACAATAGAAGTAAAAAAAAATCAGTACAAAAGATCAATGAAACCAAAAGTTTGTTCTTTGAAAAGGTAAAGAAGATAGACAAACCTCCTGCTAAACTCACCAAGAAAAAAGAAGCAAAAACTCTGATAAATAGAATCAGAAATAGAAGAGCAGATGTTATAGCAAACATCTGAAAAACATAGAGAATCATAAGTGACTACTATGAATATCTTTATGCCGATAAATTGGATAACCTAGAACAAATGGGAAAATTTTTAGAAGCACACAATCTTTCAAGACTGAATTAGGAAGAAATAGAAAATCCAAACAGACAAATTATAAGCAAAGAAATTGAAACATTAATCAAAAGCCTCCCCAAAAAACAAAAGCCCAGGACCAGATGGTGAGTTCTACAAACTTTCAAAGATGGAACTAATAACTTACGCTTCTCAAACTCTTCCAAAATTTTGGGAAAAAGGGAGTATTCCAAATACATTTTATGAGGCCAACATTTCTCCAATACCAGAAGCAGAAACGACATCACAAAAAGAGAACACTAAAGACCAATATTTCTTATGAACACAGATTCAAAAATTCTCAACAAAATGTTAGCGAACCAAAATCAACAATACATTAAAAGGATAATATATCATGACCAAGTGGGATTTAGTCCAGGGATGGAAAGATGGCTCATCATGTACAAATTAATCAATATAATCCAACAGTTAAACAAAAGGAAAGATAAAAATCAAGCTCTTATCAACAGATGCAGAGAAAGCATGATAGGATTCAACATCCATCTGATAAAAACCTTCCAAAAATAGAGATAGATGGCCTGCTCCTCAACATAATAATAAAGACCACATATGACAAGCCCATGGTTAACATCATATTCAGTGATGAGAAATTGAAAGCTGTTTTTCTAACATCAGGTATAGAATAAGGATGTCCACTTTCATCTCTACTATTCAACATAGTACAGAAGTACTAAAAAAAAGAGCAATTAGGCTATAAAAATATATAAAAGAAATACAAATTGGGAAAGAAAAAATAAAACTATCACTATCTTTAGATGACATAACAATATACATAGAAAACCCTAAACACTGCACTAAAATTTTTAGAATAAATCAGTACAGTGAAGTGACAGGCTACAAAATCCATATACAAAAATCAGTTGTATTCCTATATGCAAACAATAAACTCGAAGAAAAAACATTTAAAAAATGCCATTTATAATCATATCAAAAAGAATTATAAACTTAGGATTAACTTAACAAAGCAGACAAAACATCCATACAACAAAAACTATAAGACTTATTAAAAGAAGAAGACACGAGAAAATGGAGAAAACATTCCTTGCTCATGAATTGGAAGAATTAGCATTATTATTAGTCCATTTACAAAAGCAATAGCGATTCAGTGCAATCCCTATCAAAGATGTGGGATATGTGAAACAATGAAATACTACTACTCAGCTATTTAAAAAAATATGAAATCTTGCCATTTCTGACCACATGGGTAAAACTGGAGGAAATTATGCTAAACAAAATAAGTCAGAAGGAAAAAAGACAAACAACAGATGACTTCACTCATACGGAATATAAAGAAATGAAAGAACAGAAAACCAAACCAAAACACAATAGCATCTGTGGCTACCACGGCTGAGAGTGGGGCTGGGGAGCACAGAGGGAAAGGGGCACAAGGGACTATGGGAGAAAACTATAGGTGCTTTGGCGGTGGGTATGATGTGCTAATACACATCTGAGGCGATATGAATCTTGATCCCTAGTTGATATATGTTGTTTTACAACAAAATTTCCTTAAAAAAATAATATAACTTTAAAAAAGAACGTAGAGACCCTGAATGGTCTCGTCAGCTGTTAGCCAGTCAACTCACAAAGCAACTCAGCCAATTTACAAAGCAGTTGCAGAAACAAAATCAAGCCGGTAATCCCCAACAGCACAAACACCAGGGGGCGCCCGAGTACCACTCAAAGAGGATGTTCTTAGGAACCCAGACAACACTGGTGAAGGATGTTGCCCCACAGATGCCCCACAGGCACGATGCCAGCCTGGTATTTGTATCTCATTCAGTTGAGGAGAGAGAGGCACTAGGATGGCTTCTGTTTTAGAGATGAGGATATTGAAGCACCAGAGATGAAACAACTTGCTCAAAATCATACCACCAACACTGTCAGAGCAGGATTTCAACAACTCTTAGGCACCATTCAGTGTTGGGGTTCCAGCCACTGACACTTCACATAACTCAGGCTGTTGAGTAAAAATCTCCGGACTCCACATGTGCTCAGGTATCTTGGGTCCAGACCATATGGATCAATCAATTCTCTTCTCCTTTGAGTCTCAACTTTGACTTCCCATGCTTCTGCCTATAACTGCTCCATCAATACTCTAATTAATGCCCTACACACTGACCGGAAAGGTCCAGTGGAAATGTCCTTTATATCAAGTGTGTATATCCTGTTTCCTTCTACCTAACCAGGCATCTTGCCAGAACTCAGTACAGTGCTGTGCCTACTGCCAAGGCCAACCTTGCTGAATATCCATCCACAAGCACCAGCTAATTTCAGGAGCACTGAGGTTATGTTGTTGCATTATGTGTCTAGATTGTAAATAACTGGAACCCTCAAGACTTTCATATCACAATTACCTTGGCAGACTCTAGCTACTTGCCAGCCACTAATGGATGGATTGAGAGAAGGGATTAAATGATTTTCAATCACAGAAGCAGATACTGGGGTGCAAATACAAAGAGCAGTCCAGCGTTATGCCAGACACAACTAAGAGCTACAGGAGTCACAGAGAGGAAGAAGTCGTAGTTTCTACTCTTAAAGAGATAACAGAGGAGAGAAAAATAAAACAGGCAACATGAGAAATGATGTATAAATAAATATATATATAATTTTGATAGCACTTTCATCTTTGCTTTATATTACTATGTATATATAATATTAAATAAAACTATGGGCGCACAGAGCAAGGAAATTACTTGTCCAGTCTAATGCTAACGATTAGGACAGGCTTCTGCATAGCTGGAGGTCAGGAGACCCAAGTCCAAATCCTCCACCCTAGCCACTGAGTGCATCATGCCCAGCATACGCTCTGAAGCACAAGCTCAGACCCCCGTTGGCACGAAGGGTGTTGGAAGGAAGTGAGGTGAGCATTTGGCCTGTCACCGGGTTTGGCAGCCTTTCTATTTCCACATCTTTCTCTGTGCATGTGTTCAAGTGTCAGACACAGGTGGGTAAGGGGTGGATTGGGCAATGGGTGAATCAAGTCGTGTCCCTAGAAGTCATATTTACATATCCTGAAATAACAATGGACTTAATCATCCTAGAGAATTCAGTTCTCAGGGAAAGCCCAAACCTCCATCACATCACATCTTCGTCATAGCCTCCTGCTTGCTTTTGCACAGTGCCCACAAAGTGAAACGGACAAGAGAGGTGGTGACTGATGGGGTGTCAATTCCAGAAATGCTCTCATTTTTAAGAGTATGATGTAATAGTGTGTAGTCTTTTACAGGTGTAGTCTTATACTTTTTTTCAGTTTTAGTGTAAATGTCAGGGTGGCCACAGAAAGTCTGAGAAGAGCACTTCTCAGATGGTCCACGTCTGGCTAACTCTTTCCTGTTGGGGAGGCCTTTAGAGTCCCCCAACCCCACCTTCTTACTGCCCGCCCTAGTTCAACAGCCATGAAAACAGCAGGAAGACAAAGCACACTAAGGAATTGCGAAGTCATAGTCAGGCTAATCTCCATGCATCACTCCGAGTTCAGTGAAAGGGCAGCACTCCCCTGTGTTCCTCCGGAGGCTGGCACCTCGTTCTGTCTCAATCACAAATGCTCTCCTGTGCTCTCCTCTGCTCAGGCTAATATATTTATCTGGACAGCTCCAGATGGCAGAAGCAGGCAACTGATCCACTGCTTCTCCATTCCCAGCAGGCCACAAGGGTTTCAGAGTGGGATCGGCACATGTGCGGTACCCATGTCCCCTGGGACTGAAGTGTCACCTCTGATGTTTCAATCACTGCTCCACTTGGCAGCAAGGAGCTAGGGAGTTAGGACAGCCCAAGAAGGGGGGCCTGCCTGAAGGTCCAACTACTTTTGGAATTGAATTATTGTGACTCCCCCCGGCACAGTCAGTGGTGGATGCCCCCCGCCATCCATCTAGCCTCTATCTCCAGGTGCCCAGCACCAGAGCGAGCCCCTCCCACAACAGTGAAGGGAACTAAGCACTCTGAAGACATGTCCAGTTGGCTCTTGATTTTCTATTTACATTTTGATATACTTTTGTGTTACATCCGGTCAATCATACAATGTGTGGAAGGGGAGTGAAATGTTAGTTTATATATATATAAAATCTTGACATTTTGGGACACAGAAAAGCCAGATGACATGAGGATCTCCAGACCTGCCTCTCACAGCAGGGAGATGCGCTATCTTAGTGCCCAGCTCCTAATCGGCTCCTTCCCCCAGTATATCACTTCTCAGAGCAGAGCTCCAAGGGGTCCCGAAGGAGAAAGTATGAAGGGAAAATAATAGGTTATTTCATCCAAAAGGGTATCTGTGCAAGGCTTTACATTAATAGTTAGAAATATATACACAAAAGAAAAAAGTTAGAAATATAACCATTCATTTATTATTAGTAGTAAAGGAAAAAGACATGACTGGTAGAATAATGCCAGAAAGGGCTTCTAACCATGAAACAAACATTCACCAACAGCCCATGTTTTTAATCTGGTTCTCCAAGTCCATTCTTCCCAAACAATAACTTTGCCTGTAGCCCACCCCACCTGCATCCCTGCCTGAGAAGTGAGCTCATTTCATGTGGGCCCAACCCTGACAGTGTTCAATTACCCTGCAGGTGCCAGGGTTGCCTGGAAATCTCATGCCCGAATGAAGGTCAAGTTCTCCCCCAAAGAAAACCATGTGATATGACTGCAGAGAATGGCTATTCCTCAGACTAAGCCTCTCTTTTCAACATAACAGGGTAAGGAGGCCCTGTCCATGGCTTGGGTGAGAAGCATGCAATGAACAAGTCTGCTTGTCTTCTGTTTGCTTTTGCAGAGAAGGACTTGGGGGCTAATAGCCCTTGTCCCTCTACGGATCAGGTGCTATGGACCCAGGCCATCCGCCGGTCTGGGTGCGGCTGGGCGCAGGGAAGAAGCCTCTTACCTGCTGGACATCCTGCTGGAAGACACAGAGCTGCAGCCGCTGGTGGAGCCGCATCTTGCGGTGCTGCCAGATGCTCTCAAGACGTCGCTGGTGGTGCAGCACCTCGTGTACCACATCTAGCACCTGGTGCACTGCCTTGGAGTAGTTAGCTGTGGCTGTGAGGGACTCAGAGTTTCCAGGACTCAGGGGACGCTGCAGCACATCCAGGAGGGCTTTGCCATCCTGGCTGACCTGCAAGAAGGAGAGATCGGGTCAATGGAGAATTTATGCCAGTTATCAACCAACTTGTTTGCATATGTCCACACAGATGTATCTGTATGGCCCTTTCCTTTTATTCTGAAAGGAATGTCAAGCAGATTTTCTTTCTTTTCAATCTTGTATCCTGTCCTGGCCTTAGATTTTGCAGCACAAGAGTCTTCTAGTTTATCTTCCCTTCCATGGTCACAGCTCACTCCTACAAACACTCATCTCCGTCCCTTGTTAACTTTTCCTCTGGAGCTTCTAATAAGAAAACTGGCATTTGAAGTGGTGGTAATTCTAATGTGCACTTGCCTGTTCAATGGCCAGAAAAGAAACTGCTGCGAAGCACAGCTTTGCTTTCCTATATTCTCCCCTAGAGTAGAGTCCCACCATCACACACGATGCGCTAGGTGTGCACCCATGTGTGCGCATGTACACTCACGACGGTGGTGGCTGACGGCTCCATTGCGTTTGCTTTCTGGCCAGTGACACCAGCATTCACAGAGAGAGGACTTAAAGATACAGCTTTCAGGGAGAAAAATGACCTCTCTTTTTAGTCCAACCCAGGTTACCACACAGCATATAGGCCAGTGCTCTCGCCACCGACAGGTGTGCATCCACAAACCGAGTGCCCCTGGGTGTCTTGCTTGGTTCTCACCTCTGTGTAGGCCTGGGTCACCTGTTCATACAAGGACTGGTGGTGGTGGATCGCCAGCTCCAGATCTTGCATCTCGGATGGCAGGCCACCTTCGCTGCACATCTTGCACCAGGCATCCACTCCTGACAGGAACTGGAAGGAGATGCCAGCTGGGTCAATGTGGGAGCACCGAGGGTGAGCAATGAGCAGATGACACAGACATGGGGGATGTATCGGGGCCGCTTCAGACAGGGTGTAGCCTCCACTCCAGAGGATAGAGTGTTTTTCTTTAAATCTACAAACAACTAACCGCATGTAAGAAGTCTGAGCCATGACGGGTCTAGGAAGTGTGGTGTCCACAAAGAAAGATGTCCATGATGAAACTGGAGGTGTAGGATCCATCTTTGTCATCTCTAATCCATAAAAAAGCCCCACAAAATGTATGTTGTCTTCACATTAGAGATGCAGAACTAGCTCAATCACCTCGGTAAGGTACTCAACAAATTGTATCTATATATTGACTATAAAATACAGGTGTGGAAACGGTTCACTCCATTGCACAGATACATGAGAACTGCTTACTCCGTGCACAACCACTGACATGTGTGAGGGACTGCACATAACAGGAGCATACGTGTACCTAACTGAAATGTAGAAAGGAGCAAGGGACACTACATATAGGAATCCCGTGGAACTTGCAGGGACCACTGCCTCAGGGAATGGAGATTAATGCTTAACAAGATCCTCAGTATTGGGCCCTCTTGGTGAGAGAGGTGAGGAGGCAGTTTCGGGGTCTAGGCTGTACCTACAACGGCAGTGGTTCCCAGGGCCTGACAATATAGATAGAGATCTTGACAGACATCAACTTATTAAAAAATTTAAATGAACAATTATAGAAGACTATGGGTTTTCTAAAAAAAGGACAAACTAACTGAAATCACTCAAATTTATTAGGTGGAAAAATACACCTTTAAAATGCAAATAATTCTTCCCCCAACAGTCTGGAATGGCTCTGTCTGTGATTCCTTTTGCTTGGATGCACAGCTCCATTTAAATTAATTGCCTAAATACCACTTTATCTCATTGCCTAGAACAGCCCATATGAGGATAGTAAAGAGCTGCCTAAATAAATGCATTGAAAAAATAATCTTGAGTCCACTGTTCAGTGTTTTTTGTTTCCAGCTAAAAAGAAGCATGGTTTATGAGTTTCCCTGAAGGACAGGTAATAACTGAAGAAATGAATTAAAAAACAGATACAAATAAAATCGCATTTGATCCAAACTAATACAAATCGGGAAACATCAAATACAAGTTGACTCGTGCAGTTTCTCTCAGTTTTGGCACTGTGCTTTCTTCAACTGCTGGCGTTCCAGTCCTGGCATCACTGCCAGCATTCAGTCCCCGGCTAGTTAACGCCTATGTCTGATTTTCAGCCTGTATCTTTTTTAAGTCACATTAAGCTATCTCTTAACAATTCTGAAAGAGTATTGGGTACCATGTAGCATCAGATTGCATATACTTGCTAATGTCTCAGAAACTTCTTTGTTCCACCATTAACCACTTTAGAGAAGAGCCAGAAAGCAACTTTACACGTGTCTCTCATGGAGGGAGCACATCTTTAAGGTCTTGGGGTGTCTCTGTGCTACGCTAACAAGAGTCCTGTAACAGCTCCCACCAAATGGCCAGTTCAAGAAGAGAAAGGATAACAGAGAGGGAAGGCCTGAGTACCCACCGCCAATCTAGATAAACCTTAAATAAAGAGTTTGATTGGGCTGAAGACATGATAGATGAGACATGAATGTTTGCATGGTCTTAAGCATGAACTAGTCATTATCAGTCTCTTCCACCATAAGCTGGGGGAGGGGGAGAAGTACAGCTAGATCTCTTCCATTATGAGTGGTTTCACTTGATTTGTGACATAGCTATTTAAGTTTTGTGGGAACACTCAGGTGGAAGAAACACAAAGATATCAGGATGTTGAACAAATATCCCCAGTAGTAATATCTAACATTTGAAAAGCACACTAGGTGATTTACATGTCATCTCTAATCCATAAAACAGCCCCATAAAATTTATGCTGTCTTCACATTAGAGATCCCCATGAGTTGATAAATGGTGCTGGGGCTGGGATTAGAACCTACGGGTGTTAGATCTCAAAGTCTAGACTCTTAATTATCCCATGTTGCCTTCCATGTTAGAGGGCAACAGAGGGAGAGATTTAAGGTGTTAACATAAGTTTGATTCTCCATTATCTGTAAGTTACCCAAATGTCATACAAATGAAGAAATGTAGAGGTTAAAATCCTAGCAGCCCATAGATTGTGTGGTTTTCCGCAGTGGTATGTTAGTAAATATTTAACAACTAGCATGTATTTGTATATATGTGTTTGTGTGTGTGTTTGCACACAGAAGTTTATATAAACTTTTCTGATATAGAGGATCTACAGCATATATTTTTAAAATAATAATATATGCAACATCCTTATTACAAACCCTACAGAGTGAACTGATTCTCATAGGATGCTCCTGTTTGTGAATGACAAACTTATTTAGTTCCAACACAAAAGTTGATCTCTTCACTTAAGACAAAAGTGAAAAAATACCAGAAGATTTATGTTAGAACATAACTCATTCATCAGCATGTGACTTTTTACTGAATAGTTTTGAATGTTTCCTCAATTTTGTGTGCTATTCACAATGTTACAGTGACAGCAGGACACTTTAGTTTGCATTTTCAATTTTTCTCCATCAGTTTCTTAAGACTCAAGCCTTTGATGATTTTCATAGTATAGAACATTTAGTTTTTCAATCTACCAATGTGACACCATGTAGAATGTGGAGTTGGAAAGAGATAATCGGTAGCATTCAACTCTATCATATTTCTATAAATAACCATGAACATAAACAGTAAAATATATAAAAATAATTTGGAGTGGTGAGCTTTGAGTACTTATTACCTTTGTTTTTAATATGACGTAGCTAATGTAAACGTGTAATTTAAAATAATGACTGTGTTTAATGACTGTGTTTAATAACAAGCTTACAGAATTCCTAGAATATAATTGGTTTTCCCTGATCTGGCTAGAACCAGCTCCAACACACTATCAGAACTTAGGCAGGTCACTTAGCTCTCTGATTTTCAGTCTACTTCTCTGCAAAATGGGTTAGAAATGTCCCTGGTAATGCCAGTAAGTAAATGGCAACAAGTAATTACTGTTTTTATCCACTCCATTATCATTATATCATTATTATCCACAGCAATCACTTCATGTAAAATCAGTTTCCTCCTTTTCTCAGTACTCAGTGATCAGTTTATTTTAACTCCCTCGATCTATTTTCAGGGACAAAGCAGAATACAAACAAAGACTCAAGCCTTTGATGAGTTTCATAGTATAAAACATTTAGTTTTTCAACCTACCAATGTGATACCATGTAGAATGTGGAGCTGGAAAGAGATAATCAGTAGCATTCAAGTCTATCATATTTCTATAAATAACCATGACAAAAATGATAGTAAAATATATAAAAATAATTTGGAGTGGTGAGCTTTGAGTACTTATTACCTCTGTTTTTAATATTAATGACATATTGTTTTTAATATCACACACATACGCACACACACAATGGACTAGCAGGTTCTAGGTTCTTTTTTGTTTGGATGTTAAGTAGAGACACCAAGAATTACCAATTTTTTTTATGTACATAGGGGTCATGAAAAGGGGTAGAACATGCATTATAGTTGCAACTACGCAGCAGTCGTCAGTGTTTGAGAGAAAGTGGGGCACTCCACAGAGTCAGTGTATTATACCACCCACCCTTCTCCTGCCTCTCTACCCTTCTCACCACTAGCAGTTCCCCTGGCTTCACCTGCTCAGCCTTCTGGTGGAATACTGCAGACATGGCGAGGATGGTGCTGCGTTCATCCAGGGCAGCTGCAAAGCTCTTCCACTCCTGGTCCAGCTGTGTGGAGATCTGCTTGATTTGCTGTGAGGCATAATGGCCAGCCTCAGAGAGGCGGGAAGCCACGGACATGATGCGGTTGATGTTGACATAGGCATTCTGGAAGCAAAGGAGGACAAGCACTTAAGGAGGCAAGCTGAAAGACAACCACCAAGCACTTCTGGGGTGGGGATTTGGGAAGGAGGCTACCCAGAACAAAACATATGGGAGAGGCTGGTTTAGGCCACATAGCCATTTTTGGTATGACATAAAATTTGTCTATGACATAAAATTTCAATAGAGAGCAGCATAGTAAAAATGACTTTTCATTCTGGGACCAGCATAGTTTTGGTGCCAGGTATTAATACACATGAATGTAGTCACTTTATATGGATTACCTTATATAATCCTCACAATCATCTTATATGCTGAGGGCATACCACAGGGACAGCAAGATACTTTCAAGTGTTACTCCCTGGAAGCAATGGCATAGACTAGGGCAAGTTTCAAAGGAGACAAAGGCACCTTTCTTGCTCAGGAGAGAGGTGTACCCAAGGCATTACTGTAACCTGCCACAGGGCAGCAGTGCTCATCAGAGAGAACAAAGAACACATGTCATATGATAATCACGTATCTTCCTATCACCAAGAGAAGTCTCTGCTCTTTCCCCACCAAAAGTCAAATATATGTAAATTAAAAAATTTATATTAAAATATATATATATAAAAGAGCTGGGGCACTGACCATCATTCAGGGTTTAAATAGAGAGAGGATTTGAAGCTACATTTTTCCACACTGAAAATAAGATCTGTGGAACCCTTTCTTATTCCTACTTGAGTTATGAACACTTCCCCACCTGACCCCAAAACGCATCTACAGAGTGTTCCTGGACATACTAACTCATTTCATCTCGTGCTTGATTTATATTCACTCCCATCCTTGGTTAGCCATTAAAATTTCATGACATGTATGCTGTTCCCTACCGGGCTAGCAGAAACCTTCCAGGAAGGAACAAGACAGAGAAAAACACCCTACAAACATACGACAGTAGTGAGCATGATTATTTTTAACAGCTATCTCCTATTAATTGTCTGAGGTTGTCAAAACAATCAAGTAATATTGTGGTACCTACAGAGAGCTTTTCTGAATCACACAGTGTCTTTCTGAGGAAGGACTACACACAGAGATCATTGCACACCTTCCTTTTTTGTCACGATGTTCTCAAACTTTAATAAACATCTTTCAGCAAAAGCATTTTTTCCTGGTTCTGTTAGCTCAGAGGTAGTTCATTAATATTGTGTAAGTTTAATAAAAGTTCTTTCCCTCTTTCCTCACAGTGCCATTCATTTAGCTGTCGCTGGCCTCAAGCACATCATCCCAAACCTAAGCCAGGTCGATAAGGTCTCTCTTCATTTAAAAGGTCTCTGTGGACATTTAAAAGGTTAAGTGAAGAGACTGAACACAAAGCCATCCTGCTGTCTAATGACCCCTGTGTGTAATCTCTTTCTTTAGTCTGGCCTGAGACCTTTCTGATGTAGTGTATTTCCTTACTAGAGCTAGTATATTACTGATAGCATTTATTTGAAAAAATATATACTTTAAATATCTGGGAATCATTATCAGCCCTATTTTGTACACTAGGAAAAAAATTCTACTTTAAACTATTTTACGGAAACCAAGTGGAGAGGTGTGCACTGATTTTAACAGTTCATCTTCCAAGGAAGTAATTTTTAAATCCCCCCAAATTCATTGCTTGTGTTGTTATTTTAGTTTGAACTCCTCCCAAAAAAGTCCTTGAAGGAAGGATTTGAGCAGATCATTTGTTTGGATGTGACCCCACGAAGCATGGTGAGAGGATGCGGAGTCAAGGAGGAGTGGGAAGAAAATAAGCATGTGTTCATTATTAGTGGGTTAACGCTACAGTTAATTGGGGGTTAATCTCTCCTAAAACCTTCAGAGAGATTGTGTGGAACATACCTCCCAGCCATCCTACTGGGGAATGAGGAGTCTAAGGTATTTATATGTGAAGTCTTTTCTAGAGGAACTCGCTGGCATTTTCAGTCTGACCTACAACAGGCCAGGCACAGTTCCAGAGTCACAGAGTGACCAGGGGCAGGGAAATGCAGGAGCCGTCAGGGTATGTGGCAACCATCTGTAAATGATGCTCAGTGTGGGCTGAGGGAATATGGATGGGACTTTGATGGCATCTAATATAACTGTCCTTCCAAACTGAATTCAACCTGGGAAAACACTCCCTGCACCCCATTTACCCAAACTTATCTGGGGTCGTTAGGTTTTTTTGTCCTGGTTAAGACCTGTGTGCTCTTCCAGATAGGAAGCAAGAAAAGCAATAAGAACAGGGTATTAGCCTGTTCCCAGGCCTCCTCATGAACATCTTAGAGATGCCAGCTGCCTGTCATCCTGCCTCTTTAGTCTCTCCCCACAGAGAACACAGGGAGGAATATTTCTGCTCACTTTAAGAAGAACTTTCTAGCTATTAGAGATGTCTATCTGTAGCTGTCTCTGGAGGTTGTTAGCACCTTGTCACTCATTCAAATATTTATGGGGTATGGGTCAGGCCCTGTGTTGGGGACCTTGGGCGATGAAAGAGGAACAAGACAGGATTTCTGTCCTCAGGGGCTGACAGCTGAGACTTAAAAAAAGTCCTCAAATAACTGCAAGTTAAAGCAAAATGAAGTAAGTGTTTCACAGGGTAGAGGCAACTTGCTGTGGAGATTCAGAGAGAATGATCTGAACCACTGCAGGGGTGTTGGGAAGGGGCTTCCAGCACAGAAGGGGGTAGTGAGGCTGGCGGTTCCCCAAAGCCCCTTCAACCCTCAAGCCTGTGATCATAAATGAAAGCTAAAAACAAATAAACAAAAGACCACAGCTTACATTTCACATTCTAGAGGCTAGCACAGTAAGTGCTTTTTTGTTTCCTTATCAGTGAGCAGAAAAATGTCTTACTAAACCTAACAAATGATTATGTTTCACAAAAGAGTTAGAGGCAGTATCCCTCACAATGGAGGGATAAATACAATGTTGACTCATGAATTTGTTCATATTCTTCTCTGCAGCCCCTTTTCAAAACAGCAAAGCACCACAGGCGAGTCATGTTGCTAAGTTCGTCATTATCTGTACTTGCCATTAGCCTGAAGCCTGAGACAAATGGGCATATGGATTCTAAACTGCAGCCACAAACCAAATGAAAAGAGAGACATGGCAAAGGTCTCAAATGATTGAAAAGAGGTTAAAAATGACTTAAAAGGTTAAAGAGCTGAATAAAGAGTCCAAGTAGGTAGGGGTGCTTAGTCGTTAGGCACAAATGACATTTCATGGCTTTTGGTCAGTGCATCCATGCGGTTCTTATGTGACACTGTTTATGCCTCTATTAAGAAGCATTTGGGAGTCATGTTTTTCCTGAGGACATGGCCAGTGGGAATGAGTATTTTGATTCTTTATGGCATTTCCATTTCCTACCAGCTGCCCCTGCACTCCTCCCATCTGCCTGGCTCTGACATTCTTCCTGCCAGCCTTAAATGCCTTTCCATGTGCAGGGCTGTCCATCAGCCTTGGCCATCAATGCCACTGGGTCAGGAATTGGGAAAAATAAGACTTGGTCCACCTCTGATACTTAGGAAGTCACTTGCCGTGCCTCAGTTTCTTCATTTATGAAATGAGGGAGTCGAACTAAATGACCTTAGATGTTCCTTTTCTGAATAAGCAGTCAGCTCGATAACTCATGCATCTAGGTACAGTCTCTGTTCGTGGAGGGCACTCAGATTTAATGTAGAGAGAACTTTTCTTCAGTGTCTGGGGGAATATCGACTAAACCTATTCCCTGCCAAAGTCTCCTGCAGTGGAGGAGATGGGACATAGAGACTTAAAAACAAGGGTAATTCAAGACTTTCAAGTGTCCCTGTGTTGTGGATGGTTTTAAACAAGAGTATGATGTGATTTATGCTTTCAAAAGACTACTCTGTGCACTCAGGGGTTAACTGGTGGGGGTGGGTGCTCTCTTCTTCTCTTTTTTAGCCCCAGAACTCAGCTGCCTAGATTAACCACCTTCCCTGATCAGAAGTTAATAACATGACTAATAACGCTGACTTAATGAGTGTCTTCTTAAGCGCTTACCTAAAAATGCCTTATTAATCTAAACAGCAGAACTGCTATTCTTTTTCCTTTTCTTTCAAGTATCACATAGTCCAAGATGTAAGCACCATCTCCTTTAAAGAATGCAATTCTCGTGCATCACAGTTGGTTGCATCATTTACCCCGATCTTCCTCCCCTCATCTTTCTCCTCCCGTCATTTCCGTTACCAACGGGAAAAAAATGACTAAATTCCAGAAAATGGAATGAGTTCAAAACCCCTCTATATTTATACCCTGCTTCCACTTTTGTTGCTATAAAGTTCTGTTTTCTTGTCTTGTTCCCGCAGTCGTTAATTGGAGACACAGGGTAGACGGCTCCTCTGGGGCCAAGTCGCCTGCGGTGATTAGCTGAGATGGATGGAGCAGCCACGCTCCTGAGAGAAGGACCTGGCAGAGTCTTGATGCAAGTCTTCAGTCCTGCTACAGGCTCTCACTTTGAACCTGGCTTCTGCTACCCTGACTGGCTACAAAACCATGCAAAGTTGCTTGTAAGACAATAACTTTCCATTTAAAAACCTAGCAAAATTTCCTTTTTAAAAGTTTCTTATGTGGTAAAGTCAAAAAGAGACTAGTTCCTCTAGAAATAATCATTTGATAGACACTATGGCTTTGGTAACCTCGAGCTCTGTGTCAGGGACCAGTTACTAGAGGCCATTGTTGAGTATGTGTGTTCTTTGAATCCCATTCACTTCACTCCTAGAAGCAGGTATGAGTTTACATTCCCATGGTCAAAAGGTCCCACCCTAAATCAGAAACTCATTCCTGTAGGTTACATAAGATAAAACATTCAGTGGATTTCATGATCTATAACTGATAACTCAAAGAATGTCATCTCTTTTCCCTCATCCTGTTCAGCAGACTGCTATTAACTCTCCAAATTATTAGTAAACCAAATCAAAGTTTTAGAAAAAGCATAACACAAAGAAAATTATATCAATTATTCCAACAAGAGGCAAATAATCCAACAAAAGCCCAGAGTCCCACAGCATTTCACAGAGAGCACACCACACTGTCCCCGGCTATTCCTGGGGCAGCAAACCTCTCCATAGAGTCTGCCACATGTGCCCAGCCCTAGAGAAGCGGCCCCACTGCCTGCCAGTCACTGCCTGCACATCACGCCCCCTCTGCCAGTAGGATCACTTACTCAGGACTCAAGGTCTAGAGACCCTGAATTGTCCATAGGCCTTTTCTGGACCCAGAGAGATCAAAGACTTCAGTATTAGTCAGATACTCTGTGAACTTTCACTCTTTAGAGTCTTAGTCTCTGAGACAGACGTCTCAAGGCACGTCCACCTTTGGCATATGTTAGTAATGCCCAGAGCACTCTAAAGTGGGTACACCTTGTCCTCACACGAGGGGACAGACCTGTCTCCTTATGATTCACCATGATGCAAAAGGTGGCAGAAGCCTCCTCCCCAAGCTGGGCATGGGAGACCTCCACTTTGCCGTCCAAGGACAACATTTCCTTGTTGGCTTTTGCCGCCAGAGAGGGAGAAAGGACTCATGAAAGAGTTATCACATCACTGTAAGGAACACATTCCGGGCACAGAGTTCTCTTCCATTGAAAGGGGTGGCAGCTTTTAAATTATTGTAACAGAAATGGAATTTGTGATCTATCAGAGCATCACAGGAGGTGAGGCACAACTGCCACATGAAGGTCACTTTCCTGAAAGGGGCTGTCACCTAGAGAGTCCTGGGGCCTGATTCCCATAAAAGTCAAGGGACAGAAGCCAGGCAACCGGTCAGTCAAGAACAAGAGTCTCAGAAGTCGTTTGGGTTAACTGCGAACTGAAAGTGAAATCAAATGTTAAATACGAAACATAGAAAGACACCTGGTGGGGAGGGGAGAGGGAGGGTTGAGGGATGATGGGAACACGAGGGACTGAGGTGATGGTGCACTGGTGAGATGGTGATGGGGAATACATGGGGATTACAATTAATGGCACGTATATGTAAATTTTTAAATATTTTAATAAAAAAAAGAGAAAAAAATAAAATAAAATGTTGTATTTAAAGGAAAAAAAAAAGAAACATAGAAAGAGCACGTTCTCAGCTGAGAAACACACTGTGTACACCAGGGAAATACACACAAATGTTATCAGTTACTGAATGTCTACTGTGCACCACGTCTGCATGGTGGTGGGCACTTCCCTTTAGGGTCTTTTTCTCATCTCAATTTTCTTGCAAATAAAAAAGCATTTTAAAATACTTTTGGAATATACATACATCTATATACACATACATAACATATATCTACATGGATTTTTTAAATAGTGGCGGGGATATTCTTCAAACTATACAGAAGGAATACACAGTATGCGATCCCCAGCCCTTTCTCTTTTCATCGAAGTTATTAACACATCAAAACATCAGATGTTTATGGGTGATGAATCTAAGGGGGGTTTATGTTCAACTGTCTACTTTTATCAAACATTCTTTTTTACTGAAACACAAAGGTGGTTTCTAGTTTGTTGTTATTTTTTCCTCTACAATAATAATAGGGGTTGTAGAGTAGTCTTAATAGATTTGGTATTTTTAATTTTTTTTAGTTTTAAAGATGATTTTAATGTATCTTAATTTTTTAAAAATTTATGTATTTATGCATATAAGAACACAAACACAGGTCAGACATGCAGCGGGTGAGAGGATCCACCAGAGACAGAGTAGTATCTCAGATATACTGAAACACACTGCTGAGGGGAGCAGCAGGTGAGGCAGGAGAGGTCTGCTCCTGTGGGTCCCCTCCCTGGCCGGGGATCAAACTTGTGCTGCAGTGGCTGGGATAGCCCCATAGTGCTGTGCCTCAACCTCCTGCACCACCATGGAGGGCCTATTTTAATGTATCTTTAATACATTTAGTCAAGTTGCACTTTAAATATGAAATTACTCAAACTTCCCCATATCTTTTTACTCTGGTAAACCTTTTTTTTTTTTTTTAACAGTAAAGTGTGATTCATACGCAAGTGAAATAAACAAGTTTTAATGAGCAAATACTGTTTTAATATGGAAAGACCATAAACACATTTTAAAGTTTTTAAAGCCAAGTTCATATAATAATCTCATTTTACATTTAGTAGAAAAAAAGCAAATACATCTTGAAACCACCCTTAGGTGCTTTTGAAAGTTTGTTATATCAATCAAGTAGCAAGTTCACAGTCACAAAGAAGAAAACTGGGATGAGGCCCGGTCTACATGATCTCTCTATTTATTACCACCTTTTTCTCATCCCCTACAGATTATATTAATTTATATTTTTGTTTCGTCACACTCGAATAAATTGTATTTGAGGAAAAAAGTATTTGAAGATTTCCCATATAACTTTTAGCGGTTTTGTGAGCAACATGCAATAACAGTAGGAGAATAAAGAGATTGTGCCAAAGTAATGAAAAAAGCTGAATTTCACCTCCTTTTAGTAATACCATATGTATGGCTTCCATTTCGCCAGTAACAAACCCACTTTGGGTCCTGAAACTGTTAAACCATCAGCTTATGATTAATTAGTTTAACATTCTCATGTAAACCTGCTGATCCCACCTCAAAACATATGGACACTGGGATAACAACATCTGGAATAAGGACTGTCCATGCTTGAAACTACTACAATAGTTATGAGATGTGATGAGCTCCAACTTCTGCTTCCCATAAACCACAGGGTGCCCTCTGGGGGGCCAAATAGGGCAGCTGATGGATGACTATATGGTCAGGTCTGGCCAAACAGTAGGTCAAACCATGTGGAAGCCATCTGTCACTGTTGGGTGGATTAAGGGAAGGAGCTGGAACAGCTCAGTGCTCAGCAAAGATAACATTGGCCCATGAATCCCTCTGTCCCTCTTGCCTGGCTTGCCATAGCAATGTCTCCTCCAGCAATCACTTTACAAACCATTAAGCAGCCATGAAAACAAGCGCCTGACCATATGTCTAAGGGCCAAGGAAACCCAGGCGCAGATTTAAGTAAAAGCTAAACTCCTCTTTCTCTCCCTTGCACTACTCTGAATGAACCTTCCCTGGATGTGTACATGTCTTTGTCTGAAAAATCCTTGCAGAATTGATATAGGAGAGAGGGACAAGGATAGTTGTAATAAGATTCAGGGACACTAGCAGGGAAAATGGTTGGGAACAATGCAGCTCTTCTGGGTTAGGGTGTAGTTATTCCGGGCTGTGCTTAAGGTTGAAATCAAAGACTCCAAGATTTCAGGAAAACACATTCACCAGCATTTTATCCCTTTTTCTTCTAAGAACTTGCTATTCAGACCTTGGGCTACAGCATCAACACAACTTAGGAGCTACTTAGAAATGCAGAATCTCAGACCCCTCCAATCTTCTGAATCAGAATTTACATTTTAGCGAGATTGTCCTATGTGATATGCATTCACATTACAGTTTGGAAACTGTGTGGATGGGAACTCTGAGGAGCTGCCCAACCCTACGGGCATTTCTTCTAGTGCTCCTGACCCTGACAAGGTTAATAGCTAAATATTTGCCAAGCATAACATTATGCTAAATGTTGTGTCTAAAATGCATGATCACATCTCAACACTGCAAATATACTATCTTTATCCACCATTTACAGTAGAGGTGGGGAGGCTCTGAAAAACTGAAGCAACTTACCAATGATTGCATAACTAGGAAGGAAATACAAAGGTGTAGTTAGTGCCTAGTGCTCACTCTCTTTCCCATCATACCATCTTACTTTGCCATAAATGTGAAAGAAATTGAGCTGGATAAGAATGTCAACTTATTGAGCTTTCAAGGAGAGGGGAGGCAATGAAAATAAATTTCTTCCAAAGATTCAAAAACTCATATCCAAAGAAATAGGGTTCCTGGGGAGAGAATTCAACAAATATTTCTACATCTCTGAAGCCTCCTCTTTGGGGCCCTTGACTTGACCTTGGAAGTCCTAGAATAGCCCAGTTCTGGAACAGGCAGAAGACTGACAGGTAGATTTCCTTTGCCCTTTACTTCCTTGGAGAAATAATTTCCACCTGTAAATTCAAGGTCAGTCACTTTGGAGAACAGGTCCCGGTCTCCAAAGAACCACAACAAATTCAACATTAAGGCATGAGAGTGAATCATGGTCAGGAAGAGACTCCAGGTAGAGAGAATAGCAGGGGAAAGACCATGAGGCAAGAATGATCTTGGTGGGTTCAAGAAAGAGCAAGAAACCCAGGGTGAATGGAGCAAATAAGTAGGTAGCAGAGACAAGATTCAAGAGTTAACTGGGGCCCAGCCTATGTAGAATCTTGTAAGTCATGGTAAGGGACTTGAGATTTTTATTCTGAAAATTAGGGTGACATTAAAGAATTTGAGAGGAGTGACACTACATAATGTACCTAACTTTAGGTAGGCTCTGTTAGCCGACTGTGTTAAGAATGGACCATAGGGAACAAATATGGAAGCAGAGAGACCTGGCAGAAGCAACTTCAGGAGCTAGTGGAAGCTTGGACAAGTGTGATGACTGTAGAAGTGATAACACATGGCAAGATCTGCATATATTTTGAGGGTAGAGCCAACAGGACTGGCTGTGTCATAGATGCTGATCTCTGCTTTTTGTAATGAACCTTACCCCTCTGCCTACCTGGTCCTGACTGCTCAGTTGCTGAATGTCCTGATTTGTAAACATCTTGCTTGTCCTTGTTCATTCTCTGCCCCTCAACTGGTACCACCCATGCTCCAGAATGGCAAATGCAATACAATGCTGCTTATAATGATCAATATTTGATATTTGTGCTGTACTTAACAGTTTAGGCCCTTTAGTGTACATTACTCACTGATGTGCTAGGTTTCCCAGACCAATTCATGTCTTTCATTCAGTTCCAAGAGACCTCAAAGAAGAGGCATGAGTCAGCTTTGGCTGAATTTCAAATAAATTAACTCCTTGACAGCTACAACTTGACAGAGAACAAGCACCGGCAATGTGTGTGTATGTGAAAGTTTCTGGGTAAACTGAGCTATAAGACTCAGGGGGCATATACGATGGGGACACACAAAACATCCTAAAGGTAAGGAACACAAAGAAGAGGCTACAGATTGTTACAGGGCAACCCTAATAAAAAATGGGTTCCCCACACTGGGTCCTCCACCCGCACGCTCAGAAGACTTTTAAAGTCCCAACTCCAGGTACACATGGCAAAAGTTATTAGCACGTTTTATTTTATGAAAGAAAGGGGAATAAAATAGTAATAACACCAAAGGAAAAAGAAAGGGATACAGATCCACAAATACCCTACCAGATCTAAGCAATGGCACATTGAGAGCTGGCTCCGAGTCGAATGAGATGGCTCTGAAGGAAGAGAGCGAGCCCAAGGCTCACCTCTGGTTTTATAGCCAGCCTGGCTGCTAAACTCCACCCTCAGGTCCCAGTAATCCACTCTTTGATAATCATCTTATTGGATTTGTGGTTCTGGAACACTGATGGTCTGGAGTGGGGGTTGGAGTCCACACACCCATAATCCATTTAGGACTACCTTTCCCCCTAACAAGATAGCAATGGATTGAAGCCAGAAAAGAGATAACAGGTTTGTGGACAGAGAACTAGGAATGAGGGAGAAGGAAGGCTGGAGGGGGAGGAATGATCAAAAGAAAAGCCTGAATCGGAACAGAAATCCAAGTAGACAGCCAAGCCCAGCTGCCTTTCAGAAGAAAGCCCAGCTACACAACTGGGCAGAAGGTGAGGGGAGCCGGGATTGCGTACCACAGACACACTGAGGAAACCTTACCCTACACCAGGCACTCCTCTATTTTTTTGGTTTAAAGCCAATGCCCAAGCCATAACTAATTAGAGACTGATGAGTACAAGTTACTGGAGCCTCTAGAAAAGCTGGGGTGAGGAACAAAGAGCAGGGAATAAAACAGATGTTCCTTCCCCCTAGATACTTCTGACCTTGAAAGGAAGTCCTTATCTCTAATCCCGGAGACTACTAATCTGGTAGCTTTAGAGTCTGATCCTAGTTACTGTCAGTTAGCTTCTTCAACTGGGAGTAGGGATTCTCAATCTTGTCCTCACCAGATTGTACTGACTTTCTGGGACCCACCCCAGCACAATCTCAAAGTCTGGGGAGTGAGGCTTTGATGTAGCATTTTTTCAAAGTTGTTCAAATTACTGGGGTAGACAGCCAGCAGGGGAAGACTTCTGCCTTAAGTATCAGCTTCACAGCTTAGTTCAAAACACTCTTTCTCCTTAGAACAAATGGACAACGTTGACAATGGTGCCTATGGCAAGGATCATAAATGGATACTGAGAGGATCAGAAAATAGAATCTAATCCTTCTACTGAGTTGGAAGAAAAGGGAACTTTAATCCACAAGGCTGTTTGTGGCAATATAAACACTGTATCCTGTTCAACTTGATTAGTAAAGTTAGGTCTGGCGATACCTGCAATATTTTACAAGCACGGGTTCCTCTATAAGGTCTGTCTTAAGAGCCCAATGTTGACAGCAAGGCTGAGACTGTGTTTATTCTTGTCAGGAAGACACATTTTAGGGCCCTTACCTCCATCTTCAGGATTAGAACCTCAGAAACAAGGCTTAGGGTCAAGTGGAATTTGAATGGTCATACAATCCAGTACTATTCTTGGATTTTCAGTGTACATCTCCTGGGAACCGGTTCCAAGGCCTATCCCCGATGGAAACCATTGCTCTCATTTACCTTCTTTCCAGCTTCTTCTGGAGTCGCATCCCTTGGTATTTCCTCAGTAAAGAAGGCACTGCTTTAGCAGTCAGCCTCCTGGCTTCCCAACCTCTGCTCCAGGTTGATGACAGATGCTGTGCCAATCATCTTAATTTCCTTAGTCATTAAACTAGCCTTTCTTAGGCACCTACTAGGTGCCAGAGATTGTTAAAGATTCTACGAATACAAATATGAGCAAAACAAAGACTGACCTCTATATCTCAGTAGGAAAAATTCTTTTTGCATTTGGTACATGAATTTGAGGTGGTACAATTTCAAGCTACTTGAAGATATATTATGAATCCTGCTGTTCTGTGTCCAGCAAAGGATACAGAGGATACAACAGGAAGTGTTTGCTGAATACACCAAGTGAATACCAAGTGGCACACCCAGATCTTCCTACCTCAGCTTTGCTAAAATCACTCACTTTAACCATTAGAAGAGGATATCTAAAAAGCCAGTGGAAACCCACAGAGCCTAGTTATGGCCACAGTCAACCAGGGATGGTAGGAATGTTTGTAGTCTTCTTTTAACCATCTCTTTCCATGACCACACCCAGGTATTAAACTCAATATACATACATAATGAAATATTAATTACTCAGGTACGTAGAAAGATGAATTGTTGCCATTTGTGACAACATGGGTAGAAGAATTATGCTAGGTTGAAATAAGTCAGAAGGAGAGAGAAATATACTAGATGATTTCACCCATGTAGAACATAGAGAAGCAAAACAAAGGAATTCACAAACTAAACCAAGACAGATCCTAGAAATAAAACTGCAAACTAGAGATTACTAGAGGGGAAGGAAAGAGGGGAGGGAACAAAGTGGGAAGAAACCCATGGATTATGGCAAAAGACTATGGCTGTTTTGTAGGTGGGGGTGGTATGAACATACATCTGAGGAGGTGTGAACCTATTTCCCTAAATTATATGCATTCTTGTAAACTAATGTTACCTCATTAAAGAAAAAAAATAAAACCACAAAAAAATTCTACTAATTGCCAGCTAATTACCATATTATTTTCAACAATGTCCTTAGACATAAATTGCACCACAGGCCTATCTAATCAAAATCAGGTTCTACTCAAGGGGTAGTTCTAAGGTCAGTGATTGAGATTTATTCTGTCTCTTTCCAAAAGGTCTCTTTCCCCAACTCTCTCTGGCAAACTAGCCAGCCTACAGCATATTCTATATCTCCAATAAATCTACCAGTCTTTTCTTTGGCCTTTCAGAAACTCCCTAAGGGCATTTATGAGAGTGCTATTGGCTTGAACTTGTCAACTTCCTGCTGCAAAAAAAAAAGGGGGTGGGTTACTTTTGGGAAAGACTTGTAGCTCTGTGTTTCATAGTTTCTTTCTATCCATAGGCAAATCTCTGACCCACAGCTTTGGAGCTGGAATTAGGCACAATGGTGTGCTTCCCTAAGTGACACCCACTTCAGGAGACAGACATGACTGGGGGTGGGATGGTGAGTAGACTCAGTCCTTGTGGCTTGTCTCTCCTATCATTGAACCAATTCCTTAAAAACAAAAGCAGGCATAATTGGGTCCTAGAATTATCAGTCCTATAGAGAGTCAATGTTCTATAAGTGGGGTACAGGCGGAATAAAGATTCCCCATCTCTTGTCCAAACTCATCCAGAACTTAGCTTTAGCAAAAGTGACTCAGGGCAGGATAAGTAATGCCCTGCCTGGGATAACAGTCCTTCCACTGGGGACTGAGGTAACGTGGACATCGTGTCTGGAATGTGGTTTCACATGAGTTGGGAGGACAGAGGAAGAGTGTGGGTCAGAGTTCAAATACCACACTTCTGTTATTGAATTTTAATAAATTGTCTTAAATAAATACTTTTTCATTTGCTGTATGTGCTTAGGACCATACCCAGTTCATGGTGTTTTAAAGATAATTTTCATCATTTCCTTGGAGAGTGGGTCCGTGAAGCTCTTCACGCTGTAATGTTGTAAGTAGACTATCTTTCAGAAGCCAAGCTGCTTCATTTTAGGCCATGCCGATTTTGTCATACAGATATCTCAACAAAAGACAGAACTGTTGAGAAATCAACAGTTCTCTAATCTTAACATGCTTATATCAACACGTTACTAGAACTTGTTAAAAAGGCAGGTTGCTAACACCCCATTTCCTAGAGATTACAATTTTCTAGAAATGAGGTGAAGGCCAAAAAGAAATCTGTAATTTTAGCAAATTCTCCACAATTCCTTGAAAAAAAAAGAAGTACTAAAAACTAATATTAAATATTTTAAAATGTAAAAGAATATTGAAATATACAAAAAGTTATTCAAAAACAGGTTTATGTCTATTAAAGGACTTGGCAGCAGTACTATAGGATCAAACGCCGACTACTTAAACATCACAATAGCAAGCGTGTGTTGCTACCAAAATATGTGTTTATACCAAAACATGGAAATACTATGGATATCAGTATAAAAGTGCTGTCTGCTTGGGGGTTAGGGTACTGCTCAGAAGCACGGTTTGAGCTACCAGGAATTGAAGCTGACAGAGGACCCTGACAGAGGACTCCAGAGCAAGACTTGTCATTTGGGGTGAGGGAACCATCCCGCGAATCGTTAGTTCTCTTATACCAGATCTGATTTTCCCTTGGTGCCACCACTTGTGACAGTGCCTCAAAACAGAGAGAGCATCACAGGCTTTGCTGAAGTCGGTCTGACTTGCACACCACCCGTGGCAATATGTGCCTCGGGTGAGCAGATTAACAGGCCTGGAGCAGCTCCCAAACAGCGCAGCAGAGCGTACTCCTGCTGCCAGCTGCACGTGGTTATCCCTAATGTGACTCCTCACGGTGACCCCCCAATGATAGAAATGAGTACCATCGCGTATTCTAAAACTCTAGACAGAAACCGTTAGTGATTTTTTTCCTGAAGAACCAACTAATTAAAATTGTAAATGAGGCTATTATATATCTGTATGTACTCCTGCAAGTGTCTTTTTCAGGAAGAACTACAACACGGGGACTACAGGATTGTTCTGTGGCATATGACGACCCAACACTGCTTCCGTCTGCCTAGGCTCCCATCAGAGGGAAAGGCCACGCTCAGGGGAAGGAGCAGTTGTGGAAAAGGCTCTTATAACATAAGGCAGAATTAAGAAGGAAGAGGGGCCCAGACAGCCCAGGAAACCTGGCTTTTTGAGGCACTAGAAGAAGCCAGAGAATATTTTCCTGCTGGGTTTAGTAGGTGGGTTTTTGTTGTTACTATTACCATTTGGAGATCAAAAGAAGGGAATCCCCAGTGGCAAGCGCAAAAAACATGTTAAGAAAAAAAGCTGAAAATCAACCAATTTTAATTTTTTTCTTTCACAATTGCTCAAGTACTATAATCCCTAGGGCATTACTCCCACACTCTTGGTGTATTAATATGGATGGCCTTTAGTGTTACCAATTCACAGATGAGACTTAGGAAATTTATAATTTTCCCTCCAAGACTTAATAATGTACAATTATTTCTCAGTATGGTCACCTTAGCTGAGTCTGGTTTCTGACCAGAATGTAAAACTAGACATAGGAAAACAAAACTTAAAAAACAGGTAAGTTTTTTATATGCTGATCATTTTCATTTATAGGACGATGTACCCAGGGTTTCTTTAAACTGTAAGTTCTTCAGTATGTTAGAGTTAATTCAGATATCATCAATTACCATCAGTAAATGGATAGAGAATGTTAAGTCAAGCTGTCAACTGAAAAAATGTATTTGACACCCCCGTACTTAAATTGAGGATCACAGCATTCCGTGCCCTTTCAACATAAGACTTGTTGGTTCGTAATTACATGTTGATTTGTGAGATTAATATCTACCTCTCCACAGGCTCCTCTATGGGACAAATCATCTCAGTTCTGTTGCCTGTATGCCCATATTGAGCACAATAACCAATCCATAAGCATTTACTGATGAGTGAATGAAGAAAGAAGTCGTGAGGTTCTTGGGATATTTAGTTGTGAAGGTTGGTTGGCAGGCATTAGGAATCCCTTGCATCCCCTGAGATTGTCCATAAAAATCTGTGGGTGTCTATACACAAACACACACACACACACACACACACATCTCGGGGAAGAGGGCTATCAAGCTTCATAGAGTTCCAAGGGGTCTGTGACCTCCTCCAAAGTAAGGACTCGCTGGCCTATGCCACAGCATTTAATACCAAAGAAACACAATGTGCTACATGTACCTATAAGCCGGCAGATGTGTGGGTATATGTATAGCTGTGTGTATAATTTCCAAGAACAGAAATAGAAATGCCCCAGTGAGTTTACAGAACAATCCACATTCCTACTTCCCCGGAGGAACTGATCGTTCCTGCAGTCATCAGGCCCCAGCAGCAGCGGGTTGCATTCATCTGTTTCTTGGCAGCAACATCCATCACTCAGGCCAGAGAAAAGGAGTCTGTAATTCCCTCCTTTCACCTGCTTGAGATGCTGACACCCCTCTTGTTGGAAGTTCTTTTTAATAATGAACCTGTGACCCTCCCGGTTAGCAAAGACATGGGGCTGCATTTATAAAGCTCCCGTGCTCAGGCAATTGGATCAACATCTCTGGGGTTTCCCTTTCCTCACTCTGCAGCCAGAGAGGAGACCCAGCTTAGTCAGACTGCAGAGGTCTCATGTGGGTATTCGCAGAGGTGGGAGCCTAGGCTGGGCTGGAACAGACTAATTGGCGGTGCCGTATTAGAGCTCTTCTTCCTTCTCCCCCAGCTCCAGAAGACGCTTCCTTTCAGTAAATTTCCACCCTAATTTTTGTCTTGAAAATGTACACTTGAAAAGTGAGTTTGTCAGAGGAAGGGTTTTGATGTATCAGTAACCCTCGGCTATCCATATTAACACAGAGGAGCAGTGGTGCACCTAACCCAAAGCCAAAGTCTCTTTCTATTTAGCTTTCTAGTTCACGGTTCTGAAGGACTCGGCGGCACTGACTGCCCTAATTATGTTTGCCTTTGCTTTTTATTAAAATAAGGCTGTCTGCTTGAGGGACAGGCAGTTGGGTGACATGAAGATTCTAGCACAGAATCTGTAAAGTCACTAAGGGGAACCCACAAGGCACACAGATAATCAGACTTTACTAGATTTGAACTTACGGTTATAGTCAATCGTGATCAATTGCTTTGCCCCTCTATGAAGAAAGTGAGTCAGGGGTGAGACATAATTATAGGAGATGAGTTGTAGGGGATGGGTCGTATATATACATGAAGACACAGGCTGTTATGGCTAAAATTGATAACAAAATCAATGCTGATGTTTTCCCTGCCTGATCCCATAATCCTCTATTCTGCAATCAGAATTCTTCTTTCTATGGAAACTTCATTCTGTTCCTCTCTCCTTCTACCTGTCATGGCTGCCTGTGTCAGTTCCAGGGTGATTTATAAACACTCCACTCTGTCCTCCCCAGAGTGTGGTAGGATCACATACCTCCCACCCATGAAACTAGATGTGCTTGTGGTGGCTAATGAGACGTGAGCTGAAGTGGTCCGTGCACCTTCCAAGCAGGCGGTCTCAGAGCCAGCGCACTCTGGGCTCTTGAGCAGCCTGCCAAGGTGACGGCAGCATCTGAGACAGTGGCTGCTCTGTCAGTCTGCGTCCCTGAGTGGTGGTGAGGTGAGAGCACCCACCAGCCAGTGATGAGCTTGCAGGAGGAACAAGAAATAAACTTCTGTTGTTCTAAAGCACTAAGAGGTGAGAATTAACTCAGCCTATCTCTGTGATCAAGCTACTCCAAATTGGCTCGGTTATCTCCCCAACCAGACACTGAACAATCTGAGGCCAGAATTATTCCTTCCTCAGCACGTTAAGTTCAGTGTATAGCATGTTGAAAGCAACTTGGTAAAGAGTAAGTTCTCCTCCTTTTTGGCCTGATTCTTTCATGTTTCTGTTTATCTAAATTTGCACCATTTACAAAATCACCTGCTGAAATGATAAGGCATCTTTGTTGTTCATATACATGGGAAATGGTGGAGCCATTTTTTGGACTAGTAGTACAAGTAGGAAGAACTGGCAGAAAATGGAGAGGTGCTGTGGCACACTTAGGCTGCAGGCATTTCAAAAACAGTGGTTTCAAGGAACGGACAAGATTTTGAAATGTATACTCCATAGTACAGAGTCTCCCAAAATGTTAGGTTTATGAGGTGTTATCTGGACTAGGCTTCTACATCATCATCTTTATAATACCAATGTTTCCTGATAGCTTACTATGAGTCAACCAGTTTTACAACATAAAACGCCAATCTCATCACATTTATCTCAATGAATCGTCATAACAACTCTGTAAGATGACTGACATTATGGGGCCTCCTTGGTGGCACAAGGGGTTGAAGCACAGCACTATAAAGCTATCCCTAGCCACTGCAGCACGAGTTCGATCCCCAGCCAGGGAGCTGATCCACATGGTGCAGCAGACCCCTCCTGTCTCGCCTACTGCTCCCCTCAGCAGTGTATTTCGGTCAATCTGCTTGGTCTGCTCCTCCATTCTCTCTGGTGAATCCTCTCAACCCCTTGTACCTCTGGTCTGTACCCCAGTTCTTTTTTTTAAAGATTTATTTATGCATACAAGAGCTGGGGTACAGGTCAGAGTTAGGGGGATGGAGAGGATTCACCAGAGAAAGAGTGGGGAGCAGAACAGGAAGACTGACTGAAACACACTGCTGAGGGGAGCAGCAGGCCAGGCAGGAGAGGTCCCTGGCCTCTGGGGGCAGGGATTGAACTCATGCTGCAGTGGCTGCGGTTTGCTTCATAGTGCGTTGCTTAACCCACTGCGCCACCAGGGAGGCCCTATATCCCAGTTCTTGTATGCAATAATAAATAAATATTTAAGGGGAAAAAAAAAAGATGACCGACATTATTTCCACTTTAAGGTGAAGAAAATAAAGCACAGAGATAAATTCCATGGCCACTCAGTTAGCAGGTATCTCTTTCTGAGTTCAGTGCCTGAATACTCGCCTTCACAAGATGCATCCACCCTCCTGATTTATGTCCTGCCTCCACTTGCAGCAGCCATTCCTAGATCAGCACAGCAATTCCACTCTTCTCTCTCCAAGCAGACTTTCTCACATGTTTGAAGTTAGCACACATATGTCCCTTAAGACTCCTTTTTCCAATCTAAACAGCCCTAATCACTCTACTGGTTCCAGTATGCCATAGTCTGAGGCTCCTCACGAACCCAGCTGAGTGGCTCACACATGCTAGGGGCACAGAAGTGCTGGTCAAGTCAGTAGAGCAGAACTGGTGACTAGTCCTAGCCTCGTGCTGAGTTCCTACCTTCTGTGACCCTAGCACATTCCTTTCACCATGTGAAGCAGGACCTGGAGGCAGAGATGGGGCCGTGACCCGCCACAGGACCAGCTGGCTGGCCATGCATCCTGCAGGGACCCATATCCTGGCAAGTGGAGTATTAAAGACATGGCCGTTCAGAGTTCCTCCTCCTTACTCAAGTAGGAAGTCTGCTTCTGCCCCTCCATCCTGCACCTCAGTGGCTCCCCTCACCACTCGCCTATCCCCAGAGGCAGCGATGAGAACAGCCTCCACTCACCATGGAGTTCATGGCGAAGTGGTTGTGTTGTGTCTGGAGGTCGAGGGCATGCTGGTAGCTGACTCCAATCTCTGTATGGCTCTGGAGGAATAACTCCTTGTTGTGGCTTATCCAGTCGAACATCTAGAGGAGACAAAAAAGTACAGGGGAATTAGAAGGGTAATAGATTCACCAGCACAAAACTTTTAGAGCACCTGGAACTAAAAGTCATCCTGTGGGTACCAGTGAGAAACAGTCATCTTTTCAAGAGTCAGGATGGTCCACAAACTGATTTTCCAGGAAAGCCTCACTTTTAGCATAAGTATCCACTATCAGCCTTTGTTTTTCCATAGTGTCTAAGGGAAAGAGAGGAAATCAGTGAGAAAATCAGAGAAATGGGGGAGAAAGCTGTCTACCATCCCTCGCTACTTCCTCTGTAAAAACCTTCAGAAAAATTTAAAAGACCATATGCTTACTTTAGGGACAGGTGCTAAGGGAACAAGCGATAGAGATCTTTGTCCATTCCCTAATGCACTAGGAGAGGAGAGAACCCCTTCTTGGAAGCTCCAGAGCATCATAACATGCCCCGTCCCACTTACACACAGCCCAGTCACACACACTTGTTCAACTGACTCTGAGTTGAATCAATTTTTCTTGTAATTCCACAGCCTCACAACTGCAGGGTTTCTGCTATAACCCATCAGGAACCAGAAAAGGAGGATTTTAAGAGCAGAATAAATAATGCCTAGCACAGCAGGCACTGAGTCCTTTCCTTGCCCTAGATGCTGCACCTGCACCCACCACTCCCCAAGGCAGCATGCATACTTTAAGGGAAGCTGCCTTGCTCTACGGGAGGCCTGATCAGTCTAAGGTTTACCCCTCCTCAGGACACCAGATCTCAGTCAAGCTGTTCACAGAATTTCCCAGTCAATGGGACTGTTCAGAAATGGCAATATTACTCAATTGAGTACAATGAGATATGAAGGGAAGTTTATTTAGGAGCTTCTGGGAAACAGAATCCTAGTTCTTTCAATATGACTTCTCTTTCTCTCATGCTGCCATATGACCCTGAGCCTCATATTTCTACAGTCATTCGTCTGGCAGTTGAAGGTGAAGGCAACAGGCAGAAAAAGGGAACAGCCAAAACAATGACAGGAAACAGAGGACTGATTAAGCCTTGCCTGATCTCCACCTTGCCTCAGGACTTCCTTAGCACCTGAGCCAAGAACCCCCCCTTATACATTCAAGCCAGTTTAAGCTGAATTTTATATAATTTTCTACTCAGAGCAAATCCAGCTAGTGGAGGTGTGAAACCTTTGGAGAAGAGTTCTGCTACACTTGAAACTGATGTGCCATAGTTTGGGATGGGCTACAGGCTGCAGTTCAGGTGCAGAGGAGAGCCAGGAGTCAAACACAGGTGTATGTTAATAAACTACAAAGTTCACATCTGCTTCCATGGAGGCAAAACTGCAGCCCCGTTCCACTATTTGCCTTTAAAGAGAGAGGCCGAAGTGGGCATGCGCAAGTGGGTGCACCTGGGCTGAGACACGGGTGTATAAGGGCGGTGTCACGAGGAGGATGCCATCAGAAAGGATGCCAGCAGAACGAGAACATAGAGAACAAAAGAAGCAGCAGCAGCCAAGAGAGTGAAGATGTGCCAGAGGCCTGCCAGCCTCCTAGCCCCCCAGCCACCCCTCCTGCCGTGTACCTGGTCGCCCCTGATATAATGGCGCAATAGAAGACTAATAATAACAATAACAGCAATAAAGACACAGAAACCAAAAAGGAGGAGACAAGGACAGACTGGGGACACTTGGTGGGGAGGGGAGGGGGAAGGTTGAGGGAAGACGGGAGCACGAGGGACTGAGGTGATGGTGCACTGGTGAGATGGTGATGGGGAATACATGGGGATTACAATTGATGGCAAGTGGGCCTCCCTGGTGGCGCAGTGGGTTAAGCAACGCACTATGAAGCAGACCGCAGCCACTGCAGCACGAGTTCGATCCCTGCTGCCGGCCAGGGTGGGACCCACATGGCACAGCAGACCTCTCCTGCTGTGCCCGCTGCTCCCCTCAGCAGTGTACTTCTGTTGATCTGCCTGTTCTGCTCCCCGCTCTGTCTGTGGTGGATTCTCTCACCCTCCACACCTCTGGCCTGTACCCCAGTGCTTGTATGCATAAATAAATAAATCTTTAAAAACAAAACAAAAAAAATTGATGGCAAGTATATGTAAATTTTTTTAAAAATTTTATATTAATAAAAAAAATGCTACTTTCCACCTTAAAAAAAAAAAAAAAGCCACCAAGGGCTCCAAGACTCCTTCCTTTACCCGTCTGCCTGAATCATCGAGAACTTGCTCTGTGCCCCTTGCTGGCACCACAATAAATAAATAAAATCTTTTTAAAAAATTAAAAAATAACGAGAGGTGAATTTACTTCTTTAGCTACATTCAGCCAACATTACGGGATATTCATTATATGCCAGACACCATCCCAGAAAACAGAAAGGCAACTATGAGTAAAGTGTGACTCTTGAGTTAAGAAGTTCAAAGGATGGTGTGATAAGGAGACATGGACTCAGAACTTTAGTTCAACTTGACATGTGACTTGATTAAAATTATACCTCAAAAAAAGGCTATTGAGGTAGGGGACAATACGTGCTATTAAAGTTGTGCAAAGACAGCATCCACACTCGATGGCACTGGGAAGCACAGAAGCCTCTAAGAGGAGGTGACACTGAGTTGAGGCTTGACTCAGCAGGAATTCGCTAAGTGAGGATGAGAGGGATATGAGTTCTAGGCAAAAGGGGCATAACTGTGGGGCAGCCCAGGAAAGGCTCTGATAGAACCTCAGCTATGCTTCTGAAGTCTGATGCATGAGACGTGGTAGGGAACACTGACTCTATCAGGCTTGAACACAGGCTAAATTCTGTTGTATCAGGCTGTCAGGGAAGGGTTTCAGAGCAAGCAGTGAAGTGTGATGTGAGCTTTGATAACTGAGTGGGATATGGACTGCAGGGGGCAAGACAAGGCAGACAAAATGGTGATGAGACTGTTAAAATAATCCTGGTGAGCAAGGGTGAGAACCTGGATAACTGGAGTGGGGAGTGGCAATGGGGTCTAAGAAGCAGGCAAGAATTTGGCAGAACAGCTAGGTGTCTGGCATGGCACCCTGAGTTGTGCAACGACCCATCCTACCTCTAAGGTCCGTGGGAGTGGGGAGAGAGTGGGCTATGTTTTTGATGTGCTGAAATTGTGAGGTTTATGAGAGTTTCAAGTGGAGGGGCCCTGTGGGCAGTCAGTTTAATGAATCTGGAAGTTAGAAGAGAAACATGGAGGCTGTGACAACTCGCACCTAAATATAAGAACAGCACCTCCCGAGGCAAGTTTGCAAGATTTGGAGCTGATTCTCCCTTTTGAATTATGCAGATCACTTCTGGCAACCTACATCGATAATAAAGGATAAAAGCATTAGACTTCACTTTTGAGTGTCAGAGGTCGTTTCAGGCTAGGGGCTGCTGCAGAGGCTGTCATCTGTCATTATCTGTGGCGTGCACTACCCTGACCCGCTAGTCACAGTGAGTCCCACATCTCAGGTACTACAGGGAGAGGGGAAGGCTTCTTTCCCCCTCTTAATATTGTTAAGGACTAGGGGAGAAAGAAGGCAAGTGTCCTAGGAGTTTAAAGGAATCTAATTCTAAAATTTTTGATCTTTAAATTCCATCTTTGTTAGCCTACCCAAAGGTTTATTTAATTTTTTTATCTTCTCATAGAAACAACTCTTAGTTTCACTGACCTTTTAGTTTTCTCTATTTCACTTATATCCATTTTCATTTTTATTATTTCTGTCCTCCTACTAACTCTAGTTCTTTTTTGTTCCATTTTCCAAGTTGTATTAAGTGTAATAATAAGTTGTTTATTTGGGATTCTTCTTGTTTTTTACTGTAGGCCTGTATTACAATTATCTTCCCTCTTAAGACTACTTTAGCTACATATCATAGGTTCTTTCTAGTAGCTTGGATCCTTGATTTCATTATTCTCAAGATTTTTTTATTTCTGTTTTATTTTCTTCAGCCCAATGGCTATCAAGCAACATATTGTTTAGTTTCAGTATTTATTAATTTTCTTGTTTTTTAAATACAGTTGATTTCTAGCTTTATGGCATTATGGTCAGAAAGAGTAATAGTTATGATTTCAGTCTTAGAGTTTTATTGACTTGTGTCCCAACATAGTTTATTTTTGAACACTTCCGTGTGCACTTGGGGAAAAAAAGTATATGCCGCAGTTTTTGGTGGAGTATTTTGTAGATGTCTGTTAATTCTAATTGGTCTATCTCTTCATTTAAGGCTACTGTTTCCTTATTTAGTCTCTATCTTATTAATCTGTCCATAATCATAAGTGGAATATTAAACTACCCTACTTTATTGTGCTGGAAGAACAATACACCTCATTAAGTGGGCTTCTCATGGAATAAATTCTATAGCAAGTCATTCCATCCAAATTCAGATTCCAAACTGAAGCACATAAGCTGCTCTGTGGGGGCTGGGCATTGAGCTGGACTGTAGGCAATGCTCCAGAGAGGTGACGCATGTCTGAGGCACACAGAAAATGACCTGCTCTAGGGACCTGATGGTCTTAGGTGACTCAGGACTAGGATGTATTCAACATGGCTTTTCAAAAAAAATTAAAAAAAGAGAACATAAAAAAATGGAATTAGATTAGAAATGAAAAAGGAGAAATGACCACAGATGACACAGAAATTCACAGGATCACATGACATTACTATGAACAACTAAATGCTGACAAATTCAATAACCATGAAGGAACAGACAAATTTCTAGGCTAATAAAATTTACTAAAACTAAACCAATAGGAAATAGAGGAGTGAATAAATTGATCACAATTGTGGAAACTGAAATAGCAATGAAAAATCTTATCAAAAAACAGGGCCAACTGGCTTTATAATGAATCTACCAAACCTATAAAGTAGAACTTACGCCAATCTCACTCAAATTTTTTATATATATGCAAGAAGACAGAATAATCCCTAATACATTTTACACTGCCAATGTTACCTTAATAGTGGAACCAGAGAAAGACAGCACAGGAAAATTACAGACCAATATCCTTGATGAATATTGATGCAAAAATCTTCAACAATATATTACAAGGATCACATGGGATTTACTCAAGGGAAGGAAGGATGGTATAATATACATAAATCAATCAGTGTAAAACAGTAACAAAAATCATGATAACATCAATAAATGCAGATAAATCATTTTATTATAATAAAAATCTATAAGTAAGATGAAAGAAGTTAACTCATTATAATAAAGAATGTTTTGCAAATCTATTGCCAACATAATACTTAATGGTAAAAACCGAAAGCATCCACTTTAAGATCAGAGACAAGATAAGGGAGAATGGGGAGAACAATATAATCATAATGACTATTCTTCTAAAACCAACAGATGAATGTAACACAATTACACTAAAATACAAACAATATTCTTTGAAGAAATTTAGTAAAATTTTAAAAATTTATATGGAATCATAAAAGGCTTCAAATAGCAAAAGCAATCCTGACAAAAAAGGACAGAAACCAAGTTATCATGTTACCTGACTTTAAACTACACTATAGGGCAACAAAAATCAAAACAGTATGGTGATGGCATAAAAATAAACAGATGAATCAATGAACAAAACTGAAAAGTCCAGAAATAATTCAAATTAGCAATGACAATACAATAGGGAAAGAAGAATCTCTTTAATAGATGGTAATGGGAAAATCAGATGACTACATAAGAAAGAATTTGGGTTACTTGCTAACTCCATGTACAAGGATAAATGCAAAATGGATTAATGAATTAGATATGAGATGCAACAATAAAATATATAGAAGAAACCACCGGTGATACATTTTATAACATGAATGATAAAGATGTTTTTAGAGACTTGACCGCTTTTATGACAAGGGAAATAAAAGCAAAAATAAACAATTGGAATTGTCTCAAATTAAAAATCTTTTACAGAGCAAAAGAAAATATAGATTTAAAAGATATTCTACTGAATGGGGAAAAATGTTTACACATGACACAAGCAACAAGGGGTTACTATCCAAGATACATGGAAAAAAGCACACATTTGAACAATTAAAAAGCCCAATTAATAAATGGGCAACAGATATGAACAGACAATTCATGAAAGAGGCTACCCAGAAGGCCAACAGAAGAGTCGGAAAAATGTTCTCTATCACTTCTGATATGGGAACTATAGGTCAAAACCACAATGAGATTTCAGGTCACATCCATGAGAATAGCTAATATTAAAAAGATCCCAACAATAGCATGTGGAAAAAGAGGAACCCTATGTTGTTAGTGGGAATGGAAACTGGTATAATTTTGGAAAGCAATCTAGATTTACCTTAAAAAACTGAAAATGGGATTATAGTATGACCAAAGAATTTCACTCTTCATCCATAGTCAAAGAACATGAAAGGATCAACTCAAAAAATAAAATACTCAACGTCTTCCTGGTGACAAAAGGGGTTAAGAAGCAGAACTATGAAGCTATCACAAGCCACAGCATCATGAGTTGACCCCCGGCCGGGGAGCTGACCCACATGGTGCAGCAGGCCTCTCCTGCCTCGCCCACTGCTCCCCTCATCAGTATATTTCAGTAGAACTGCCTGTTCTGCTCCCTACTCTGTGTCTGGTGAATCCTCTCACCTCTCCACACCTCTGGCCTATATTTATGTATAAAGTCCTTATATGCATAAATAAATAAATTTTTAAAAAATGCTCTACAATGTTTATTGCATCATTATTAACAACAACTAGGACATGGAAACAACATAACTACCTACTAATAGAGAAATAGCTCAAGAAGATGTGGCATCAATAGAATATTATTCAGCCAAAAGACAAAAGTTGTCATTACAGAAAAATTTAATAATTATGTACAATGGACCAAGCTAGAGAGATAAAGACAGTGGACATTTACATAGTAGATGATGTGATAAAGCAAAATACGTATAAAAAGTAGTGAACACTGATAAAGTGAGGTCAAGAGCTGGAAGAGAGAAAGGGTCAAAGGAGTATAAGAGATGTTAATGGGGGGAATGGGGAGTACAGTGATAATAAAGTTTGTATTTGAGAAACATTTTAGGATTAATATTTTCTGGTAATTATGTGTAACAAATGTTAAAAGAAGCATGTTCCAATAGATATACCTAAAAAAAAAAAAGTAAAAAAGAAAGTGGTAAAGGTTGAAACCGCTTCTAAATATTTTTTTCCTATAAAAAGTCAACTCTCACAAAAAAAAACCAAAATTCTGCTTTTCAATACCATTTTAAAATAATTTCTTATCTCCTTTTCTTATTGACGAAAGAATCAATAAAGTTACTGAAAATCTGAAATGCCTGAAGTCCTTGAAACTTGTAAAGCACTCACTCCATGTACGATTCTGGATAACTCAGTGGCCAAGAAGTGACCTTCCCTATTTCCTGTTAAATGACAATTTACACATGCAAATTATCAATAGAGTTATGTGCTAGGACCTAAATGATTAGATCGCCCAGTGCCAAGTCCCTGTTGAACTACAGAGCAAGGAAAGCTGAACACAGGCCAGTGAGGGTAGAAAGCAATGACAGGAGTTAAAAGACAGATGAGAGGGGAGAGTGCATGAGGAACTGTACATGTTGCTGAGTGGACTTCTCATGGAATGAGGTCTGTGTCAAAGCTATTTTACCCAATTTCATGTTCCACCTTTAGCACACAGCTGCTCTGTGGTGGCTGGGCATTCAGCTCTGCTGGAGGTAGTGCTCCAAAGATGTGACCCACGTCTCAGGCACAGAGAAAAAGGCCTTCTCTAGGGACCAGATGGTCTTGGGTGGTTGAGCAACTAGGGTCTGTCCCTATTTCCTAAGGGACAGTCTTAAGCCTTCTCTGGACTTGAATTTGCTGTCTTATGGTACAGAACCCTCACCCTTTGCAAACCTGGTTGTTTGCAGGGTCACCGTAATTTCTGTAGCATTTGGTGAAAATGGTTATGAAGAGAGAATGTATAAATGTGTGTATGTACACATGGGCATTCATACATGGGTACACATGAGTGCATATGCAGGTACTGTGTGTGTGGGTTCATGAATGCATGCATGTGTGTGTGTGTGTGTGTGTGTGTGTTTGTAGTTAAGTGTGATGAAGATGGCTGGTTCCATATTTGGCTGTTATTAACTACCCATGAGACTTTAGCTAAGTGTCTTCATTTCCAAGAGATAAGTGGTTTTCCCAAAACAGAGGTAAACATCCTGGTTTGCAACTGGTTCATTTCAGAATCTATGAGTGTATTTTTTTCCATTCAAAATAAGAAATAGTTTTAGTAAGTCTCCCAGGTCAAAGGCATATTCATTGCTACAATTTACATCTTCCAATTTTAAATAAAAGAATATCAGTGAGGAACCTAGTATTGTTTGATAACCAGAGAAAGGCAAATTTTAGACTCAACCCTGACATTTTCTCTGAAGATTTAGACTTCAAAATGTCCATCTGAGCAGAGGACTGAGGGTGCTTTGGTTACGGGAGAGCTACGATGAACACCCCTGTGGGAGGATTTCTATACCGTCAAAATATTAACAAGATGTGAAAAATAAACAAATGTTCATCTGTACACATCATCTCACTGCATCCATCAGGTCACTTTATAGTTAGGAAACAGATTCAGAAAAGTGAACCCCAGGGTATGGAATTCATTCACTCTATCCAATGCACAGCCACTGAGTATCTATTGAGCCAAGTTCTTGAGATATTGTCCTGTTTTGTGCATGTCAGTGTAAGACCTCATCTGCCTAGGCTCTACAGGACTTACCTCTAAAAAGGCAGTCACCAGGGCCCTGTGTGGCTCCATCTGGACCAGGTGCTGTCCCTTATTTAGGGCCATTCACTCTCAATACCCACCCTTCTCCTCCCTCCTCACCTCTGCTTCATCAGTGCCTGAGAATAGCTAATTCAAATAGCTCCACTTAGAAAAAGGAACCCTGGTGGGAATGCAAACTAGTCCAACCACTATAGAAAGCTATGTGGAGGTTCCTCAAATCACTAAAAATGGAACTACTATATGACCTAACAATTCCACTACTAAGAATCTACCCAAAGGACACAAAAACATCCATTTGAAAGGAAACTTGCACACCTGTGTTTTTTGTAGCACTATCTACAATAGCTAAGATATAGAAACAACCTAAATGCCCAAAAGCAGATGAATGGATCAAGAAGATGTGGTATAGACACACAATGGAATACTATTCAGCAGTCAACAAAGATAAACTCATGCCATTCTCAGCAACATGGACGGGGTCATGCTCAGTGAAATATGACAGAAGGAGAAAGAAAAGTACAGAATGGTTTCACTTATGAGAGTACTATAGGGAATCCGAACATAGGGTCAAAAAAAAAAAAAAAGAGAGAGACAAAACCTGTAGGCAAACTATAGTTCTAAGGCACACAGCAGGGGAAGGAAAGGAAGATGGGTCAAAATAGGGGCGGGAAAAGCTCAGGGACTATGGTAACAGTTCACGGGTGTTGTGGTGGTGGGAGATTTATGGGGAATATACATGAGTGAAGAAATCAACTATTGTACAAAAATAAACACTGTAAGAATAAATAAATAAAATCACTTAAAAAGCCAAATATTCCACTTTCCCAAATATTTAGTAAATGAAGGCATACATGAGCAGTTTGGCCATGTATTGAGGTTGTTAATCTCCAGACAAGCTGACCCATTCTAAGCTCTCTTCCAGCTAGGGAATTTTATGATTTGACCTATTTCAACTGGGCTTTCCTTCTGGAAGATATTTGAACTAGACTGATGCAAAGATCTAAAGAAAGAAAGAAAAAAAAAACGCCAAAGAAAATATCTCCATAGGATTTATCTCCATAGGATTTCAAACATCTTGATCTGTCTTTTTTGAGAAGCCAAAACAGCTAGGCTCAACTTCTGTACTAGAACAACAAAATCCCAAGAGGAAAGTTCATGTCCAAATAATGAACTTTTATTTCTCTGTTTAGAAACTAACATAGTTTTGTTCATCAAAAAGATAAGTGTTGCAAATAAGCTACTTGGATTTTTTTTCCTTTTTGCTTTTAACTAGCTTTTCTTATAAACTTACTAAAAATTGGTGAAAATATGAAATTATGATTCTTAATAAGTAATAAATGATAAAAGAATCTATTTAAATGCAAATTAGGAAAATAGAAACCTTTTCCCCCTTTTCTTTTAAAGAAGGGATAGCTAAAGTTATAGCTTATTTTCCTTCACTTGCCAAGTCTAACAACTGAATCTGATTTAACTTTCAAACCACCTTACCACCTACTGTTAGTATTTTGTATTGTCTGTAATTACAGATTATATTGGTTAAAGTTGCTCATATTCAGCTTATCAAGTGGATTAAGAAGATAGAGGAATACTTTTTTTTTTACCTAAATAAATGAATGTCAATGTCACTGTATCACCTGTACCCTATTGTATACCGAATTGACCATCCATAAAAACTTGTGATCTAAAGAGCCCTAACAGCTTCCTTTTAGGCTAACCTTGATGCCTAACATAACCTTTGGGAAAGGTTACATGCAATCAATTCCAAAATTAAATTTTATGTGTGTTCGAATGCAAAGAATAAAGGATTCAAATCAGAAGCTTGAGTAGCAACGCAGACTCCACCATATAAACTTAGATTTATATAAGTTAATGTGTGATGTTATTGGTCTGATTCTCAGTTTCCTTATCTATAAAATGAAGACAACAATTTACACTATCTCAATATTAAGGTAACACTGAGGGTCAAATAAGATAGTGGTTTCATGTTTTGTTAAGTGCTACACACCTGAGAGGTTTTTAATTTTTTTTTAAAAAGATTTATTTATTTATGCATACAAGAGCTGGGGTACAGGCCAGAGTCCAGGGCGGTGAGAGGATTCACCAGAGACAGAGCGAGGAGCAGAACAGGCAGACCGACTGAAACACACTGCTGAGGGGAGCAGCGGGCACAGCAGGAGAGATCTGCTACACCACGTGGGTCCCCTCCCTGGCCGGCAGCAGGGATAGAACTCGTGCTGCAGAGGCTACGGTTTGCTTCATAGTGCGTTGCTTAACCCACTGCACCACCAGGGAGGCCCGAGAGGTTTTTAAATACATATAATAAACAATATATTATACATATTTCCCCAGTATTTTCATTTGAAATGCACACAGGTAAAAGGTGAAGATTTAAAATTGTAGCGTGTTCACCGTACTACCAAATCACCACGAGCTAACAGGAATCACACCTATAGCTTGTACACAAACACGTCCACAGCCCACCCTCCTTAGAGACACACCCCTTGAGTGACCACAGGGCCAGGAGCCACACGGACACAGTCCGGAGACACGGAGGTAGCCTCCCACTGCCCCTACCTTGAAACACACACAGAGGGCGCCTCTGCCTACACAGGGCTCAGAGACCAGTAATTCTCTTGGGGTCATGCCTGAGGGCACTGGTGCCTCTGCCCCCACAGTGTGGCCTGACCAGGGAGCTCAGTCCCTCCAGCTTTACTTCCTCTCTGCTCACCCCAACTTACTTACTTTACTCTGCTCACCCAAACTCTTCCACCATTAGACACTCAGATCCTTTGGTTCTTAACAGTTTTCAACTTAAGCGAGACTCCTAATAAAATTCCTGCCGTCCTTCCTGGAATTAGTTTATCCTGGGTACAGAAGCAGCTTAGTAAGAGAAGAAAGCAGTCCTTCATGAGCATAAGCCAGGGTCGTGACCCTAAAATGAGGTGACAGAAAGTCCTAGACATGAGAGGCTCCACCGTGTGGGAACCTAAGGCACATTTCCTCATTGTACAATTTTGCTTTCACATGAGCTCTGACCCTGGGGTACATGTTTTTGTGTGAATAGGGCAAGATACAGAGCCCATGTGTTCCAGGGTCTGTAAGACCCTTCAAGCTTGATTTTTAATTATCCACTCTCCTAGGATTAAGTTTTCCTGCTTTTCCAAAATAGAGCAAACAAAGAAAAAATAAAATGTCTAGGTTCCTAGAATTCCACACTGAAGAAGTTTGACATATCACCTCTACTGTGTTCTGCAAGCCATAGGGAATTTAAGGTTCTGTGAGGCCATTTTTATACTGGTGTCCACAGAGGGGCCATGGCTGGGACTCGGGCCTGATCAATTGAAGGAGACAGGGGCTCCGTGACTTTCCCTTTAGGCTTTGGCATGATAGCTTACATACTTTTACATAGTGTATGAAAGAGAAGCTGCTCTATCTTCCACCATAAATCTAGCTGTTCTATGGAGGACAGTTCAGCCTGGTTACCAGGGAGCTCCCACTACTATAGCTTCAGGAATCACCCAGGACATGAACAATTTTGCAGACAGGACTGTGTCTCTGACCTGTAGACACACTATCTGTTCCCTAACACATTCTTTTTTATACCCTCCATACTCAAATTCCCTAATTCATAAGTCCAAGATCTAGCATCCTAATGCATTACTCACATGTAGAACAATCTGGGTTTCTCTTTTAAAAAGGCAAAGATTCCACAGTGAGCAAAGGGTTAACAAAACCTTCCCCTTCTGTATGGTAATCTAACCTTCAGTTAACATTCCAGGTCTGTTTCCCTGGAAACAGATATAGACAATGTGTGCCAACGGGTTATTAATCGTGCTGCCCCTGATTGGTACGCTCTATCTGAATTGGAAGGGTTCTCCAACTACACAGGCCTGATGGGAACACCATACCTTGGCTTCTCCACATGGTAACTCCCGTAACTAGCAAGTCCATTGCAGGGACCCTGGAAGCTGTGTTGATGGAGTTGTTACAAGAAACACTGGCTCCTGTGGGGCATCGAGTGCACCATGGATTTTGTTTCCTTGTACCTGAGCTAAACTGCTGCAAAACTGTCCTGCATGGCTCCCATCTTATACTGTCCTGAGCAGACCGGCATCAGAGGTGGCTCTGGTAGTCTTATAAGTCAGTAGGTTTCATATTCTAAGAAGACTACAAGCAGATGCTCTGTCTATATTTTAGTGCCAAGCTGTATGTACAATAGTTCGGTGCCTCTTCTTCTCTCCCCTTTATTAAGCTCTTGTCTCATTTTTAGTTTCTCTCATGAGCAGCAACGATGATAATGGCAACAACAATAATAATAGCAACTAACATTTTTTGAATGCTAGTATGTTCCAGGCACTGTTCTAAGTACCTACATATGCTAACTCATAATAGCCACATGATAATCTCCCTAACATTAAACCCCAATAATAGCACATCCATTTTACAGACTGGGAAACTAAGACACAGGGAGGTTAATTAGCTTTCTAAAATCCATACAGCTAACAAGTGGCAGAACTGAGACTCAAACACGGGAGGTCTATTTCCAGTGTTGACACTCTCAACCCTATCACTACATCCTCCAACAACACTCAAAGCATCACTCTGTCTACCCTTCCCAGCATCACCAAGGTTTCACAAGTGTGTCCTGTCTCTGCTTTTCCTCTATCTGCTTCCTCCTTAACCCTTGTAATATAGTCTACTTTGACAATTTTCTCAAATCTGCATCCACAATGAAAACGAATCATCAACTAAGTTCCTCAACTTGCCACTTCTTTTGATCTCACATCAGAATCTGAGGCATTACTTTCTGAATCTCCACCTTTCTGACCCTCTAGGCCAAGTCATTTTCAAGGACAGGTCATCTGGTGGCACACAGGGTGCACTCTCCCTCCCTGCTTTCACAAGTCTCTACCCAACACTGAATTCTGAGGCCCACTAGCCTTTCCCATACTTGCACTCTCTTCCGTGACACACGATATCTAGTCACAGCAGGCCAAAACGACAGAGCACTCTAATCAGGAAAGCTCAACAATTCCCCAACCCTGACCCAATAATGCGAACTTGCCTCCGCTCCCCTGGGTGCCCCTTCACAGCTATCTTTCAGGTCCCTGTCACCTTGACTGTGATAGTCTTGAGATTGGTCTCAGCTGTCTGCCTTTTATTCATCAGGCTCTGTCCATTTGAAAATCCATCCAGACACAACTTCTATGACACAAATACTATTTCCTACTTCATGTGCCAAGCCCTGTGCCAAGTACCTCCATGGATTGTCTCATTAGTCTTTATAATAATGCTACAAAGAAGGCACCGTTCGATCCACTATACACATGCCGAAGCTCAGTCCAAAGAGGTGCAGTAACTGCCCAAGATCGCAGCTTGGAAGTGATAGAGATAAATTTAGAATCTAGTGTCCATCTAAACCTAATTTCCTCTGTTCCAGGATGTCCTCTAACCTTAACTTCCCAGAGAGCTGACCAGAATAAACACGAGCAAGCTCTGAACAACAAGTTTACACACATCATCTCAACCCTCAAACAGCCCTGGGAGGTAGAGACACCATCGATACATTGTCCTAGTTAAAGAGAGATATTAGATAGCTTGGCCAAGTTCACACAGTCAGGGTGGTATAATGAAGACTCAAATCTAGGTCTGTGTGACTCCAAAGTCTTTTCTTTTAAATCACTATCAAAATGACTCTCAAATAAAGGAGGAATCATAGATTCTTTCTGGTCAAGTGGTGCCTATGGATCCAATTGAGTATCTCTCTGATAGTCCACCAGCACCTCAAATTATGATGTCTCGTCTATGAAAATTATTCCCTTCTGACTTCCCATCCCCTCGCCCCTCTCCCAGAGCCCATCTTGTTCTTCCTTTCCTCAAATCACTCTGAAATATGCCTTTTACCTTCCGTTACCATGGATAACCCCCGCACGCCTAAATAACTGCAATCACATCTTCAGTGGTCTCCTCGACCCCAATTTCTTCCTTATGTCAAGTCATCTGCTCCTGCCAGGTCCACTGCTTTTACCCTGTCATTTCCTTCATCAGAGGCCTCCACAAAACCATTGCTAATATTTAATTGCAAAATTCAAGGTCCTTAGTCTGCCATTTAAGCATCCCTTCAAGTCCCCAAAGACTGGTCCAGGACTGTTTTCCCCAGTACTTTCACACCACTGTACTACATCAAGCATCCTTTCCTGCCATATTTTACTCACTGGGGAACCACTAAAGGGAACAGATAAGGTCAGCATCACTTTTAACTCCGAACTGGGTATCTACACTGAGACCCCCAAATACACAGGTATCCATTTCATTGCAAAGGGGATTCCAAGCCAGCCCCGATGACACAGAACAAAATCAATTAGCACGCCACAGACTACGCACTGATAGAGAGCTCTCCATCTCCCACCCTTCCCTCTTTTCTCCCCCCCTCTTTTTCTCCCTCTAATGTCTGGATCAAGCAGATATATATAAAGCAGGAGCTGAAGTTAAAACAGGAAAGGTGCCGAGCACAATGCACAACACACATTGGATGCTCACTGCAGCTAGTTCCTTCCACATCCTCAGGGTTCAGAAAAACTGAGGTCACGAAAGCAGTTACTTTCTGATCAGAGAAACCCAGTTTCTAAAGCGCCATGCTAAAAATCACATACTGTCTTGAAAGTAAGCACAGGCTCATGTTAGACCGTAAAAGGCTGTTCTCCTGCTCTTGCCCCCCATGCGAAGTGATGTAATGAGGTCTCACCAAGTCCATTATTACTATAAATATTTTCAGACTTTAAATAAGGGACTGTTGTTGTTATTGTGTTCCTTTTTTTTTTTTTTAAAGTTTACTTTCAGTCTTTTTGCTGGGTGGCCTGGGTTCCCTATAGCACTGGCAGCACGCAGTGCCCCCTGTGGGGAAGAAGCAGCTGTCCAAGAGCCAGCAAGTCAAGCAGACATGAAACAGGACCCACCGAGCCAGGAGCCAGTCCAGGCACCCCAGGATATTGACTCCAAGCGGCCAAATTCCTTCCATCTGAACCACAAGTGCTGATAAAATATTTTCAGGAATGGAGAGAGGGAATGTGCTTCCCTTTCTTCCCAAAATGTAGAAATGAAGAGGTCAAACCCTTTTTAATCCAAGCTGACAAAATAGTGCCCAACTTTATCCTAGAGCTAAATTTAGGCATAAACTGAGATCTGGCCCTTGGCAAGTTAATTTAGATGAGCTAATGCTTGTTCCTGGCATACAGGATGCACTCAATAAATGGTAACTATTATTGTTACTGCAAAAAATGGTCTGCTGGATGTTCTCATTCAGTCCTCCCACACATCCTAAAATCAGCTATGCCAATCACTCGCACATCTGGGGAAAAATTCCATCAGAGTTAAGGAGGAGGTGGCTCTCCCTGTGGGAGTTCCTCAGAGAAAGCAGCGAGTCTGTGCTGGAAGGGGGCCTGTGCTAGGTGGGCTTGATCTCGAGCCGAGCAAGACAGACTAGTATTTGCCTTGATCCCTTTCTCCTCTCTTCCAGCAACACTCTCAGAGATGAACCCACGAGGGCCCCCACAGGAGCCAGGTTCAGACGCATCCAAGAGGAGATGCTTGGTCATGCTTCCAGAGTCCAGAGCCCAGCGGGCAGAGCACTAGCCACAGGAGTGCAGGAAGAACTTGTGGAACAAAGAGCCCGACCACTCTCAAAAGCCTGTGCCGCTTTAACAGTCTTATCCAGAGAACTACAGCGAATTCCTATGTTTACGCAGGGCAATGTCCCTGAGAGTGGGGTAGGAATTTAATATCATGGGAATGTTGTTAGTAACCTCCAGTGCTATTTCTCTTTCCTATCTTGAAAGCACTTAAAAGTTGAATTTGAGTCATCCATTCTTCTGAAATGCTTTTGAGATTTCTTTCTGCTCCGATCCTCTGTCATTATCCTAACATGTGGCTATCTTAGCTCTCTTTCCTCCCTGATGTCCCATCTGTGCCTTGATTCCATTATTTTTCTTGTAGTGTATTTAGGGGTTTACCCCTTTCCTCCCCACTTCCACCCCAGACCTCACCTGTTTACACTTGGATTAGTATAAAAGGATCAGAATTGGTTTCTCTGCCTCCAAATCTCTTTCCATCAGAAGATGCAACTTGCTAAAACCCCATTTTTAAAGTGAAAAATTGGAGTAGCGGCCCTTGAAACCACTCAACAGTAGGTGGTGCTCTTGTGCCAGCTCAGAATGCTCACAAAGCTTCATTCCAGCAGGCAGCCTGGTGAGTACACACTGAGCCATGGTCCATTCTATTTGGCACTGTCTGTGCAGGAACACTCTGGAGGGAGGAACATGGAGTGAAGCCTGACCTCCAGGAATTTAAAATGTAATTGGCAGAATGAGGAGTTTGTGCATAAAGCTATAATACAAGAAGGAATGGAACAGGGTCAACTTGAAAGGGATAAACGTGGGCCCAGAGGAGTGAAAGTGGTGCCCAGAGGAGAAAAAGACCACCTCCAGCAGGGAGGAGCAGGGAGAGCAGCAGTGGGGAAGGACCATCAGCAAGGGGAAAGCTGCAGTCGGCAGAGTGGAAGAGATGTTGATGAACAAAGGCTGGGACAGTGGGACTGTGCCAAGGTCAGGAGAAAATGTCCTGGTGACAGAGTTAAGTGTGGAAGGCCAGGCCAGTCTCACTTCCCATTCAAAACCCTACTGGTTTATACCTCCTCAGACACCCTGGGTCAGCTCCTCATGAAATCTTCCAGGACAGGCCCAGTCAGTCTATCTGATCTGCATGGGAGAAACCAAATACTCATTTTCTCCTCTGTTACAAGAAAGGGTACCTCTTCTCTCACCACATCAGCAACTCTGCCCATCAGCAATTGTCCCCACGGTCAGGCCTTTGTTATCCTAGAAAAGACTCAGTAAGGGAGGACTGGAGGTGAGCCAAAGAAGAGCGTAGAGCTTCTTGGTGGACGTGAAGTGGGGAATGTGGAAGGAGAACCCTTCTGAGATTCCAATTGAGAAGAATTTCCTTCAAGGTAATTAATGTTCTGTTGAGTGTTTTATCACGGCTAACTCTTTCCAAAGTAAGACCATGAGGGCCGGCTCTTGCTGGAAATGAAATCAGGGATAGTCATGGGACACAGGGATGGGGCTGGAACTCTTGATAACCTGGAGAGAGGCCTTTCCCTAAGGAACAGTGGATACTACTTCTTGGGAACACCTATCTCAGGAGACCAGAAATATGTTCACTCAACACTTCTATGATAGAAAAGTCTCTCTATGTGTGCAAGTGAGAAAGTATCCTCATGTACTGACCTATCAGACAGTGCCTCTCTGTGTTTGAATGAGAGAAGGTACTATTCTGGGTGGGCATGCCTTGGGAGTTTTCAGGCTAATTCAAGCTAAAAGAAGCAAATGCACCTATATACACGAAATAAGTTATGGACTTTTCAAAGTGGCATCTAAAGCTGCAAGCATCTGCCAATCCCTTCTCATATTCAGAAAACTGGTCTCAAGAAAACCACATTACAGAGTCTAGAGTCCCATCAAATGAATTTGGGATAAATCAATGATGGAGTTCACCTGGAGCAGAAAAGACTGGGTGGATGCCGCATCTTTGTAGGGCTGCCTTGTAGAAGAAAAGAGAGACCACTTCTGGGGACCAGAGGGCAGAGTAGGAACCACAGGGTGGAAACTCCAGAAGGCGTATTTTGGCCTGGTGGCACGAGGAGTCTGTAACATGTGGGGCTGTCTAATAAAGAAACAGGCTGTGAACAAAACTGCTCCTCCTTGACCACAGTAATGCTCCGCTGTCTGGAAGAATGTATCTCAGTTGAGGGAGGTTGGAATCTCTGATTCAACGATTCTAGCATTCTAAGATGCTCCTGGCAGAGCCTGAACCATTCATCAGAATCCAGCTTTTCTTATGGTTTCCTGGTTATTCAGGGCGTGGCAGGACTAGATTTCCAACCATATTAGCTCCTAGTAACCAGCATGGCGTGGATACCCCTCCCGTACTCTTCCTGCATGGAATCTAAGCTCCACACCGGAAGAAATACTTTGAGGATGCACTGCCTTTGCTCACGTTCTTCCCTTTTCCTGTACCCTGACTTTGACTGACTGCTTCCCCATCTATGTGGTTCCAGTGGTAGTGGTAAGAACCTCAGTGAAATTACTTCATGCAGCAGCTATGTGTTTGCTGGTATTTTCTGCTCCAATGTGGTAAGGCCTGACTGTAGCTCATTTTCCAACTGCCTGGCCCCAGCACAAACCTGGCACTTACTTAATTGGCTTATCTTTGGCACCAGTGATTCCAAGATCTTGCCAACCTACTGACATGCTTCCATTCCCCCTTCCCTGTGCTAGCAGCAGATCCTGTGTCTTATACTCATTTGCCAGTTCCTACTTAGGATCCCTTCATAGTTCTTCCAAGCACCAGGTCCCTACCTCACCTCCATGCTCTGTTGCCACATGCTGCCCACTTTCTGCTCCAACATCTTTGTTGTTTAAGAGGGTATCCCTACCCTCCTTCCCAGATCCCTCATGCCTATTTTCCACTCCTAACCTCATCCTTCTACATGGCCCAGCTCAAGTTTATCTCCACCTGCTGGGATCCTTTATTTACAATTTCATCAATTCATGCAACAATCCTAAGTCATGCATTTAAATCTACATTTTACAGATAAACTGCTCAGAGAGGGTCACCTGGCCACAGACAGCCAATCAGCAAGCAAATGGCTAAGCAATGGCAAACCCCGGTCTCAGTGATTTCCTGAAGCCTTTGTGCAGTCTTTCATCCTGTGTGCTTTCTACCCTCCCAGCGAGACCTGAGCCACACATAGTACTCTTCCTTAGCTTCACCCAAGGAAGAAAGCAGGACTCCAAAAGGTAAAGGAAGCAATAAGTTCAGAGAGAATGGATGTATGAAAGGGTTGGGGTAAGTATAGGTTGGAAGAGGTGCAAGGGCTAAGGGAAAGAAGGGTCATAAATGGAAAAGGTAGTAGAAGAGGTGCTGAGGAGTAGGATAGAAGGTTTAGGGAAGGGAAAAGCATGTGTTCTTCAAAGTACCTGGAAAGTAATCTTAAAAAAGCTCCCTACGCTAAACAGATACTCAATTTATTTTTTCAATTTATAAATTGTACCTGGAAGTCTGGTTCTTCAAAAAGCTACTTGTTTCTTCTACTTCCCTACTGGGGCAGAGCTGAGATTTTTTTTTTGGAACACCTCCATACTCTCTCCCCATACACACTTAATCCCCCACCCCCAGTCCCTAGCCTCACACAAATTCTCTTTCCAATCAGGATTTTACTTTTCGAGCTCACCTAAATTGCTGTGGGCAGAATCAATATGTCTACCAGGATCTTGGAAAGTACTGTTAATACAGTGTCTGAGTTGTCAGTTCCAAGGGGTCGCTGTGAGGCCCACAGCTCAATGGGCCCATGAGTAAGTACAGGCCACATATGCACACTATTCGCTTCAGGCCTCAGTCCCTCCCAGCCCCAGTGAGAGACCTGGGAGGGTGCCAAGCTCCCACGCCTGGGGCCCCTCCCAGTGCTTCCTCTGCTGTGCTCTCCACAACCTTATGAAGGCCTGGTGATCTGGGCACACAGAGGGGCTGGAAGTGCAGGAGTGGGACGAAAAGAGAGGGAGAAAAAATAACTTTATAAGAAAACATTCACTCTCCTATGCAGCTTGCAGAACATTGTGACTTGGATTATTTTTGGAATCTAATGTTTCTAACGTTCAAGGGGAGGAAATGAGAAAAAGTAAGTAGAGATTCCCAGGACCAGCAGGCTGGAAATAATACAGGACACTGTGTCCTGTGTTGGGGTGGGATACAGACACACTTCCTTGCCCTGAGTCCAGTCAACAGGGGGTGGGAGGGGCCGTGGTTTAGGTTCTAGTGGGAAGGGGGAGGGGAGGAATGAGAGGGTACGGGAGCTTTTCTCCAAAAAATAGGCAGGAAACTGCAAACTGCCCAAAAAGACCTTGTCTTCTGGCTGCCCTCCAAGGTCATTGCTTTTTGATGCCTCTTCCCAATAAAAAGGGCTCAGGCAACTGAATCACTGACCCTTGTTGGCAGGCACCCTGGTGGTCTGTCCAGAGCTTGTCCCTTTCCCATAGCAGTGGTGGAAGGCACATGTGAGGTGAGCCTTGCCCTCTTGGACCACCTCCTAGGCTTCCCCTGAAGGGCAAGGCACCTCCCAAAGAGGGTGTGTGTGTGTGTGTGTGTGTGTGTGTGTGTGTGTGTGTGTGTGTGTTGGGGGGAGCAGGGGTGAGGCCCACCTTCCCATGCTGCCTACCTGGCTCTATTCCAGGCAAACTCCCAACTTCACTAAGTCTCACCTTTCCCACCCATAAAATGTGGCTCATATTCATGTCCACCTGGCCTGCCTACCGCACTAATAAATAGGAAACCAAAGGATGAAACACTGACTGGATGACTTTGGGTGGATTTCTGCTCTGGGTCAAAGTTTTCTGTGTAAAAGGAAGGGCTGGACCAGAAAATCTCTTAGGTCACAGTGTGAGAGCACTTTGAAAACTGACATTCAAAACAATATTATATATTAGAATTGCTACAATGGCACTTCAGTTTGACGAATGACGGGGGAGTCATGCTCACTGCTAGCCGGGGATGTGGGGGTTGGAGGTGTGCAAAGAGAAGAGGCAGTGGCCAGCGGCCAGCAGGAAGGGGAGGGGGCACAGTTTTTCCACCACCGGCCCCACTAGTTCTGGCTGCCCCAGCAGGATACTTGAGCCATGGGCTCTCGAGAGTGATCAGAACTGTTTATACCTTAGGAGAGGGGAGGAAACAGCAGTGGATGCTTTTCCCAGTGACCGGGCATCCTGGGAATGTCCTGAATTGCTAATGTGGTTAACAGGACATACTAACTGCAAAAATACTGTATGTAACCTTTAGCCCAGTACCCAGGCTCCTACCATGATACCCTTCACCCAGTGGATCCTATAAATATTTTGTCATGATAATAAACATGAACATAATATTTTGTTTGCACAGAACTTCACAAGTATCAAAATGCACAGACATTTTTTTCCTGGATGGACTGTGTTTCTGGCCCAAGTCTACAGGGATGAATAAAATAAACTCTTAGCCATAAGCGAAGCAGAAGGTGACAAGTGTCTCAGCTATAGTACACGGGGAAGAGCAGACAGCCCTCCAGGGTGGGATCACTGTCCTCTGTGACTGTTTTTAAGGAAAGATACTGGTTTTCCATGCACCTTTCCCTATGGTGGCTCTCCCCACTCTGACCTATCAGATAGGGCCCTAATTTGATATAGGTACTCCTCTCTTGTGCCTTACCCAAGCAGACCACTAATATGCTGAACCTACATCATAATCTCAAACGTCTCTCAAAAATCAATTACTGGTTTTGTCCCATTAGAGATCACTGAAAACTATGTGGAGCAAGCTCATCTGGATACCATCAATGACCCTCTGCATGGCCTTACTGGGTCACTACAGAATAAAACATGACTTAAAACTACACAGGGAGATGGAAGCCCAGCTGGTGTCCTTAGGAAGCAGCGATGCTGGGCCAGGCAGTGTGCTGGGTACCTCCATATCATCCCAATAGATTCTTTTTTAAAAAAAATTAAGATTTTATTTATTTATGCATACAAGAGCTGGGATACAGGCCAGAGGTGCAGGGTGGGGGGTGAGAGGATTCACCAGAGAGAGTGGGGAGTAGTACAGGCAGATCAACTGAAATACACTGCTGAGGGGAACAGCAGGTGAGGCAGGAGAAGTCTGCTGTGCCATGTGGGTCCCCTCCCTCCCTGGGGATCGAACTCGTGCTGCAGTGGCTGCAGAAGCCCCACAGTGCAGTGCTCAACCCCTTGAGACTGGTCACCAGGGTGGCCCCCAATCGATTCTTATAACAGCTCTGCACAGCAACATGTGCTTTTGGTGTTTTTTAAGCAGGAAAACAACTCAACAGATTGTTTCTACTTGCTGAGAAAAATTCTTTTTCCATTCTCACCCAAGGTGACAAGCCTGAAGAGAGAAAAGATACTGTAGATATATAGGGGTGAATGAATACTAAGAAAGCAAAAACTATTCTAGAACTGTTATGCTATAAAAGGGGCTTAAACATTACTTAGAGCAACAAACCTTAAAAGCAAAAATTTTGAGACATCCACATACAAGTCTACTCTCTACTATCAGCCTCTGCCACTACTATGATGACCCACACACACTCTGTCACCATGCTTCTCCTGTTGAAAGACATTCTCATGAGGGAAGGGAGAGTACTGTACACAAGAGCCATGTGATACAGAAGCAGGATAAAAGTTGAAAAATACCAAGCTAGATTAAATTCTTCATCTTCGTTTTGCTGGAACAAAACTGTCTTCAAAATCTTACAAATGGTAAGCAGTACCTCTAGATAAATTCAAAGTCCCACTCACAACTTCATTTCAGCACAGACATCGTACCCATGGATGCGAACAAAATTTCACATGCAAAATGAATATGCAAGAAGGCATTTAAAATTAGCTTCTCCACTTGGAGCAGGAAGACCCAAGATGGCATCAGAGTTTCCTTGCTTTTTGGTACCCAAAAGATCATGTAGGTCAACCAGTGGGGCACTGCAGCCAGAAAATCCTGTGGCTTTGGGAAAAAACTGTAAAACCTCTTGGATATCAGAGACCAGGAAGACTGTGTAGGAGGGACACGGAAGAGATTCATGCTTCACTGAACAAGATGTGGATGATCAGAGGTACCTAGAGGCTATGATCTCTGGTAGGAGGCTGCAGGAAAAACTGCAGTGCTAACACTCAGCTGACCACTCAGCCAGCTGCCCTGGGAAAGGGAGAGCTGAAGAGTGTGGTAGCATACAACCCTGACTGAGGGAAATATATGCAGAAGAGCCAGGGTGCTCCCAGTAGGTCCAGGTCTCTGGTGAAATGAATTAAAAGAGTGTGTTGGGTTGCAGTTCCCCTCCCTCCACCTTTCCAAATGGTCCTGACCTTTTGGGGCTCACTGGAAGCACCTGATAACATCAGTCTTGGGTCTAAAACCTCAGAGAGAAGGGCAATGGTGATGGTACAAACAGGAATCTTGTCATCGCCCCCAACCTCTCCCCGCAGTCATATTAGCAGCTTGATCCCTCCAGCTCACTCCTCGGCCCTTGACTCAAAAGTTGCAAGATCAGGTCTCAGACTTAGGAAAGGCTCCTGAGTCCAAACATCTAAAATCATATAGGAACCACAATACCACCTTCTGGAAACGTGGAAGTAGTTCAAATCTCTAAGTTATTACTACAAATGAAAAATAGGGAATCTAAAACAAAATGGGTAGACAAAAAATATCATAAGGCACTTTAAGACACTAAGAGAATATATCATCACAAGGAGTGAACAACTGTCCAGATTCCAACCACAAAGTTTTGGAAAATTTTATCTTTCTATACAATGAGAGTTCAAAATTGCCATGATAAAAAAATTCAAAGAAATGTGAGAAAATCAAGTCAGTGATACAAGAGAACTCTGAAAACATAATTAAAGAGGTAAAACAAAATTCAGAGAAACAAATGAATGTCATAAGAAATAAAATTAATGAATTGAAAATAGAAATGTTTAACTAAGAAAATAATGGTGTTGCAAGATATGAAAACAACAATGGATATTTTTTAAAAAGATATGAAAAAAAGCAGATTAGACTAAATGAAGGATCAGCGAATTTCAAAATTATAGTGCACAAAAGGTCCAGATGGAAGAAGAAAGGAAAATATGCAGAGAAAAATGAAGAAACACATCAAGAACTATCTGACTCCATTAGGAAAGGCAACATAAGGGCAATGGGTATCCAGAAGGGGAAGAGATAGAGATGGGAATAGAGAACTTATTTAAGGAAATAACAGAGGAAAACTTGATAAATCTGGGGAACCAAATATACAACTCCTTGAAGCTAAAAGAATACCTGGTTATCTAAATGTATTAATACACATTGATTCATGATACATAGTCATGAAACTACTAAGAGTTTGGGACAAAGAAATAATATTGAAAGCATCTAGAGAGAAAAAGCAGGTAACTTATAAAGATACTCCCAACAGGCTCACATCAGATTTTTCTGAGAAAGCCTGTGGGCAGGAAAAGAATGGAATGATGTATTCAAAACACTTAAAGATAAAAATTGCCAATCAAGAATTCTATATCCTGCAATACTCTTCTTCAGATAAAAGAGAGACTTAAGGTCTTACTTCACCAACACTAGATCTCCACTACAAGAAACATTAATAGCTTTCCTATCTAAACCAAAGAGAAGAAAACAGAACAAGAAAATAGCTCAAACCACAAAACTAAATACACAGTGACAGTGACAAAGTCTCATATATCAGTAATCATACTAAATACAGGTGGGCTGGATGAGAAAACAAACCCTTTCTACTGTATCTAGGAGTCCTACTTAAGCTCCAAATATAAACATAGGCTCAAAGTAAACGACTGGATACAGTTCCTACAAGCAATTGGGACACACTCCCCCTTCAAAAGGCAGGACACTCATATTTACCTCAAATAAAATAGACTTCCAGTTAAAAAAAAAAGTCAACAAGAAACAGAAATAGACTTTATAGAATGACTAAAAGGTCATCAAGAAGACCTAACACTCATCAATAATGTACCAAATGAAGAAGCATCAAAATAGATAAAGCAACTTTATCAAATCTGAAAGCAGACATTGGCAGCAACACAATAGTAATAGGGAACTTTAACACACTAATTTTGAACAGATTAGGAATTAGACCACATGGCCTTAATAGACATTTAAGGGCACTGTACTCTCCAATTCTGTATACATTCTTTTCAAGTGCAGAAGGCACATTCTCAAGAATAGATAACATGTTAGGTCATGAAATAAAGCACTATGTTTGTGAAACTGAAATCATATCAAGTGTCTTCTCTCACTGCAATACTATCAATCTAGAAATCAGCCACAAACGGAAAGTAGGAAAAACACCAAATATGTGAAGACTGAACAACATACTGCTGAATGGCTACTGGGTTCATGAGAAATCAAAGAATATATTTTTTAAATACCTGGAGATAATCAAAAATGAAGATAGACTCTACCAGAATCTAAGGAACACAACAAAAGAGAAACTAAGAGGGAAGTATATAGCAAAATGGTTTCATATCAAGACACAAGAAAGAGTTCAAGTAAATCATCTAACTGCATACTTTAAGGAATAATAAAAGAAGAACAAACACAAGCAAAGACAGTAAAAGGAAGAAATATAAAATTTAGAGGATACTTGAAATAGAAATCAGAAAGACAGTCCAAAAGATCAATGAAACCAAAATATGGTTCTTTGGGAAAGATAAACAAAATAGACAATCTTCTAATGGGGCTTACTACTACTAAGCCTCAATACTTATAAAAAGGGGGGAGGAAACTTTAAGCAATAGAATCTGAAATGAAAGAGCAGTTATAACAGATATCTGAAAATACAGGTAATAAGAGATTATGTAAGCCATTAAGTTGAATAACCTAGAAGAAATGGACAAGTTCTTAGAAAAATATACCCTCTGACACTGAACCAAGAAAAAACAGAAAAACTGAGCAAATCAATTACAAGGTAGGATATTAAAACAATAATCAAAGTTTTTCCAAAAAACAAAAGTTCAAGACTACCTAGTTTCACTAGTGAGTTATACCAACTTTCAAAGATGAACTCATATCTGTCCCTATCAAATTTTTCTTAAAAATTAAGGAAAAGTGAATGTTTCCAAACACATTTTATGAGAACAACATTATGCTGATACCAAAGGGAGAGAAAGCATCACAAAAAAGAAAAATTACAGAACAATATCCCTGATGAACATAGATGCAATGATCCTCAACAAAATCTTAGCAAACTGAATTCAACATTACATTTAAAAGCTTAACTGTCATGACCAAAAGGGATTTATTCTAGGATGGCTCAACATCTGAAAAGCAATCAATAGAATTTACTATATCAACAAAAGGAAAGATAAATAACATGATCATATCAACAGATGCTGAAAAAGCACTTGGTAAGATTTCAAATACATTTATAATAAATATTCTCCAAACATGGGAATAGATGGGACATACCCACAGTTAGCATATTCAGTAATGAAAAACTGAAAGCTTCTCCTCTAAGATCAGGTACAAGACAAAGACATCCCCTGTCACTACTACTATTTAACATAATATTGGAAGTCCTAACTTGAGCAATTAGGCAAGAGAAAGATATAATAGGAACCTGAACTGGGAAAGAAGAATTTAAACTATCACTATTTGCAGATGACATGATAATATAAATAGAAAACCCTAAAGACTTTACACATACAAAACTATTAGAAATAATAAATCAGTACAGTAAGGTGACAGGTTAAAAGTCAATTTACAAAAATCAGTTCTGGTCCTATATGCAAACAAAAAGCATTCTGTGTTACTTGAATTAACTCTGAATTACCCAGTTCTCCTACAAATTGCTCATTAAGGCTTTCCTGACATTTGGGCTGCAATACTCCCCAAGCACAGATATTGTACCTAGGACAGTGGGGTGCAAAAAGCAAACATAAATAATAAATGGGTGTTTGTATGTCTAACTACTTTATTAGACAGCTCCCTGCTCTAGGACTGAAATTCTGGCCTCCTTGTCTGTATCTAAGTGTCTTGCCCTGGACACAAGACAGGCTGTTCAATGGACATTTATTAAATTAAGAGGTAGCCTACTTTATAAGTTACTGTGAAATAGAATTCCACCTCCCTAAAAATTGAATTGGGAGAGAGAATGGCATCCTCCTCATCACCACCAGGATAAGGAACACAGGAATCAAGGAAAGGTGGTGAGAAATGGCTTCACTCCCCATGGTCAGCTGGTAAGTGGGGAGTCCCACTTATTAGTCAAGCCCTGAGAATCAAGCTGTCACTCCCCTGGGTCAGACGGGAGACTTTGCACCCATCCCTTTGACAAAAATAGAAGCTGAGTGATCACACTCCTTTGATTGCCAAGAGCTTCCCAGACTTGGAATTAGAGGACTCCAACAAACCTCCCACAAAGGAGCCTAGGACATGGCTCACATAGCAACTATTTCCTCATGTTCTTGTCTAGATGTAGATCTGAACACACAACCCTCACCCCCAACCTTTCCTTGTTCCCTCTGAAAATGCCAAATAAGTCAAAGGCTGAGAGGCACTTAGTTCTGCACAGATATTTTAAATTAATCTTGAAGGAACTTAAAAGGACCGTTTCTCCCCTACCCCACACCCAGCACATTTTCTGTGGCAGCAGGGTCAAGCCTGAGCAGCATTTTCACCACTGACTCAATTATCAAAATATTCCTGGGCTTCCCTCTTCCCATCATCCTTTCATTCCCTCTGTTCTGATTTTGGTATCTGTCCCGCTTCTTCCATCCCTCATTACAAACACACACACACACACTCTGCTTTTTATGAATGCACCATGGAAAAATGGATCCCTAACTTCGTGTGCATGCATAGAATTCAGGGATCATATACTTGGAGAGGGAAAAATAAAGTATGCCTTTATTTTAATCAACCTCTAACTGAAATACAGTATTCTCTTCTACTATAAACATATACAACAAACTACATTAATGTCAGCAAAAGCTGTGCTTCTCACACCAGTAGATATCACATATTCCAGAGGGGGGGTCATTGCCTTGAAATATTATTTGTGCTTATCAGCGCTTCAAATTCGTGGTATTTCTAGTAGATCTTATTTTTTAATATGTATTAAAGAAGTACATGCTACTACTATATTTTAAATTTTAATATAATTATATTTCAATTGTTTTCAAACATACATATAATACATGTGCATATGTGCATATGTATATATATATGTAAATTTTGCTCATTTACAAATATTCTGAGAAGGGGATGATAGTCTTCACCGGAATAAAGGGTGCACAGTACAGAAGGCTAGGAGTCTCTGTTGTCAAATGAACCTAGAAAGTGAGGTAAGAGATTTCCCTCAGTCATCAGGGCATGGAAACAGGGGGTACTGGTCGTGTTCAGTAGGATTGTGAAGCAGGTCCTAGTTGCAGAGTGGTGGGAGGGCTATTATTTTGTTTTTGAGACAAACATGATCTGTGACCTGTGCCATCTTCCCACATCCTTGAACTTCAGAGACACAGAAGGTGCCTAAAGCTCTAGAATGCCTAGGAAGATTTAAGTCTCCCACCTCCCCTCCTGTCCTTGGCTTACTAAAATAGGTGCCCAGGTTAGGCTGCAAAGCAAACTCCCTGCCCTCGAACAGGAAAGACCTGAAGATAAAAGATGGTTCAGGCCTTTCCAATACTAGTCACAGAAGCCAAAGTACCTGCCTCTGGCTTCATAGAGCACCTGAACCCTGAACTGCTCTCATCATTTGGTGAGCAGGGGTGGGACTCTGTAGTCCAAATGGCCCCATCCAGAGCAGACTAGACCAGGATCAAACCCAGGCTGCTCAGACATGGCAAAGAGTCCTCAGGAAGTCAGGGGTGAACTTGCAAACCCTCAGGTTGAGCTAAAACCCTTTACATGTCTTTTTCAAAAACCATCATAAATGATGTTCAACAATTATGTTGGAGAAGAGGCTGTGCATTATTTAAACATATACATACGTGTGTATTTATATAATGTATATTAGAGAGTGGGAGAGGGAGGTTCTTTTAATTATAAATTAAATAATATTGGAAAATATGGGAAATGTATATAGGTATATAGAGAAATTAAATCAATCTTTTAGATTTTACCTGGTCCTTAGAAATAAAAACTACTAATATTGTGGCGAGTTTTTTTTTCCAGTTCTACCTACGTTAGCACTCTTATAAATAAGGATCATAATTATCTAGTTTTGTATCATGATTTCATCACTTAAAAATACCCAGAGACATTTAAATATGGCTCTTGAAAGACACAGATCCTTCAGAGGCTGTGTGTAAAAGTCACAGGTTACTGAAAGATGACATAGTATTCGTAAGAGTAGTATTATACATTTAAAAGTAAGTTATTTCCAGAAAATTGATAGGAGAGTCAGTTCACTCTTCCTAAGCCACACATAATAGCATTCTCTCCTTTAACTCGAAGAGCATCTAGAGAAGGTACTTTTGTGTCCTCAGCAAAGAGGCACTATATATCACTTTTCATTTTTATTTTCTCATGTCTTCCCTGATAAGTGGAAAGCTTTGAAAACTCACTGCTGGACAAAAAGGAGTCTTGTCTGAGAGAGTACTCAGTAGCTGAGGAGAGAAGCAGAATGGTAGGAAGAACCCTGGATGAAAGAGAACGGGGTTCACAAGGCGCCGTTGTAGCCCCAAATCCAGGAGCGCTCGCTTCCCTGCACATCAGCAGAGACACCACCGCCCACCTCAAAGGGCTGAAGTGCTGCCCAGATTAAACAAACGGGTGTATGAGAGTGATCTCTCAGCAGTCAAGTGCGCTGCAGGGCAGTGGTCACTACGTTGAGCTACTGTGGCTGGTAACAGCATAGATTTCACTGCTGAACAGGCTGGACCACTCACTTCGTGTCCTGAGAAGGACAGTGTCCAACAGCGAGTGAAAGCGTGGACTCTGCAGCCAGCTGCCTTTCAAATTTGGTCAAGTTGTCTAGTCTCTCAGTTTCTTCATCTCTAAAATGGGATCATGATGATATACCGACCTCCTAAGACTCTTGAGAGACTTCAAATGAATTAACTTACACATAGTGCTTAGAACAGTGCCTGATAATCAAGACTGTACGGTGGGAGGAGGTTAAAAAGTCAGTTATCCACGGCCAAATGCAAGACTGAATAAACACGTATCAGGTAAAACCAATAGGCATATTTTTAGAAAGCTCTTCAGGAATGCATTATCATTACTCAGAAAGTTGGAATAGCAGCCTCCGTCAGTCTCCCTGAGTAGGTTGTCCCCAGCCCACCGCTGCCTCCTACCTTCTCGGCATCCTGCTCAAAGAGTCGCAGCTGGAAGCACTGGTCCAGCTTGAGCTTGCGCACATGCCACATCTGGTGCAGATGCTGCCTGGTAGAGTGCAGCTTGTCCAGCAGGCTGGTGATCTTGGGCACCAGGCTCTGGAAGTCGGCACTGCCCGGGATGCAGTTGCGCCCTGAGAAGCCATCGCTGCAGCGGATGCACTGCAGCAGTCGCTGCCCCTCACGGTCCAGCTCCTCCACGGGGGCCTTCAGCACCTTCTTCTTGAGCTGCGTGTGCTCATCGATGAGCCGCCGAGAGCCCTCCACGTCCACGGGGAACTCTTTCCGGGCAAGCATCTCCTGCAGGTCCTCCAGGCGAGAGAGCAGGTGCACCGCACTGTTGAAGAACTCCTCCAGGGAGAGCCGCAGCTCGATCCATTCCTCGTGGTTGTAGTCCAGGGAGCCATCGAACTCCTCCGTCAGCTGGGAGGGGTCCACCAACTTGGTGAGGCCCTCCACGGACACCATGCTTGTCTGGGAGGGGCAGAAACAGAGAGTAAGAAGCGGTGATCGGGGGGAAGGTAGAGAGGTGTACATCAGGGCACAGAAGACACAAAGAGAGACAGTCAAGAGGAAAGGTCAATATAAGTCTACACAATAAGGAACACACCATGCATAGGAAAGGGTTAATGGAAGGGCAGCGGCCCAGTGGCTAAAACCACAAATCAGCTAGGTCAGGAGTTCTGACTGCCTGGCTGATTGGTTCAAAAAGCTTCTCCACATGCCCACCATTTGCATTCAAGGAAAAACTGCCTTTATGTCTCTGCTCCCTCACCTTCCTCCTCCCAAGTCAACAGGCTTCAGATGCTGAAAGAAGTGAGAAGACTAACAGATCAGGTGCCTGCAGATCCAGGCTAACATAGCTTTAAAACCAGGCCCATCCCCAGTAGTACGGGGGTTCGAGTCTCAGCACTATGAAGCTATCAGCAGCCACAGCAGCACGAGTTTGATCCCTGGCCAGGCAACTGACCCACATGGCACCGTAGCCCTCTCCTGTCTCACCCACTGTTTCCCTTGGCAGTATACTCCACTGTATCCGCCTGTTCTGTTCCCCACTGTCTGTTTCTGGTGAATTCTCTCACCATCTGTACCTCTGGCCTGCACTTCAGTTCTTGTATGCATAAATAAAAGTAAATATTGGGCCCTCCCTGGTGGTGCAGTGGGTTAAGCACCACCTATGAAGCAAATGGCAGCCACCGCAGCACGAGTCCCGCTGGGGAGGTGCAGCGGCAGGAAGGGGCAGCACAGGAGCAAGGTTCGGGATGGTTCTGGACAGACGGGTCAGGGAAGGGAGGCTTGGAGCCCTCGGTGGCTTTTCATGCTTTTATTAGTAGAGGTGGCCAGGTACATGGCAGGCATGGGTGCCGGGGGGCCGGGAGGCTGGCAGGCCTCCCAGCCCCCGGTTCATCTCACCCTCTCAGCTGCTTTCTACTGCTGCTGCTCATCAATACTGTCGGTCCTGTTGGTCCTGACATCCTCATGACGCCACCCACTTATGCCCGTGTCCAACTCAGGTGCGCCCACTTGCACATGCCCACCCTGGAATGCTCGCAGCACCACAGGTGTCCATCATCACAGTGGTGGGAGGGTGGAAAGACCTGATTTCTCTAACCCTACAGGAGGTGACCCACATGGCGCAGCAGCCTCGCCCGCTGCTCCTCTCAGCAGTGTGTTTCTGTCAGTCTGCCTGTTCTCACCCTGCTCTGTCTGGTGGATTCTCTCACCTCCCTGCACCTCTGGCCTGTACCCCAGTGCTTGTATGCATAAATAAATAAATCTTTTTTTTAAAAAAAGTATTTAAAAATTAAATAAAACCAGGTCCGTGACCCAGGATATCATATATGGGAGTAAGGTCAGTAACAGAGCTAAGGGTCTGAGCAGATCTTCCTCAGCCCCACCCCAAGGCTCTCTGGGTCAGATGGTGCCCTTCTTAGTGGTTCAGTGAATAGAACCTGGGCAGGGGACAGGGAGTCTGGGCCCTCAGTTTTCTCAGTGAGGAAACTACAAGTTCTCAGAGAGCAGAGTGGAGACCGTCACCAGGAAGCCAGGCAACACATGTTGACACCGGCAACTACCCACATGTATCAATAAACAGTTCCCGCCTTTAGGATTCCCCTCATCTCTCTCCTGGAGGAGAGGCTATCATAGAAACATCTTGGTCCAGGGTCTGCCCTACACTCACTCACTGTGTGACCCGGGGCAAGCCATTTGAGTTTTTAGAGACCCTGTCTCTTCCGTTGCCTAATGAAGACAATACTTCTGAGGGCTGTGCTGGGATAACGTCAGTGTGAGGAAAGCGCCCAGGACACCCAGCTCAAAGTCGCTCGCATCCACTGTGATGATCTGAAGGCTGCATCACTACTGGAGCCCTTAAAAACAATTTCTTTCCACATCTTCTGTTTTCCATGCACCTCTTCCTCTTTTTCCCTCCATCTCCTTCCTAAGACCCAGGAAGGTGCTGCCTATGTCTGGAATGATGGTTCTCAGATGCAATTGCTCATTAGAATCCCTTGGGCTATTTTTCTTTTTTAAGATTTATTTTTACATACAAGAACTGGGGTATATGCCAGAAGTGTTGGGGGTGAGAGGATTCACCAGAGACAGATTAAGGAACAGAACAGGCAAATTGAAATACACTGCTGAGTGGAGCTGCGGGTGAGACAAAGAAGGTCTGCTATGCTACATGGGTTGGCTCCCTGGCCGGAACTGAAGTCATGTTGCACTGGCTCTTGGTACTTTGATAGTGCTGAGAATTAACCCATTGCATCACCAGGGAGGGTCCCCCCTTGGGCTATTTACAAAAACACTGACAGTAACACCCAACCCCTGGAAATTGATTATATTGACCTGAACTGGAGTTTGGACAGGGTAGGATGAGAAGCTCCTCCAGGTGATTCTCATGTATGGCTTGTAATATAATCTCTACCTGTCTAGATACCTGCTATTCAGTTTGTGTCTCCCAAACTCCAGCATTAGCATCACCTGAAAGCTTGTGTTAAGAACGCAGAATCTTGGGCCTTATTCCAGATCTACTGAGTCAGAATCTGAATTTAACAAGATCCTCAATGGACCCTGTGCATTAAATTTTGAGCAGTCCTGTTCTAGAGTATTTCCCCTTTCAATCTGGCTCAAAGTCTACTACTTCCAGGAAGCCTCCCATGATAACACTCACTAATTTTTAAGTATCTGCTACTGAACACACCTGAATTCTCATCTCTACTGCCTCAGTCTCCACTAGGTAATTTATTCGCCACTTTTAAAATATTGCTTTATAAGTATTTTTCTGAGTGAGAGGAACTCAGCTATCTTTCTTGTACTTCTTGTTTAAGAGGCAGCGACAAGCTTGCTCTACTTGGGGTGAAGTGGGGTGCAGGAAGATAGGAAGTGCTATGCAGCTCCACGGAAGCAAAAGTTCCAGACTTTGAAAGATTATTTTCAGACTCTCCAGGTTTCTAAACCTCAGTTTATAGACTTGTTGTCACCACCTCTGTGTAAACAAACCAAAAACACAAAAAGCATTTCCCTACAGGACTCCGTCCATTGGGATGCTGGGAGAGTATGAGAGTTAACTGTTCATGTACCAAGACAGATTTCCTGCGTTATTTATAAAGTGCGAACTGCTTCAGTCAGGTTGTTGTGATCAAATCACAGCCTACTGGGGCCAACCTCCTCAACACACACACAGATGCTCCCAGCCCCTGGGAGAGAGGAGTCAGGAACGGGAAGTGACTGTAGGATTAAGAGTAGCTCCATTTTCCAATGCATACACACCAAGTTTTACCCTCTTACACACAAGGGAGGACAGGAATTCCAAGAAAGGGGATTTGGTTAGAACAAAGATGTCTAAATCATTGATTTAATCTGATGTGTCATCATTAAAAATTCTCAGAGGATACACAGGCCCTCTGGAAAATTCTAGTTTGCAAAATTACTTGTTTCCCCTGAATATAAAAGCAATTCTCAAAAGAAAATAGAAAAAATATGAAGAAAATAAAATCACTCATAATCCAGCCATCCCTCATGGCCAGAATTGCATGTGCCTTTCAGCCTTGATCTATGCTTAAAAGACAAATTTCAAATTATATTGCCCATATTATTTTATCATCCACCTTTTTTTAAACAATATATTTCATGAGCCTTTTTCAGTGACACTGTTTTTCTAAATTTGATTTTTAATGACTTTATAGTATTTGTATATTGTTACCAAATGTATGGTAAATGAAAGTTATCAGGCTTTTTTCCTGTCCTCCCACCGTTAACATCAATGATAGACCCCTGTGGTCCTGCACGCATGCCTGATGGCGGCACCTGGAATAGGGTGTGGGCCTGTGTGGATGAGCACACCTGGGCTGAGACTGGGCCTATAAGGACGGTGTCATGGGGACGTCAGCAGCAAAAGTGGAGAGCAGAGGCAACAGAAGTAGCAGCAGCCCAGAGAGTGAAGGTTCACATGGGGCGGGAGGCCTGCCAGTCTCCTGGCTATCCCCAGCCCCATCCCCCACTGGGCCCCCCCTGCCTGCCATGTACCTGGTCACCTCACTACAAATGATGCAGAAAGATCAATAAAACCTGTGTGGTGCCAGGAAGGGGCACAGAGTAAGTTCTCAATGATTCTGGGCAGACAGGTAAGGAAGAAGTCTTGGAACTTTTGGTGGCTTTTTATGCTTTTATTATCAGAGGCAACCAGGTTCATGGCAGGCAGTGGGGCTGGGGAGCCAGGAGGCTGGCAGGAGGCTGGCGGGTCTCCTAGCCCCCGGCACATCTTCACTCTTTAGGCGGCAGCTGCTTGCTTCAGCTGCTTCTGCTTATCTTGTGCTTCTGCTCTGCTGCTCTTCTGTTCTTCTGGCGTCCTCGTGACGCTGCCCTTATAGGCCCGTGTCTCAGCCCAGGTGCACCCACTTGTGCACGCCCACTTAGGCGTGTGGCAGAACCACAGGTGTCCATCATTACACCAATGGCGGGAGGGCAGAAAAGCCTGACACTTTTCCATTTATCCTTCACCCTGAAAAGGCCACCAAGGGCTCCAAGACTCCTCCTTTCCCCGTGATGCCCAGAGAACATGCACTGTGCCATCCTGACTGTAGGGTTAGAGAAATCAGGTTTTTCCACCCTCCCACCACTGATGATGGACACCTGCGGTGCTGCGAGCATTCCAGGGTGGGCATGCGCAAGTGGGCGCACCTGAGTTGGACACGGGCTTAAATGGGCGGCGTCATGTGGACACCAGGACCGACAGTACTGATGAGCAGCAGCAGTAGAAAGCAGCCGAGAGGGTGAGATGCGCCAGGGGCTGGAGGCCTGCCAGCCTCCCGGCCCCCATGCCTGCCATGTACCAGGCCACCTCTGACAATAAAAAGTGTAAAAAGCACTGAGGGCTCCAAGACTCCTTCCTTTACCCCCCATCTGCTAAGAACCACCCCGAACCTTTCCTGCCGCTACACTGACCCTACCCCAAACTTAAACTAATAGACATTTGGGCTCCAACCTGTGTGTGTGTGTGTTTGGTGTGTATACAAATGTGTGTTTTATTGCAAAAACACTATTAATGTATATATTGGAAGATATTTTTGTTTATAATTGTAACTGGCTTTTCACCTTTTTGTTTTACATTAAAATATTTTCCTAGAAGAATTACTAGAAAATAGAAATTAACTATGTTAAGACATTGGACACAAGTTAGTGTTGCCAGTAAGACTCCCCCAACTTACACGCTCAGTCTAATGGGTGTAATAGGAGTGCTTGATTACAGCTTGTGTTTGAGAAAATACATTCTCTCATTCCTCCCCAGACTTTAGGAAAGCCAAGGAATTCTGAGGTATCACAAAGTACCCCTGTCGTGCTGGGTATCAGAGTAAATGGAGAAGAGGAAGTGAGAAATGTGTGGGCAACAGAAGGGAAGGAGAGGGGAGGTGCTGAGATAGACATGGCTCACCTCAAAGATGAATTTGGAACTGCCAAAGTTGGTCTTCTGCTTCTGCCAGAAGTTGTCGGGCTTGATGATGAGGGCCACATGGATCTCGGCTGGAAAGGCTTCCTGCAGCGTTTTAAGGAGCGGTTTAATGAGGTCCCACTTGGAGCCCCGCATGTCGATGATGACGGTGAAGCCACGTTTGCACACGTCCTCACTGTGGGAAGGTCAGAGGTCAGGCAGGGCCAGGCTGGAGAGCTGAGACTTTGGCATACACAGTCAAAAGGCATCCAGAAACCTGCGTTCCTTTTAATCGCAAACACCCTTCCAACTTCACACCAGGTCTCCTGGCTACCTACCAGTTCAACTCAAAATGTACAGTCTCAGAAGGCTCTGGTAGGTTAAGCCCATCTGACTAAGGGCATTTTGCCTTCTCCTAGCTCTTAAAAATAACTCAGCCTCCCCTCTAGTTAACTACACCTATTGGGAAGTTTACTGCTTGAGTAAGTATTTACACTTGTGTTTGATTTTCTTTTCCTTTTGCCTCCCTCTCTTCCTCCCGATGAATGGAAATTCCCCCATTTGAATACCAGTTCTCTAAAAGACAGGGACCCTGCCGCCCTTGAATCTGGGATGGATGTCCTTCCCAACACCCACACCCAAGGAGAGCACAGATGTGTTTCACCATGAACCCACACTGCCCATTCTAGCAGTTGATTTAAGATGACACAAAGTATGAATAACATGTATTTTCTTCCTCTGTATTTACTTGAGAATGTAACTTGTAGTTCAAAATGTACATCAACCTAAAAAAAAAGAAAAGAGACTGCTGAGTCATGCTGATTGCTCAGAAACAGCCCAGGTGGGCCTGAGTGGATGGCTGTGATCTGATTGTCTCATGTCCTTCCATCATGAAAGTCTGGGTGTAAAAAAGCACATTTCAGGAAGCTAAGAGAAGGGACACTACTCTTGAAATCAAGCTCAGAAAAAATGACAGTGACCATCTTGAAAACCAAGAAATAACCAGATTAAGTGAATCAAGATGTTGCTATATAACTTATTAAGTAGCAAAGTTTATGTAAACACTTGAACTTCAACCAACACCCGTAGGAGTCAAAGAAAAAAAGTGAGGGTCAAAATAGTTACAATATCTCAGTTTGGAAGTAAGCTTAGGTTTTGGTGAGAAGGTGTCTTTCTCTTAGTTTATTTAACCGATCCACTTATTTTATAACTCAAAATAGACTTTGGTTAAATACATTTTTATATAAATATTGGTACTGTATTTCCTGAGGATCTATTACTTAATTTCCTGTTTCCCAGATTGCAGTTACTTAAAACAGGGTGCATGTTACATGACCCACAGATGTGCACTACCGTGTATCAGTCCCTTAAAACTGCTGAGGTAAAGCCACAAAAGAAAACAAAACCTCTTCTCAGACTTCACTCTCAAATCTCAACCACGGATGAGAATGTCATAGTCTAGTGGAGAGACCACAGCTCCCGGGTGTGTGATTGTCTCACGTATAAGGCTGCTTACTTAGGCCCCCAAGTTAAATAGGAAACTTCCCCAGTGGAGACTCTTCCCACTAATGATATAAAGGACTAGACTCAGCATAGGAGAAAAGCTCAGTCTTTTGTTTCTTCCCAAATCCTGCTCCCTAAAGGAAAGGAGTTGCCTCTTCTTCTCCGACACTAAGTCAACAAGTGTCCAGAGTCTTCCATCAGTAATCTTCTCTGCTCTGCTGTCTGAAGCAATGTGACTTTTAATTAAATTATGGGGGTTCTTTCCAATTATAAGATAAACACCTGGTAATTAGAGAAAAGTTAAAATATTCAAAGATCTTTATGAGAGATGCTAATGACAGGAATTTAAAATACTCTGGCCTATTTCCTGTCTGTTTTCTTTGTGCATGTAATTTTCATACTATATAATCTTCTACTTCTCACTATAATGTAATTTTTTCTTGCATCTGAAATTTCATTGAAACTAGTATTCAATGACCCATAGCCCCTCTTATATCTAAAACAACTATTTTAGTCATTCTCATTACTGCTTTACAGAAAGGCATATAGCATATAACATGTTATGTTATATGAACATGTAACAGATCCTACATGTTCTCCAGCAATAAGAGTACCCCATTTAATCTATCTTCGCTAACACTGGTCATTGAATTTTTAAAATCTTTGCTCATTTTCTAGGAAAAATCTTGCATTATATTTAAATTTCCATTTCTTTGATTATTAGCTTATATCTACCGGGTGCTAAGTATTTCTTTTGTGACTTACCTGGTCATTTCTTTTCCCCATTTTTCTACTAGAGTTTAAAGATTTTTCACGAACTTAGTTTCATATAGCTTGACTCTATTTGCATACCCACTTGAGTCAGGTAACTGTGGGTCTTGCTTTCCTCAGAGATAACTGACCTGCTTACCTATTCCTCTCTCTCCGTAACTGGCAACTTTCTGTGAAAACAGCCTAATCTCCCAAGGCACCCTGTATGTTTGGTTTTGAGTAAAATGCATAACTGGGAGACAGAGGGGAACTTTTTACCCAGAACTTATTTTACACCAGGGACTGTGTTTGGAAACGTGACACACTGTATCCTCACAATACCTTATAAACTGGGTATAAATATCTTCATCTTCATATAAGAGATGATGAAACTGAGGCACAGAATTTGCTGAAGGTTTCCTGACTAGTAAGTGGTTAGGGAAAGAATCAAAACCAGCATCGCAGTCTAAATAGCCCACACCCAGGCCACCGTATCATATTACAACCACCACTTCACCCTAACTATGGTGTTTTTATGATTGGATTCATGATGAAGATTAGGTAAGAGAGCTCACAGGAGATGGGGGAAATAAGAGCATAATCCAAGTGGCTGGTCTTCTTTCTGCAGTCTGTGCAAAATCACAAAATCACAGAAGCGAAATTCAAGTAGTCCACTTTGGTCTAAGCATGTGGGTTAGAGGAGGAGAGTGATAACAGTAGTGCTGTGAATGCTTTATGGAGCCGTGTTCCTGGCGCTGCCCCCAGGTCACACCACCCCCCAGGAGACAATGAGACTTGCCTTGCTATCCACCCCCCACCAAATTCCTAGGACCTGGAACCCTAAAATTCTCTGCTCAAAGGACCCTTAGCCTATTTTCAGCACCCACAAAGACAAGTAACACCACCACTATGAGTAGGCCTGAGGGGTGCTAAATATTGCTATTTGAATGGATGTGAACAGAACAATGGGTGTGTGAGCTGGGGTGTCCCCATCATGAGTGAGGCCCCCTTGCAGTGCAGGACAGACAGGCTGGAGGGCAGGCAGAGAAGGCAAGCAGAGCATGGTCTGACGGCTGGTCTACCTGTGCAATGAACCCACTGAAAGGTTTGTTCAGAGAGGGAAAATGGTCAGAAGGCTTGGTAGTTGAGTCTGCAGCTGCGCAGAGGGAGAGTAAATTGGGGTCACCAGAGGGAGTGATGAAAGCAAAAGCAAAAAAAAAAAAATAACCTTTAAATCTTGGCTTAAATATTTCTAAGTTTTCCTTGGCTCCCCCCTGTTTAAAGTTACAGCTATCACCCGGCACTCCCTGCCTTCCCTCCCTAATATATTTTTCCCTTTAGCACTTATTATCATCTGAATCAGGTATTTCACTTACTTATTGTCCATCTTCTCTCACTGGCAAGTAGCCTCAAAGAAGGGAGGGGTTTTATATTCATTTTGCAGTCGGAGCCCCTAATACAGCGGCTGGTGCATGCTAACACTGAGGAAGCTGAAGGAGCCGAGTAAGGGTGTACAATCTAGAAGCAATATCCCTCAATCCAAATCCTGGCTCCTTCATTTACTTATTGAGGAAACTTGGGCATGTTACTTTTAGCTTCCCTATGTCTCATTTACATCATGTGATGTGAGTAAGAGTATCTACATTAGAGTTATTTTAAAGATTTTGTTAACACACATGAAGCACTTCAGACGGTGCCAGCCACATGGTCTTCAAGTCTTACTGCTGTAGGAGACACTGCTGGTGTCAACCCAGGGCTCCTTTATTGATCACTGGGCCCACCCCCAGCTCCTAAGCATCGTAACCATCAGCCCATACCTGTGACCATCTCTGGGCACCTGCCTTCAGCTGATCGGTACCACCTCACCAAGAGACACCTGAGTAGAGCCCCACCCTAAGGGAACCAGTGCCTCATCTATACATCGATGCCAAAGCCCTGATTTTTTTTTTGAGATTTATTTTTACTTATTTATGCATTCAAGAGCTGGGGTGTAGGCCAGAGGTACACGGGTTGAGAGAATTCACCAGACAGTGGGGAGCAGGACAGACAGAATGACTGAAATACAGGGTTGAGGGGAGCAGTGGATAAGACAGGAGAGCTCTGCTCTGCCATGAGGGTCCCCTCCCTGGCCAGGGATCAAACTCCTGCTGCAGTGGCTGCCAATAGCTTCATAGTGCTGAAACTTAACCCCTTGTATTACCAGGGAGGCCCCAAAACTCAGATTCTTAACCTCAAGGTGGAATGACTCTGGTCTCCCCATGTCCCTAGTCAGTCTCAGATAAACTTTATTTTCCCCTTCCCTACTTTTTTTTCCTTCCCACTCCCTGTTCCCTTACAAGTTTTTCCTTGAAGGGAATGTTCTTAAGAAATCATTTCCACTGATATTCCTGTCTCTATAATAATAGTGTAAATATAAACTATATATACATCATACACATATGAAGCTAGTGAAGGCAATTTGATATATGGTCTGCAGGTTTAAAGAGAAATCTGGGCTGCAAATTTTGACTTGGGAATCACACAGCACCTAACACATAGGAGGGGGACCACAACATTTCCTGAGTGGATATACCCACTAATGGAGGCAGTAGATATGCTCCGAAATGGGTAAGATCATCTAATGAAAATGAATTAAGGTGGCGGAGAAAAGATGGCGATGGAGAGACAATAGGCTAGAAAGCTCCTGGAAGATACAGGAAAAAGGGAAAAAATACAGCAGGCCCCAGTAGGAACTGTAACACTGAGGATAAATTGGACTATACTTTCAACCTACCCAGAGAAGAAGGATGCACAGAAGAGACTAACAAAAGGAGAAAAGCCTTTTAAACATCCTGCCCCAGCCCCTTCCCCCTTTCCCCTCCCCCCATCTACTAACTCCGGGAATCAGGAACTACAAGACAAACCCAGAAGCCCAACACCGAAGAGAAAGCTTATAAACAGCCTAGTGGGGAGAATTGCAGCGATACAGACAACCAAGGAAGCGCTCCAGACCTGGTGAGTTAAGTCTCTAACTTTAGGGATACTAGGGAAGGAGCAGGTAGTGGTGTTAGGCTGAGGGAAGCCTCACAAATAGAGACCATGGGGACAAAGAGCAGCTAACCAGGGAAGCAAATCTCTAAACTGAACGGGGGATGGGATGTATTTAAGCCACAAGTTGGACCAGAAAGGCGTGCTTGGTGCAGCAGACTAACTAGGGAAAACTAGTTAGTCTATTTAGACTAACTAGCAGACTAACTAGGGAAAATCCAGTACTTGAAAGCCACAGCCTCAGCGCCCAGTGGGGAGCCCCAAACATACCCTTCGGGACACTAGGGCACTGGGAAGTGCAGAACCTCCACCTAGCCTAGCTGCTCAAGCCCTGGAGCTACACTCCCTCCTCCCCCCACAAAACCAACAACTTCAGCTAGCAGCAACTTTGGCTAAGCACAACCCCACCCCAGTGCTGGCACCCCTGCAGGCTCTGAGATCTCTGCAGGGAGCTGTGTGATGACAGCCAACCACAACCAGTCTTCTCTGCAGTGCCCCAGAGTCACTGGACTCGAAGCCTTGGCCTTTGCCAGCTTCAGCAGCTGCGGCGCCCCCTCCAGCAACACCACTGCACCGCTGCCATACAAAAACCATTACCAGTACGGAGAAGTAGAACAGGGAAGTCGAAGCCTCGGCGTGGGGCAACTGGATGACCAGAGAAACATCTGCCCACTTCGGGTTGAACAAAGACAGGGGCAAGGCGAGAGGAGGGAAGACCCACTGAAG
>JAGFMF010012168.1:922495-936078 GCA_019455555.1 Galemys pyrenaicus | reverse complement strand
GTTGGGGGAGGAGAGGGGAAGTTGGGAGGGTCTGGGGAGGGAAGGGTAACAAGCAGAAAGAGGGAAGAGGGTATCCTATAGGGATGGTTGGGGGAGAGGAGGAGGGGAAGAGAGTTGGCTCAGGGGAGGGGAGAAGTGAAGTGGGTAGGGTGTAGGGGAGAGGCAGAGTGGGGAGAGAGTAGGTCTGGTTTAGGGGAAGGGCTTGAGGAAGCAGAGGAAGGAGTTGAGAGAGGGGAGGTTGGGGAGGGAGAAGGAGGTATGTGGTGAGAGGGCTTGAGGAGAGAGGTGAGGGGAGGACAGAGGAGAGAGATGAGTGGGAAAGAGAGGGCTTGGGGAGGCTTGGACTGGAGTGAGAGGGGATGGGTGGGTGAAGGAGAGGAACTCACCTAGGTTCTGTAGTCCTCAGGCCCAAATTCTCAAGTCTTGATGAATGAAATGTGATTGGCTAATGCAGAAACAATGCATGCTAACAATGATAAAATTGGCAATTGGCATTTAAAGGTGGCATTTAGAGGAAGGAATGGGGGGGCGGTGATAGGAGAGGGAGTTAGGGTGGAGGTGACCCATATTGCACATCACACCTCTCCTGCCTTGCCTGCTGCTCCCCTCAGCGGTATATTTCAGTCGATCTGCCTGTTCTGCTCCCCACTCTCTCTGTGGTGAATCCTGTCACACACATACCCCTTGCCCCCCCACCCCCCCACCCCTGGCCTGTAGCCTGGTTCTTGTATGCATAAATAAATAAATCTTTAAAAAAAATTTACAGGTGATATTATTTTCCTGTTCACAATAAGTCCAGTCAGTCAGCTCAGCCACAGAGGTTGAACTAGTAGGAGTTAGGGCCAGGATTTGAACTCAGTTTGCTTCTAGTGGATGCTCTTAACCTCTGCCTATCACCTTATTGCCGGGACAGGCAACCGTCAAGGCCCTGGGCTGTCTTCTCATCTGTGATGGGAAGGGCACGGGTGACCAGCCGGGCCTTCCCAGTTCTCAGAGGATAAAGATCTGTGGAATTTTGCCAGTTCTTCTTTCAGTTTCCCTGTGCTCATCCCCTTCCCGAGTGCTTAGCAGCACACTCGGTCCCTACGTCAGGTTTGGGGTTGAGCATGCAGGTGTGGAGCGGTCCCGACAGTGAAAAAATAACCTCCCCTAATCCAGGGTTTTCACCACTGCAGGGCTGCGTTTGGCACCAAGTCCTTTGTTGTGACAGTTTAGCCACGGCCCTTGTCTCTGCCACCAAACTGCCAGCCCCCGTGTGGCACAGCTGTCCCCAGGAGAACCGCTGCGTTAATCCTGCTTTCAGATCTTACTGGGTTACACCTTCTCCTCCCCCCTACTCTATTATACATATGTATATATATTCTATTATATATTACATATATATTTTTGCAGATTGCTTGCAGTCCTTGTTTGTCTAGTGCAGGTTCCTCAGAGCATGCGGAGTCACCATCTACAGTCGAAAGCCACTGACTTCCTTTCAAGCCCCACAGGCTATTTTCGGTGCCCTGTGCAGACACTGGTGCTGACCAGCAGCGATATGAATACTCCCTATGGAGCTGAAAGGAGCTTGCGTTTGATCTTTAATCTGAGAGGGCACAGATGACTGGCTAAATGAGTATGGTCCAAAGCCTAGGAAAGAGCTGAAATCACAACCGACAGGAAGTGTTAAGAAGAAAATGGCTGACTTTACAGAAACTTAAAACTAAAACCACATTCATAACAAGGGAGGCAAAAGCAGAAACAGAGCGAGAACTCCAGAGGAGAGGCGAGATGGGAGGGAAGCCATAGTGAAGGCTGAGCCTGCAGGGGGCGCCTTTCTCTGGCCTCCTCCCCGACCACTGCACAGGGGCTCCTGCCCACAGAAGCCTCAGGAGGGCGCTCCAGGCCCCAGCTGAGCCTGCTTCCTTGCGCCCCAGTGCTCATGGAGCCAGGGGTCCCCAGCTCAGCAGGCCTGGGTTCCAATCTGGCTTTGCTGCTTACACGTTACACAGACTGGACAAAGTCCTTCCACGCCCCATTTCCCCTCCCACGGAGATGAGTCCCTGCTTTCGAGAGTGGTTATGGGCCCAGATGAGAGCCTGCACACAAAGCACTCTGCACAGTGTCTGAACCTACATTCAACGGAAGGCAGCAGCTGTGCAGAAGTGGGCGCTGCTTATGGGGGTGAAACAAGTCCCAGGGCCCAAGGTGTTCTTTCCCAAGGGCCAGCTCTCAAGAGCCACCAGTTCTCACCCTGTTTCTAGTTCTAGCTGGGCACAACACAGACACACAGTAGTTAGGCCTATCCCTGGTGCAAGTGTCTTTCGTTTTGTGCTGCATGAAGTCACGGCCACTGGCTTGGGGACCTGGGCAGACGAGGGAGTAAGGAAAGTGGGTGGGTTAGAGGGGGGGAAGCAAAGATCTGTTTGTGATGAAAAAGGAACAGACTCAATCACACAGGGCTTCAACTGCTCACTTGAGCTGACATTTCTTCTGCGGAGAAGCACAGCTGGCGTGCTCTTCCGTTTGGAGACATGGCTGACAATTTCCCTGGAATGGGGACACAACTGGCAATTTTCCGACAGAGTGAGGCAGATGGCAATTTTCCTACAGAGATATGCAGGCAACAGTTTTGCCCTTGGAGAAAAAAGCCTCGTCGTCAATTGAGATGCAGCCAGTATTTTTTACTATACAGAAGACACATCCAATGATTTTGTCCAATGAGAGCAATGGCCAACCATTTTCCCACAGAGAGTAAGGCCTCTCACAGACTGATAATGCTGGCTCTTGTCCAGCTGAGGACAGTGAGAGAAGTTTAAGATTTAATTAGTGGCTACTGTACTACATGAGCCTGGAAACGGCCTCCAACATGCACCAGAGAAGGGGAACTTCAATTATATTAAAACTCAGAGGATTCTGGATTGGGCAACAATGAAGCCCAGTTGCTCAATCTTTGCCGTGTGCTTTTCATACAGCCCTTTATTACTTCTACAAACAAATGTCTAACAGCGACATTGTAGCCATGAAATGCGTGGCAGCATGGAGAACGAGCAATTAATCTAGGAGAGGTTACGCTGTCCCTGACTATTATCTGTTTTCAAAATACGCCTGCATATATTATACAGATCATCCATCACTTATGATGCGGCAAAGTCCCGATAAACCCGTGGTAAGTTAAAAATAGTTTGTCGAAAGTGCATTTAACACACCTGACCTGCCAAACCCACATCTGCCTCAGACGTGCTCAGGCACCGGCATCAGCCTAGAGTTGGGTACGACCGTCTAGCGCAAGTCTATTTGTGATGACTGTTGACTCTCTCACCCCCACCCCACCATGGCACAGTGGACAGCACAGACTGCTAGGCCAGGAAACAATCAAAAGAAAAAGTTCTAAGTATGGTTTCTATTGAATATGTATAGCTTTTGCACCATTGTAAGTAATGTCAAAAACTGTAAGTCCAGCCATAAATGGATAACTATGCAGTTCACAAGTATCTCCTTCAGTAGTCATTCAAGGTTTAGAAATTGTGAAAAAGTCTAAAACTTTTTTTTTCAGATAGACAAAACTGGCCAAATGAGGATGTGGAGAAAAAGGAACTCTACTACACTGTTGGTGGGAATGCAAACTGGTCCAGCCACTATGGAAAGCAGTGTGGGGGTTCCTCAAACTACTAAAAATGGAACTCCCATATGATCCAGCAATCCCACTCCTAGGAATTTACCCGAAGGACACAAAAACACTAATTCAAAAGGACACATGCACACCTATGTTTATCCTAGCACTTTTCACAATAGGCAAGCTATTGAAACAACCCAAATGCCCCCAAATAGATGACTGGATCAAGAAGATGTGGGGTGTATTCACACACACACACACACCATGGAATATTATGCAGCAATCAAAAAAGATAAATTCATGTAAATCATAGCAACATGCGTGGAGCTAGAAGGGATTATGCTGAATAAAATACACCAGAAAGAAAAGGAAAAATACCCAATGGTATCACTTCTAGGAGGAATGTAGAGGAAATAAAAAGGGATTAAGGGAAAAAATCAATTACAATGAATGAAAAATCAAAATCAACAGACAACTATAAACAAGAGACATTCCTGAGGGGAGGAGGAGGGAGAGGAACGAAGTGGGTGGGAAGAGCACAAGGGACTATGGTGATGGTGCACGGGTGAACTGGTGATGGGAATTTCACGGGGATGAGAAGTATACAATGTGCAAAATTGAAAAATAATGTAAAATATATATAAAATTAAAAAAATTGAATAATACAAAAAAAAACCTGGCCAAAGATCCAGTGTGGAGAAAGGATGAGTGGCTATTTTGTGGGGGCTGCTATGGTAAGGTAAGATCTACTAACCAGCTGAACACTGGTTAGTAGCAGCAAACCCTGGAATGAGCTGAGGACGGCAGGCGTTTCCTGGAAGGAGCCAGAGAAGGACTGTCCCAGGCGTGGGGGCCATCAGTCCTGTGGCCACTACTCACGCTTGCTTTCGTGCTTCACAGGCCACATAACCAGTACGTAAAGAGATGAGCATTGCTTACATATAAACAGTGTGTAAAGAGACGAGCCCCTGTTCAATAAAGCTCTATGGACAATCACTGAAATTTTGCTCGCGTAACATTTTTGTGTCACAAAAGCATATGATTCTTTTGATTTTTGGTCAGTCATTTAAAAAACACTTTTCTTTGCTAGAGTTGGGAAAAAACACACAAGTCATGGCTCCCATTTCGGCCCATCTTGGCTCACCATTGATGATGATGTTGGGGGGTGGGGTCGGTGGGTACCTTGTCTCTAAAAAGGGGTACCAGCATGATAAAGACAATATTGGGGGACAATGGGGCATGGAGACTAGAGGTGAAGAGTGACCAGGTAGTAAGCTGGAAAGGGAGCTCGTTGCTTGGCAAGCTGCACACTGCTGTCGGCAGGGCTCTGAGGCTGGTATACGAGAAGGCCAGGGACATGGGAGTCAGACACATTCAACCTTAGGAGACAGGCTCCGCCATTGCAGGCTGAGTTCTCTTTGTCAGTTTTCTATACCTAAGATTCAGCTTCATTACCTTGAAAGTGCAGCTATCAATCCCCATTTCGCATGGTCATAAGAATCAAAGGAGATAAAAGCAGATAGGACATTGCATGCAGTGCCTGGCACAGGGTCAGGAGTCAACAAGATCAAGACAATACCATCAATCCTGTTCAGCCCAGCACGCATGAGTGCCTGAGAGCATCAGGTGCGTGGCAGCTTCTGGGGCTGTAAGAGTGAGTAAGCCAGAGAAGGGCCAGGTTCTTCGTTGCTTCCTCCCATAGAGTGGGCCCGCTTGCTTATCACTGGGGATTATTTTTTTTTTCTTAAAGAGAAGCTGCTCATGTCCTCCGCTTTAAGCAGAAAAATGCTTCCACCCCAAAGATGTCCACACCCTAATCCCCAGAACTGTTACTATGTCCCATGGCCAAGGGGAATGAAGGTACTATTACCTGATCTTAAATGGGGAGACTGTGCTGGGCTATTTGGATGTGACCCCTGCAACAAGACTCCCTGACAGTGGAAGAGGCAGCAGGGGACTCAGCATCCGAGTGACACGATGTGAGACTCAGCCGTCACCACAAGCTCTGAGGATGGAGGGAAGGGCAGGGGCCAAAGACTGTGGCTGTCTCTAGAATCTGCAAATGGTAAGAAATCAGATTCTCAACAGAGCCCCCAGAAAAGAACTCAGCCCTGTGGAAACCTGGATTTTAGCCCAGACAAGTTCTGAACTCCTGACTTCCAGAACAAGATAGTAATTTTGTATTGTTCTAAGACACTGAGTTTGTGGTGTTTTGTACAGTGGCCACAGGAAATCAATGTCCTTCTATCCCCACACTGTTAGCAAAGGAGGGGACCAAGTTTACAAGTTCTCCCCCTGGGAAGGCACTTCTATTTCCCTGGTGCCTCGGGGGACCCTCTCTTCCTCCAGGTCACCGAAGGGTCCTCCCCTTTGCGGCATCTGCTCCTCTGTATGGGCCCTGAAGGTAGGCCAGAGTGAGACGCTTCTGGATGCAGCTGAGACAGGTTCACTGCTTGCCAGGGAGCTGGTGAACCAACACAGCTCATCCTCCTTCCTCTCCCAGTGTTCCTGCTGCTTCCGCTGCTCCCCCACAGACTGACACAGCCCAGAGAAATCAGAACACAGCAGCTGCAAAGACACAGTCAGCCAAGCCGCACCGAGACGACCACGACTTACATAGCACATGAGACCACACGTGATCTTGCCGTGAGCTGGGTGACTCTGCCAAAGCAGCGCCCCTTCCCTGCTTCAACATCTACAGTGACTGTCCACGGCCAGCAGCAAACAGTCCTACCCTTTTGGCTGGCATTCAGACCCTCCCGTTGGGCCCTAGACTAACTCTCCAACAGAAGCAGCACTTCTCTCCTGCTCAGATACTCTGCTGTAGGCTTAAGTTGTCTATTCACTTGTACACTCTGACCTCCTGGGCTTAGGCAGGACATAGGAGTCAGACATATTAGGCAGGGAGTGAAATAGATGAAGTATGCACAGGAAGACAACAGGGAGTGGTAGGGATTCTGGCAATCTAGGGTGTCCACGCCCTCTAAAGATAGGGGGCAATTTTCATTCAGACCTCACTCATTGCTGCAGGCAGGAATGTGGCTCCTGGAATAGGAGTATTCTCGAAGTTTTTCTGAGGAACCCTGATGTGTCCATGTTAGTAATTCTGAGTGTATGGTCAAACACATATTATCTGTAACCACGTGGGCTGTGGTTTGTGACCTCTGATTTATGGAGCGCTTGGCATATGGCTAGGTCGTGATCCATGCTCATTCCCTGACTGGCTGAGTTTTGGCTGTCCTAACAAAATGCCACAGACCGAGTTCTCACAATTTTAGAGGCTGGAAATCTTGAGATTAGAGTGCAAGCCTAGTCAGATGCTTGAGAGGATCCTCTTGTGCGATGCAGATGGCCGTTCTGGTATCCACATGGCAGGAGAGCACGGGAACTCTCTGGGGTTTCATTCGTAAGGACACTAACCTCATTCATGGGAGTAATTCCAGTTCCCTCCAAGGCACTACGTCCTTCCTAATGCCATCATATTGGGAGGTAGGACTCAACATATATATAAATTCAGGGGGAAGACAGATGTTCAGTCCAGAATGACACCTGTCTTTGTTCTCCTGTTTCTATGACCCTTATTCAACCCCTGGGGCAAACTTTCTCTTCTGGGAAGTCTTTGAACATGCTAGTCCACACAGCCTTTCTTCCCTCTTAATCAAAGCACCCATTATATTTCTCCCTGTTATTAAAAAAATGTATCAATATATTAATAACATTAACTCAATTTAGCAATTACATTAATATTAACATCATAATTATAATATAATATTAACATAATTCATATATATTTATATATCTATATATTACCGGTCAGGCACTGCACAAGGCAGCAACATACCCATTTCACAGCTGAGGAAACAGAGGCTTGGGGACTGGGACTCACAGGACTGCATGTGCCCTGAGGACAGCATCGTGTGGGCTCCCAGGCTGGGCTTAGGCCTTCCAGGAAGGGCCTCAGTGGGATCTGTGCTCTGGAGAGAGGGAAGTAAGACCTGGGTTTGGCTGAGCACTTCCCTGTCAGTCTGAAGGCGAGACTTGGGCTAACAGCCACAGACATGTTTATTAATTGGGAACCTGTTTGTCCTTCCTTTGTGAGGAATAATCACTTATTAGCCAAGCGGGGCTGGTGTCTTTTTGAGAACTGTCATTCTGGAAAGATATGGATAGAAGGAGGCTCTGAGCGCATTCCCTCTGGCAAGCAGCAGGGAGGGAGCGGCTGCAGTCCAGACCAGATGATGAGTTGGCAGTGGGTGTCTCCACAGGAGCCTAATGAAGAAATCTGCTAGCAGCCGAGGTCCAGCTTTGTAAGCGCTCCTATTTGGTCTTTCACTCCACCATATCACTCCCTCCTCAGGTAGGTGAGTGGCAAAGCTATCTATGGGCACAAAGGGTCTCTGCCTCCTACGGTGGAATTATACATTCCGTAGCCAGCAGGTGCACAACCTGCCAGCAGAGTCCCAGGATGCCGGGCCCCTCCATAGAGGTCACACCTTCTTGTCTCCTTGTATGCTCTCTCTCTCTGTCTTATCCTCTCTCTTTCCCCTCTCCCTTCACAGTGGAGGGGAGGGCCCTCATTTGTTCCCAGCTTCACACAGCTGCTCCAAGAGAAGGGGTGCTCCCTGGGAAACCTCCAGCCAGGACAATAAGCTGGGAGTGTGGCCATGATTAGGGGTGACTGCTGGGAAGGTTGTTAGAACACTGCAGAAGCCACGGCTGCACTGCCCAGATGTTCCAGTTTTCTGGACCCATCATCACTGCAGTGAGGGGCACAAGCACAGAAAGGGGGAGAGGAGCAGATCCCTGCTGACAAGTCGTGAGCAGAGCAGGCGAGGCTTTACCACTGAGTAGGAGCTTCTGTCCCCGCACTGGGCAGGCACTGCCTGGAGGGGACCCTGGGGTGCTGCTCACTTCTCCGTGGTCTTCTCAAGGCTCTGCTGCCAGAGCCCCCCTCTGCTCCGGGGGCTCGAACTAGCTGATACACGTGGGTCAGTGTCACACCTCCGAGACCCCCTCCCCTTCGGTATTTTCTGGTGTTGGGCAAGCATTAATGGCAGCCACATTCATTATAAGAAAAAGTAAACCTGAAATAAACCACCATCTTCCTTGGTGTATGAGACTTATCTTTTCTGGCCTTGATTTCCATAAGCTGGAAAAAGGAAGACATACTTTTGACTCATAGGGGTTGTAGAATACCAATTAAGATAATGGATGGAATCTATAAATGGTAATCTGCCAAACAGCAAAAGATATCGAGGTAAGCATTTTATGCCTTTGTAAACATGAGTCTTTTGAGTCCACAGAATTCGTGAGCTTCCTTCCCAAATTGTCCTTTTCTTAGTCTTTGCCAAATTGTTCAGGGTTCAACTAGGCATGCACTCAGACTGAAAAGCTGGAAGACATACTTGATTCTTTCCTGCAGTTTATTCAGTTAAATAAATTAATATGCAAGGGAACAGTGCAGTGATCCAAAGAAAAATCCTCCAAAGACCAGCCCGACCCAAACACCATACTCTAGGGAACACCGAGTTAACCACTCTTGGTGTGGGACGAGAGAAGCACCAGATGTCAGCTGATCACACTGCGCGACCACAGCTGTTCTCCCAAGCATTTGCTGAGCGACTCCACTGTGCTGCATATAGAGGAGAGCTATGAAGTGCCCCAGTGCTAGAGGAGGAACCATTCAGTGTAGAGACAGAAATGGAAACAGATCATTTCAACCATCATATTAGGAGTTCTGATGGAGGGTGCTCAGTGCTGTGAGGGAGTCCAGGAGCACTTCCTGGAGGAGGTGTACCTCAACTGAACGTTGGGGAGTGTGGTGGGTGGGAACACGGCTCCTCAGGAAGTGCACATCCTCACCTCAGAACCTGTGACAGTGTTAAGCAGAGGGAACCAAAGTTGTTCATCAGTTAGTGTTAAAATGAGGAGGTTATTTTGGATGACCTGGGTGGGCCCAGCGGAATCACAAGAGTGCTTAGAGGTGGCGAGGAAGGCAGGAGAGGAGAGTCAGAGGGATGGCTGGGGGAGGAACTTGTCCTCCCATTCCTGCTGGCTTGGAGACCATAAGTCAAGGAACGCAGGTTGGAAAAGGCAAGAATGTGGACTCTCCACTAGCGCTTCCAGGAGGGGATACGACTCTGCCAACACCTGGACTTTAGCCACCAGACTCAGGCCAGAGTTGAGATGGACAGGACTTATCATTTATAATGACATTTATAAGAGTTGTGTCATTTTCAGTCACTGAGTTTGCGGTAGTCATTACAGCAGTCACAGAAAAGCAATACAAGATGGGGAAGCTCTCTGATTCCAAGCCTGGCGGGAAGGCTGGATGTTGATGCGTCTAGCTGACCCTGGCAGAGCCCACCCAGGGCCCCTCCCTGGGGAAAATTCCCCCCGGGATTCTCTTGAACCTCAGCTTAAGCTTGCTTGCTTGATGGCCGTGACTGCTTTGCCAGTGTCACAGACAGTGGTGACAGGCGAGTGACCTTGAGATGTCCCTGAGACACCAATAACCTCACAGCAACTGTCCTGCTCTGGGCCTCTCTAGGACGACAGCCTGTGCCTGGGCCTGTTTTATCTTTCACTGCCTTCTCATCCAAGACGCCTGTGGGGGATAGGGCAGGACACCAACTGCTAACGAATGATACCCGCCTCCCAAATTAATAAGCCTTCCAGTTCTTAGGAAAATCCACTCAACTAGAGTCTCCAAGATGACTAATTGACAGAACTGGTTAAATTAATCAAACATGGAAATGAGGATGGAGGAGGGGTTTCTATTTTTACTCTATGGCTTGGGTCTTTCCAGCTCTGCTGTTAATTGCTGCTATGCTTGAATGGGGGAGACACTGGTTGGGGTGGGAGGGTGGTGGTGGTAGTGAATTCTGCTCCTGGTAGCAAGTCTCTGGCTTTTTTCCAGGAGTGGGGAGGGGTGTCTGGGCTGCTTGTAATCCTGTCATTAGGCAAAAGCATTTTAATGAAGGGCCTTGTCTTTTTAACCCTACCAAGCTCCCCTGAAATAAACACTGTTAATTATGCCCCTGATCAATAGTGAACCCCTTTTGGAAGCTGTGCCAAATCTCAGAGGTTTGAAGATTCATCGCTGCTCTAGTCTCAGCTGACGGGTTTGGACACATTCCATCTGAGACCTGGGGACCGAGCCGCAGGATTATTAAGGGATCTGGTGGCCTATAGAACCGGAACTCGCAATTACATTTGTAGACGAGGAGGAAGAATGAGATGGTCAGTTTCACGCTCTGTGCAAGGGTAGTTAGTTCTGCACTTGGGAACTGCTGGGCTGGGGGAATCCAGCTGATGAGTTTATATAAAATGACCCTTTTGATGTTAGACATGAGGCCAGAAATGATCTTTCCAGATGTTAGAAAAAGACTGTGCTCTGCTGCAAACCCCAGGAGGAGGAGGAGAAGGGTGAATTCTCCTGGGACAGATTTGGGTTCAAATCCTGGCTCCTCCACCTGGTGTGGGCCAAATTCCTTCACCTCATCACCTCCTCAGCCTTCAAGGGCAGTTGTGAGATTTCAACGAGCTATATTAGGGCTCTTCCTCCTTTGCACACATCTTTGGAGAAAAATGGAATTTCTGGTTTGGACTGTGAGGTGGGGCATCAGCCTTGCCTCTCGTGCACTGGTGCTCAGGCGTGTCCCTGATGACTACGATGGTCATGCAAACACCGCAGACTTCCAGGCCGATCGTGTTCCAGCCTTCCACCACAGCAGAGAAAGGGAAAGCGTCATCCCAGCAGCCCACAGCAGGCAGATCTAAGCTCCGTGGGTCAGATTTACTTTAATTAATAGGCTAATGGCCAAGGATTTCCATGTGCCAGATCCCATGATCCCATCTCTGCTCTCAATTTCCTTGACTTCTTGGAGCATTTAATATAATTATTCTAATATCTTTCTAAGTCCCTCTCCTCTCGTGGTTTCTCCCCCATCCTCTGGGTGTTTTGTTTTTACCTCCCTAGCAGCTCCTACTCAGTCGCTGGCAAAAGGCTGTCTCCTCTCCCCACCAGGGGTAGGTACTGGTAAGCCCTCAGCCTCCATCCTGGAGTCTGCTCTTCCCATCTCTGCGGCTTCCCTAAGTGATTTCAGTCGCTCCCCTGGCTTTAGGTACGTGCTCATGATGCCCACATTTCTACCTCCAGCCCACAACTCACCACTGACTTACAAATTCAGGTATCTAATTGTAACCAGACTTGGATCATAATACCTCAGCTGGACCCATCCCACGCATGTGCCTTCCCACACCAATATGGTCTTCCCTGAGTCTCCTCACTTCCGTATATGTACCCGCTATGGCGTCTGTCCCTGGAGACCAAATGTGAGAGTTCTCTTCCAGTCCTCTCTTTCTACCACCTCTGTGCTTCTAGCCTCTTGGCAAGTCCTCTCAGCATTTCCTCCTCAGCAGATTCTGCATCTCTCCACATACTGCCTCTTTACTGCCCCCACGTTGGTCAGCGCCACTAGTGTTTCTTCTCCAGAACTTGGCCCGTGCCACCCTCTTCCCTGTTCACCCTCAACCCGTCACCTGGCTGCCTCTCACTGGATGACCCCAGGCTCCCTGCCCTGAAGGATGCAGACCTGTACACCCACCTTCTGGCCCGGGGTCCGCACTGGCCCAGGCTCTAGCGTCCAGCACTGTCTTTCCCAGTCTTTGAACAGACAGGTTGTTCTGTGTTAAGGTCTTTAGGCTTAGATGTTACCTCTCTGGCGCCTTTTGAAAATTTAGATCTCAGTTCAAAGGCTTTCCCTGACCAGACTGTGGAAATCGCTCCATCCTGGCTACTCTTTAATCCTGTTTTGTTCTTTTAGCTTTTCTCACTGCCTGAAGTTTTCTTGTTCACTTGTACAGCAGGTTCTGGAATAACACGGTACCGTTCAACAGCATTTTATATTATAACATTGAGGAGAGCAAAACAATCCTGGCAGGTGGCGAATGAAACGACACTATTTGAAGACCTGCTTGAAGTCAGTTTCCAAGAACCTACTGATGACATTAAAAGAGGACTTACTATTTATGTTTTCTCTTTTCCCTCCCTGCTAGAAAATGTAAGCTCCTTGAAGGCAGAAGGAGCGAGTTGCTGTTTAATGTATCTTAGTGGGATAAGTGATTTCTGGTGTCCTGGTGAAAGCTCAGCCATCCCGCTTGTTCTCTGATGCCCAGAGGAGTATCATTTCCTTCTGGGCTGGCTTCCTCAACCATAAAGGTGATGAGAAAATAGTAAGTGCCCCACAGGGCTGTCAGGGGGATTGAATGAGCCCATACCTGGCCGTACTTCTGAACTGAATGAAACAGAGACGAGCTGCGCCCATGCTGTTGGCCTAGCTGCATTTACAGCTGTCGCTGATGCTGCTGCCACCCTGTTGCTACTCTTAAAAGACAAGTCACACACAATCGCAATCACAGTCCCCATGAGCCCCGAGAGCACATACGTGCCAGGCGCTGCCTAGGGCTTCATGGGATTGATCTTTTAATTCTCCAAGTAGCCTACCCAGGCAGCCTGGTATAGCGTCAGAGAAAAGTTACCAGGCATTCCCAGCCTCCCGCCATTGGTGTAATGATGGACCCTGCGGTGCTGCACGCAAGCCTGGGGGGGCATGCGCATGTGGACGCACCTGGGCTTAGACATGGGCGTATAAGGGCGGCGTCACGAGGGTGTCAGCAGAACACAGCAGAACGAGAGAGCAGAGCAACCAAGAGAGTGAGATGCGCCAGGGGTCTAGGAGACCGCCAGCCTCCTAGCGGCCCCTCTCCTGCCCCCCCGCCCCCCCTGCCTGCCATGTACCTGGTCGCCCCTGAGATAATGACACAACAGAAGACTAAAAAAGCCACCGAGGGGGCCTCCCCTGGTGGCGCAGTGGGTTAAGCAGCGCACTATGAAGCAAACCACAGCCACTGCAGCATGAGTTCGATCCCTGCTGCCGGCCAGGGAGGGGGACCCACATGGTGCGGCAGACCTCTCCTGCTGTGC
>JAGFMF010012168.1:890298-922347 GCA_019455555.1 Galemys pyrenaicus | reverse complement strand
CCCCGCTCTCTGTGGTGAATCCTCTCGCCCCCCGACACATCTGGTCTGTGCCCCAGTGCTTGTATGCATAAATAAATAAATCTTAAAAAAAAAAAAAAAGCCACCGAGGGCTCCAGGACTCCTTTCTTGACCCGTCTGCTGGAATCATGGAGAACCTGCTCGGTGCCCTTCCCGGCGCTACACCCGGCTACTGCTCATGCTTTGTGCGTGAGTAGTGAGAGGTTACATGACCTCTTCGAGAGACCCAGTTAGGCTGTGGACACAGAGTGACAGTAGACATCGTGTTGCTTTTCCTCCCTGTCCCAGGTCCCGTCTCCGAGTTCTCTACTGTCAGTGCCGTGTGACAGATGGGAAGAAACTAAGCAAATGTGACCTGGCCATGCCCGCAGGGAGGGCTCCAGCCCAAATGCTTGTGTCCTCTCAGATTCACTCTGAAACAAGTCCCTAATGGATGGCAGTAGGAGCAGGGCTTTGGGGAGGTGATTAGGCCAAGGGGGAGATTTTGTGAGTGGAATCAGTGCCTTTATAAGGATACCTGGAGAGTACCCTCCTCCTTCCCTTTCACCATGTGAGGATGCAGAGAGAAAACTGCTATGACCCAGGGAGCGTGTCTGCACCTGTAGGGGACGTGAATTGGTCAGGCTTTGACGCTGCTGGCCTCTGCGGCTATCATCTGTGGCCTTGATTGCGCTAATGGAGGAGGCACTTGGGCATGTGGGCTCGGGATACGCATGTGTGATGGTGGACACCTGGAGTGCGCTGTGGGCATGTGTAAGGTTGCACACCTGAGCCTGGGGCCGCGGCTATAAGGGTAGCATCACTGGGTGACGGAACACAGCTACAGGGGAATGGCTACGGTGGAACGGCTGCGAGAGGCTGCGAGGGAGTGATGGCTACGAGAGGAAGAGACCACAAGAGACCACCAGAGACAGCACAGAGAGGAAGAGCAAAGATTCACTGGGGGGCCGGGAGGCCCCTGGCCTTCCTGCCTTGCCAGCCTATGGGCTTGCCCCACAGTTGGCATAGAAACCATGAGAGCCTGGAAAAGCCACCAAGGGCTCCAGGACTCTCCTTTTCCCGCCCAACAGAGAAGCTGCCCTGTGCTTGCTGGCACTGCACACTGGACACTGAATCTGCTGGCGCCAGACCCTGGACTTCCAGCCTCCAGAGCTGTGAGTGCACGTTTGTCATTTGTCACCCGGTCTGTGCAGTCCTCCTAGAGCAGCCTGAATGGGCGAAGGCAAGGACCATCCTGACGGGCACCCACTGCCTGGCTTGCCTCTGCTGTCGAGGGCGCCTCTGTGCCACCATCTCTCCACCGCCAGCGAAGGGACCTGGCAGGCTCATCTGTCTCCAATTACAGAAGTGAACCCCACTGGACAACAGGGAGCCGCTCGGTTTACTGCCCAGGCCTCTCCATGTCCCTGCCGCCGCCGTGCCTGCACACGCCTCTCCCCGCGCGGGAGCTGCTCCCAGTTACTGGCACTTGCCCCCTTGCTTATTCTTACCCGTGCCCACAGGTGGTTGGCAAGTGCGATCCCTACGACCCTCATGGCAGCCCTTCTCTTTGTGCATCCCCGACTTAAGCACTTTGACCTGCTGATTTCCTTTCATGCTGTAAAACACACTCCTTACCTGGGGCCATTCTCCGTCAAGAGTGGCTCCTGAGTAGGGAATGGGCTCCTCAGCACGTCACAGCCTTTAAAATCAATTAACACCATGCTCAGAGAGAAATGGTGTTTCCACACCACAGGAGAGCACCCAGCATCATCAACGCACAGGTGACGGCGGGGAGGGCTGGCTCTCCATGTTCAGGCCGGCACCACTCCAGCCCTTTGCTTCCCACCCCGTTCCTTGGCCAGAGCAGCGCTGCGTGCTCACCATGGTCAGGGCCCCATGTCTGCACTGGCCCAGGCTGCCTGCGTGCGTGAGCCTGGGGTCCACGCCAGCAGCTGCCAACTCCAGGGCTTGTGCTGAAGTGCCTGGGAGTCTGTTTTGGGCTGAGCGGTGCACTACCCCCTTCATGGGATGAAACCCTAACCCCCACCTCAGAAGGAGACTGTTTTTGCAGACAGTCTTTAAAGAGATAATTCCATGAAAGTGAAGTCATTTGAATGCACCTGAATTCAACCAGCCTTGGTGCTGAGAAGAAGGGGCGGTCTGGACGCAGACGGGTCGGGTCGATGGGAAGGTGCGAAGATGCAGAGGAGGAAGGCCACCAGCAGGCCGAAGAAAGGGGCCTGGAGCAGATCTTTCCCTCCTGGCCCTCAGCAGGAGCGCTTCCTCACACCTCAAACCTCAGGTTTCTAACTTCCAGAAGTGTGAGAAGTAAGGCTTTGTTTTTAAACCACCCAGTCTATGGTACTTTGTTAGAGCAACTCTAGTAAACGAATACACCCTCTCTCATCTGGCTTTTCCCATCTGCTCCTTCTAGCACAGATACCCCGTGAAGTAAGATAATGTCCCTGTCCTTATGGAAATTACATTCTACTTAGGGAGATAGGAAAAAACCCAAACACCTATAGGTGGGTGCGATGAAAAAAATAAAATTGGGTGATGAGACAGAAATAGGGTGCAGATGGTGTGAACAGCGAAGGTCCTTTCTGAGGAAGTGACATTTTCCCAGAGCCCTAAAAATGGGCCTGTCCAGACAAGTGAGGGCATGGAGGGAGGCTATTCTAGACAGAGGATGTGTCTGTGCAAAGGCCCTGAGGCAAGTAGAGGCTATCATGTTGGAAGTGCAGGAAGCAAGTCAGTGTGGCCAGATCCCAGGGAGCTGAGGTTCGAGAGGTGAGCAGGGACCAGATTCACAGTCTGTTCAGGCAGCTCAGATTTCATTTCTCATTCATTTCCTAGTTTGACACTCATAACACCTGGCCAGTTTCTTCACTCAACTCCCAGTCTCATGCACTGAAAGGGAAAAGCATGCTTTAGACCAGCCAATTGCTGCTGTCATCAGCAGCACCTATTGTTTTAGGCATTAGAATCTCAAACTGCAAACACAACCCTTGTTACTACCGCCAGAAGCAACAGAAAAAAACCAGAGATGAGGGAGAGAATCATCCCTTCCAACCCCTGCTGAGCATGCAGAGTGAGGGACATATGGAAATTAATATATGCAGCTCTGATAACACGGATCTCCTCGGCATTTTGATTAAACGCCGACGGTTATTAAATATCCTCCTTCTCAGAGCTCATCTCCGAAAGCCAATGTTGCTTTTCATTTTGAACTCTGATGAACTGTCTCAATTCCATTCACACACCTCGGCTGAACCGTGCTCGACCAAGGGCTGGTATTTGAGGAGGATGGAGAAAATCAATATGAAATGTCAGGAGAGAGGTCAGATTGAACTTGTTTTCTCAACTGGCAGGAGCTGTCCCCCTCCCCCGCCACCAGCCACCCGCAAAGCTGAACAAAGGGAGATGTGCTCTAAGAAGGTCGGCACTTTGGAAGAGTCAGGAAAATGAATTTCCTTCGCTTCTTAATTAGATTAGGAGGTTGGCGGCTGGCAATTCAGCAACTGCTGGTGTCCGATGGGCCTAGCTAACTCCAGGGCTTCCCCAGGGACTGTCCCATCTTGGCCCCCCAGCTGTGGGGGACCCAGGCTGAAGGGGGAGCTCCCTCTGGGGGGCCCTGCATGTGCAACTCAGCAGGTTGCCCATTTGTGTGGATTCCAGGTCTTCTCAGTTGCCAAGTCTTAGCTCAGTGGGGGGTGGGGTGGGGGTGGGAGTGGGGGTGGGGTGGGAGTGGGTGCACACTCTCCCAGCACCATCAACCTCTCTTCCTTAAGTTTTCTTATGCTTGCAGAGTCCTGTCTGTCTGATGGTCAGCGGGACTGAGTCCTGCGAGCCCACATATTTGATAAAACAGGATTCTCAGTACTTCTGTGAGGGTGTTTTAGATGAAGTAACATTTATATGGACAGACTGGGGAAAGCAGGCTGCTCTCCTGAATGTGGGTGGGCCCCAGTTGAAGGCTTGATGAGAACAAGATGATGGACCACCTCCAAATAAAAGGGAATTCCTCTACCTCTACCTAACTCCTTATAGCTGGGACCACAATATTTTTCTGCCTTTGCACTGAAACAGGAAATGCTGGTTCTACCTGGATTTTAGATTGGAAGCGAACCGAGCGCTTTGGTTTCTGGGGTGTCCTGCAAATCCTGGACAGCTTCGTTATGTGAGTCAGTGCCTTGGGATCTCATATTCTCTCTCTCTCCTTGTATTGCTATATCCCCTATGTGTGCTGTTTCTCTGGCAAACCCCCACTAATACAGGGAGTGAGCTGTAAGAGGGAGGAAAATGGGTCTGGTTTTGTTTACCATTGTACCCCTAGAATCTGGTACAGCACCTGACATAGTTTGTGCTCAACAAGTACTAATTAAAGAATGGAAAAGAGCTTTGTATATCAAAAAAGGGTTTGGGTGACAAGTGCCTGCAGGACCGGGGAGGGGGATTTCAGGAGGAATGGCTGTGATGAATGAAGCTGCCACTTAGAGTCTCCATGTCCCTGGCAGAGTGTTTGGCTCCTGCACACCTGAACAACTTCAAGTGAACAACCAGCCTCTGAGATTATTTTTATATTCAAATGAGGAACTTGGGGCTCAGAGGGATTAAATCACTTGTCCAAGGTCACAAAGTTTTAATTCTAAAGTGTCTACCCTGAATCATTCTAGTTCTAGAAGTTTCTAAAGCCTTGTCCCTTTTCCATCCTGAGTTGAAGGTTCATCAAACCTCCCAGTCAATTTAGTCCTCAGCACTCACATTGCATGTTCTGTCTGTCTCCATGACTAGGCTGGCGTCAGCTGCACTGGGCTGTGAGGACACGTGGCTTCTTGGGTCATCTTGGGCATTCTCTCAGCCAGTGGCCCTTCTGCCTTCACTTAGCAGAGAGTCCCTGTCTCCTGAGATGGCTCATGTCACCCTCACACAACGTGTCCCTGGCCTCACTCTCCCCATCCCACATGCCATTTATGTAGACCCTGAAGTACAGATTTATTAAATAAATAAATCTTGACAACATGGGGTGAGCAAAATAAACTTAGTGCTTATCCTCAGAGGGTCTGTGGTCTAGGGGAAGCAAACTCACTGAACAACTGATACCACATCCACGTGTGTTGAATGCCAACCTCTAATATCTTCTATAGTACCCAGTTAACGTCAAAGAAAATGTTCCGTTCTCCCTTCCCTTTTCACCTCAGAGCCACTATTTATCTTGGTTATGAATTTCCCTTGTATTGAGACTAAAGCAAACCTAATTATCCTTTCCTCCATGACCACTGTGCTAATCTTCCCTATGACATAAAGCCTATAAAGTTCTCCAGCCAGATGATCTCTCCCCACATACTTGGAACGGTGTCTGTCACATGGGGCCTCATGTCTGTACCCCTGAAGGTCAGGAAGGAAGCAGACAGGTGAGCTCCTGACCGGATGGGAAGCCATGGGAGAAATGCTGCATTTTGGGGGAATACAAGTTTGGGGGTATGGCAGACATGTAATCATTAAGCTGAAGGTAGACATTTCATGTCTATGAATGACATTTTATGGATGTAAGATGTAAAATTCCTGGGAAATGTCAACATGAGAAAGTAAGACTTTCAAGAAAATCCATTGTGCCAGCAGCTTCTCCCCATGGCAAAGGCCAGACACGCGCCATTTTATCTTTGCTGAGAGACTGGACTGAGACCAGGTGCCCTTCCTCCAGGATGCTGAGGCACCTGCCGTGCCCAGGAGTATGGTGCTTGGTGGGAAAGTTTAAGAAGGACTGGTTACACAGGACCCAGACTTTGGGTTTAGAGTTGGTGCCCAGAGGCTGAATGAATAAATGATAATGCAATAAATACAAGGCTCATAAACTCTGACTCCTCTTATCAAGAACCTTCTGTGAGCCATCCTCCCTATTTGTCCTCCTTAAATTCTCCTTTACCCACTTCCAACACTACCCACTAAGGCTTTTTGAAAGTTCTTGTAACTTCCTAACTTGAGATTTTGTTCATTAAGGTGCACTGCCAACCTCTCTCTGGATTTCCCACCTAACCCCCTAATTATCTCCACTACTCGCTTGAGTATTAAACACGTGCTGCCTTCTACATTGTTCCTGAAATATGTCCTGGGTAGAGCTTGGCTGTTGGCCAACTTTCCCATTTCTTGAGTGTAGTATGTGGGGCTTACCTTTTTATCGTACCTCTCAGGGTTGTGAACAATAATAGATACACTGCAGATGCAAAAAAATTGCATGGAAGGACTGACAACGAATTTTAATCTAAATCTGTGACTCTCAACCAGGAGCAGTTCCTCCCTTGGGGGTATTATTGCACAATATCTGGAGACACTGGTGGTTGTCACATTGGCCTTTGCTACTTGCATTTACTGAATAGAGGCCAGAAATGCTGCTAAATGCCTCACAATGCACAGGCAGGCAACACCCCCTGAAGAAAGTGCGTGGATAAAGTTCAATAATCCTTAAGAAATCCTTGTCTACATTACAGGTTCTTCCTAACTTGTTTCTTGTCTCTTTTCATTCTCCTGGTCTGAAACTGACCTCTCTGTTCCCCCCCTACCCCCCCAAGCAGCTCCTCCAAAAACAAAATAAGAGCTGAAAGGCTCGGTCAACACTCATCAATAGGATATCTGCAATGATGGAAATGGCCTAAATCTGCTCCACCCAGCAAGGCTGCCAAGTCCTGCTGAGCTTCAAATGTGGATGCTCTGAATTGAAATCTGCTGTAAGTAGAAGGCCCACACCATGACTTAATAGGAAACAATTAAAACATCTCATTAACAGTTCTTAACAGTGCTTGGTTTCCCCACTATTGGAAAGTCGCATGTTCTCCTTTGGTATTATTTGGTAGATTATTTTCAGGCCCAGAAATATTTTTCCTATATAAATGAATGCTAATAGCATTCCAGAGCCCAAACATAACTTATCAATTCACACCAAATATGAAAGTTCTATTTTGGATATTGAGGGAAGCCTGTATCTCATCTAAAATCCATGACAAACCCATGAGCTGGATGTTATTTTACCTATTTTACACACGTGAAAGGTCAAAGCTAACAAGGGGGTGAGGTCTGGCATGGAGATGGGTCTGTGTGGCTGCAGGATTCCCAAAATCTCCACCCACCACACTATACTCCCATCTTCCCCATGCAAGCCTTCTCACAGCAAATGAGCAAATGATCAAAACAGCAGAGATATTCACCCCCTCCCAGCCACACATCACCATCGACAGGGCTCATGTCATTCATCTCACATGAGCTAAACTGGAAGCTGGGACAGTGGGCTTCACTTCTGGCTTTCCACAGTAAAGTGTAGTGGCAAAATGGCACCCAGCAGAAGGTGCTGGTCAAACACAGCTCTCATTGCACCTGAAACTTTTGGCAGCTGCACAGGATATATTTATTTATTCATTTATTTTAGCTGCACATGGTTTAACCTGACACTGGGGCATGGATTAGTTCTGCTTTCCAGGCACTTCTACTCTGGGGAACTATTTCTAGAAAAGCCTTCCTGCTAGCTCCAAACAGGGTCTGTCTACTACAATACTGGCTGTGAAGTCGGCCTGCTTATGTCAGTCTTGGCCTTTGGCCTCTAAACACTCAGTACCACTAGCTAGAAGCCACTTTGCTCCGTCAATGTTCTGGAAACTCTGCTGTCCTCAGGGTCTGTGAGCCTGGCTGCACTGAACCCCTCCCCACCGTCTGAAGCCTTCCCCTCGTGCTAACTGGAACCATGGGCTTCTAGAGCACTGGTTCCCTCACCATGACCTCTCTAGAGACCACGACCCCTACCCCAACTGTGCTTCTGGCTCCCTGTATAGTCTCCCTGTCTCCTGGGGTCCAGCAAGCAGGTCCAGCCAGGGTCTGTCCCACACCACCTGCCCCGCTCCAGTTTCACATCACCGGGCTGGCCCAGGCCACTCTAACCCACTGCTTGGACTCAGCAGTCCCCCCGATTGGGCCCCCTTTCCTCCTCAGGCTCACTCTCTCCACACGGCAAGAGTGATCTTAAAACATGATTCAGATCGTGTCACAGCGTCGTGTGACAGGGCTCACGTCTTATTCATCTTTGTATTCCACAGCCTTAAGTGAAATTTGTGAAACTGAATGTGAGGCTTCATCTCTACTAAAGCACCGAGGTGGAGCTGATCTGAGATGAGGGCAACACCCGTGCTTTCTTCACTCCCAGTGTGTGTAATATAGGCGAGATGCTGAACCCCTGGGGCTGTCACCACCCCCTCCACACCCCCCCACCCTACTTACACTTGGTGTGCCTGTCACACAGGGCCGACGCCCTCATGTCACACAGCCGGATTGTCCCTTTGCTGCTGCTGTACACGAAGGTGTTGCAGTGGTGGGGGTGGAACTCGGCCGCGGTGATCACCTCTGTGAGCTCCTCCATGTTGGCTGGCTTGATGTCAACGATATCTGGCGCAGACGAGTCAAGGAAGGGGCAGGAGGGGGGGACTCGCAATGGCTACTCACTTATTTTAGCACAATGTTAGCATTTAACACACAGTGGATCCTTGTAACTCTGTGAGCAAACAGGCAGGCAGGTACTAGGAGCCCCAGGTAGGGGAGGCCCAGGTAACCAGTGGAAGAGAACAACTTTATCAACTGTAAGGTAAGACTCCTGAGTCAATTTGGTTCCCTTCATTTTGTTAAAAAAATTTTTAAATGACCTATTTGGGCAGTGTGGCCCACAGGAACCCACAAGATGGTTTTCTTTGTATTGTGGTAGTGAAAATAATAATGGCCGCCATTTATTGAGTTCCAAACATGGCACTGGGAACTTGAGACATCGAATCCCATTTTGAGAAGTGGACATATGAATGTGCAGCTTGATACATTGTCACACCTGTATAACCAGCATCCAGACCAAGAAATCAAACTGTATTAATGATCTTCAAATCCCTGTCACACTGTACCCATCAAGGTGTATTTGATATAACAAATCCATAGTGTATTATCTTATGTTTGCCTAAGACTTAGAGAAGTCAAGAAAATTGTCAATGTCAGCACGTCACCCTCCATGACACACAGGAGATGTCTGGTTTACCATCAGTCATCCACACATGCAATTAGGCTAACATGTGCCAAGTTGCAGAGACTCATTTCTCATTTTGCAACAGTGGTGAAGAAGCTAATCCCAACTAAAAAATTCCATTTACTTGCATCCTTACCCAGAAGCCTGAGTTGATAAATAATGCCTATGGTAGATTGTAAACTCACTTCCTGAAATCCTGAGATCTTTAATTATGTGATGTTATTTGCGATAATAATAATAGCCGCTGTGGCCATGTATTGAGCACTGACTGGGCAAAGTGTATCATGTATTTTATCTTACTTCATCTTTGTAGCAGCTCTCTAACCAGCACTTTTCTTATCTTTATTTTTCAGGGGTGAAAACAGAAGCTCAGCGTGTGGAAAGTAACTTGCCCCAAGTTATAGGACTGAAGTGGAACACTAGGATTATATATATATATTTAACCCAAGCACAGAACGCATGCTAATCAGTAATTATGCAAAATTTCTCTTATTGAGGACATGCAGGACCTCAAGTCCTGCAAGTCTCCATAACTTGTGATTTGCTTTGGAGCTTATATGGGAGCTGAAGTATTGGGAGGAAGTCATCCATTTGCATGTGGGACAGTCTTTTGTTTCTCAGTATTTTTCTCTGACAAAGGCACATGTGTTTTTAAACAGCACATCCCTGCGTGATGGAATGCAACATTTGGCCTGTAATCTCTGCAGGTGACTCAATGGACACAAACACAGGGTGTCTGGCCTGTGAGGGCGAGTTTGAGTTGGTTCCTGCAAATGCCACTTGAGAACTTGGGGAACCTAGATGCAGGTTGGGGGCGGAACTGTTGTCTGAGAACCCAGCAACTTCCTGCAAAGCAACAAGCCTGGGAAAGCTGGCCAAATGAGTCCACTTTTTCTAGATTTTACTATTTTTGAGCGACCTTGGTGATTTTTATCCCACTGCAAATGATCAAGCAATGTTTTTTACTTAACATTGTTTCTTTAGATCAATGTAATTCCCATCCCCCCAACATCCCCTTTGTCTAAGTAGTTACCTAGTACTCATGAAATCAAGCATTTAGTGAACTACTTACATGTATAATAATCTACATGAAAATAAATACATAACAATGAAATAAATATAAAATAATGATTTATATGAAATAAATATATAACCGTAAGTATTTACACATGGTCCAGGAGTTTATGTATCCCATTTTGGAGAACATTGTATTAAATCAACAGTGATAACGATGTAGCCTATGATTTTAGGATGGGATGGGTGAAAGTCTTCTATGCTGTTCATTAAGTTAATAACACGGTCCCATCACTAGAGTTTAGAGGAGATTCAAGTAATTGCACCGATATTTTCAGTCACACAGTACTCAAAATTAGTCACCTATTGTCACACCTCACCTATGCCCCTGCCTCAACTCCAACATGCAATTTGTTGCAAAAATGGCTTTGCATTTGACTGTGCCTTTTCCCCCTTCAATTATCTGATAAATCCTGTTGGGTTCTTTCTAAACTAGCTAGAGATTTAATATTCCATTTTACTACAATTTCTCCCACCAATCCCAGATACAAATATCACTTGGGTCTCAAATACTACCTTCCAAATCAACGGCTGCCAGGGTTATAAATATTATTGTAGTTAGCACCAGGTGCTGGGGAGCAGGGGCCAGTATCCCCCGGCAGGTCCCAGGCTGCAGCTCTGATGTGCTCTCCAGCCCCGCTGACCCATCCTAGGATTTGCGGCTACAACATGGGGTGGGGTAAGCAGAGGTTAATGTTTAGTTGTGATCAGATTTCATCACCTTCCAGAAAGAGCCTGCATACCCTGCTGTGCCAGCAAGCATGTTTCTCTTTTCCCAAAATAGGGGAAGAAAATCTGGCATCAGCTTTCTCAGCCTCTACCAGGATAGCTCTAACAACAAGCAGAACTGGAAGGGATCTTTGCTGTGTGGGAGGAGGAGGTGCCACATCTATGGTTATTTTTTTCTCACCTAAAAATAAAGCCTCAAAGTCAGAATGTGTCAAAACGAAATTGCTTAAGCATATCTGAGGAAGCAGGAGCATCTCCATGGTCAAGATCACCATCATGGGGATGTGCTACCAAATCTGCCTAGGGCACTGCCTCCAGACACACCCCCTCCCCTGCCCACCCTGGACAAGAAGCCCATCACCCCTCCTCCACATCATCTGTCATCCCCAAGGCTTTGGATTCCCCCCACTTGGGGTTTGAGGCTCCCTTCTGACTGCAGGGCTATGAGCCTCCAGTGGGGTAGGGGGACCCCTAGGAAGAGCGGGTTAGTGACTCCACTCCTCCAGTAACCATGATGGTAAGGATGAGGAGGATGATAATGCCTGGTGGGTAATGTTTATCAGTGCCGGGCCAGCTCTGAGCTGAAAGGCTTACAAGTACCACCTCCCTTGACCTTAGGAATTACTCAAGGTCATGTGACAGGCAGGGGGCCCGAGCTGGGATCTAAACCCAAGAGTCCAGAGCTCAGGCACCCTGCCTCCCAGGAGGACCCCCTTCCCCGCCTTCCCCCCAATACCAACTGAGCCAGCCTCTCCGAGTGTGGTGCTTCTGACTCTGGGAACCACCCCTGGTCAGTCCGAGAGGGCAGCTCTGTCCCTCTTCTTGGGTGTGTGCTGTGTGCTCTCCTGATTCTCCTCTCAATTTGGGTGCCATGTTTTTTAGAAGCAGAATTTAGGACTTGCCAACTGGCTTAGGACATTTGTGTCCTAAGATATGATACATGGTTTTGAACTGTAAGTTGGGACAGGTTCAAATGATGTCTTGAATTGTTACCTGATAGAGGATTTGCTGAGTTGTAGAAACATTAATTACTGAAAATTCAATGACTTCTAGGGGTTATGGGAGAGGACATTTAACATCTGCATCATCTGGAAACCCGGGCCTTTCCCAGGACACTGTTCCGAAGGGAGAACATGCCTTCAGCATATGTGGATTTGCCCTTCATGTTGGGAGGGAAGGAGAAAGGAGATGAGCAATGCATGGCTCTCTGCATTAACTTGAAAATGGAATGATGCATTTTGACAGTCAATTTTCTCTTCCCTATCCTTTAGAGCTCTCTATCCAAATTATTTCCCTGTTGTTCCAAAGAACTAAATGGCAAAAGCAAAACATAGCATTGGATTCATGGCTAATATATGAGGCAGACAGCCAACAGATTGCTATTAAATTAACCCTGGGGCTTGACAGATTTGTTCCTCCTGACCCCAACTGCTTAAGGCATTCCTTATTAATGCCTAGTGCAGGCAAATTACCTCTGCTAACAAAAGGGGTTAATGTGCCTCTCTGCTGGGACTCTGGAGGCAGCTCTGAGGACAGGATAGGGCATAGCCAGTTTGGCAGCTGAGCTCCATGCTTGGAAGGCAGAAGGCAGAAGGTGAGGGCACTGCTGTGGAAGGCAGTAGCCTAAGGCATCATTTAAAATAATAATTGAAGACACTGGGAGGTCACCCCTTAAGGGATCAGCTTCAAACAAATAGGAAGCCAGAACCATAAATTACATCAGCAGTGGGGTAAGGGAGTGGAGAGGGTATGGCAACATGCTATGAGGTGGATGGGGGCCATTCTGAAGTCATTTCCCTAATCCCAAGCTTGGAACAAGCTTGTTACAAAAAAATGCCTACTGCAACATGATAAAAGACTGACAACAACCTATATGCATGGAAACAGGGAAATGTTAAGTAAATTTTTATATATCCCATTAGGTTATTTATGCAATGAAATTCTAAGTCAGGTAAAAAGCACAGCATTGAAAAAACCTACGGTGTGTTTATAATGTCATTAAAAATGTCTACTCTGAAAAGGATGAACCAAAAGGCAAGTAAAATTAAGTTCTATTTGAAACGGGGGGTGTTTATGCATTGTTTTCTATTGAATTATCAGTTATCATTGCTATATTTACTTTAATGAAGTAGAATTTTGGGAATATGACATTTTCTATGCTTTATATATAAAGTCCATTATATATAATTTTAGGTGAGGAAAGTTAGATACAAAATATATATAGCCTGACCATAAGTGATGTAAAAATGTAAACAATATAAATATAAATCAGACAGAGAGAGAGAGAGAGAGAGAATGCTTGAGCAAGAGTGAGCTGGAATGTGCAGAGTAGAAGGAAGTATCTTTCTATCTTACAGGGGATTAGATTCTAAGGTCAGCATGTCAATTATCTCTTAGTAGCTCCAGCTTGGGTCCTTCATATATTTGTTCCTTCATGTATTCTACAAAGGATCTCTTCTGGGTACAGGGAATACAGACCCAAACAGACCAAAAAAGGTTCTGATCCATGAAGCCTGTCTCCTAGTAGAGGACACTGACATTAAATCATATACACAAATACAATATATATTTGGTAGTGATAACTGCTAAGCAGGAATAAAAAGCAGGGGAGAGAGAGAGAAAGTGCATGTGTGTGTGTCCTAGACAGAACAGAGAAGGCTGCCTGGATAAAACAAGAACTAAATATTTTACTTTTTTCTTTTATTTTCTTATTTTTCGAGGTCTTTATTGTCAAGTGAGCTAGCATTATGCTAACATTGGGAGGAAAATTTATATGTACACCAACATGAGCTGGTGAGGCTATCGGTCATTTTATAATCTTCACAATAAATATAAAGACACATTTAAACAAAAAAACAATAAGCTTAACAAAAAACTAGTCTCTTTGTCTAAGAACCAGCTGTGAGAGACAGCTAAGAGACTAGGAACTTCGGCTTTCTGGATGAAGTTCAAGAAGACACTGTAATAATCTCTGGGATTTTAACCAATGTGGTCAGGGTACTGGAATTCAGTTTTGGTTTTGATTCCAACTCTATTTTTTTCACAATGTTGTTTTTCTCTCTGTCTTTGCTTTGAATGGATATAAATCTTACTCTGTCAGCCTCTGAAAATTCCGATTATTAAAAGATAATGGAGAAAAATTACTTAGTATATAATTTTATAGTATATTGAATAATCCCAACTTCCAAAGAAAACATATATTTCCAAGAATCGACTTTTATGCCTTTGTGGATTTTTGAAGGTGATTTTGTACAAGCTTTTGTGTATCACTGCTGGTTCTGTTTATATTGACAAGCCTTTATTTTTAATTCCAAACTAATGCCTAATCCAATGAAGGAGAGAAGACTCAAAGAGGAAGACTTTCCACGGACAAGCAGCAGAGTGGAATCTACATTTACCTGGCCTCAGAGAAACTGACACTTGTCATATTGCATCATCTGCTAACACTGAAGGTGGCAAATAGCCTCATCTTGGCCTTGAAAACTGAGCATATTTAAGTTGGATTTCCTTTTAGGGACTATGATTTGCTTTGAGGTCTTTTTTTTTTTCCTTTGGATGTTAATTTACTCTTTGGATATTAAATAATGATTACAGAGCATCCAGATCTTGTTAGCCGAACAGACATGTTGCTTAATGATAACATGTTGATCTCCAAAGAGAACTCTGAGGGATATTCTTCTCTTAAGGGCTTTAAAAAAGCCAATGTGCAAATATTCACGGAGGTTCTGCCGATTGCTAGGCGCAATATAAGGGGACTGACTGACAAGGCACTTGGCTTCATACTGAAGACTGCTTTTTAATATGCATTGAGCTGCAAAAATCACTAGGCAGAGGTAGTTTTTCATTGGGGTATTGGGGCAAATTAAAGTCCCTACCTTCAGACACTTTCCTATTTGTGTGACAGAGGGCTTAACCTTCCAACACTAGAAAATACTCAATACGCTCTTTAAACACCAATTCAGACATTGTTTTTTAATGAAGGTTTCTAGCACTTTTTTTCCCCCACAATACCTATCCATTCTGTAATAGCACGAATGTTCCTCTATGAGAATACTTTATAATTATTTGAGTCATTTGAGATAGATGAACATCAGAATACATCTTAGTTTGAAGGAAGAGAGACCTGGATTTGAAACCCAAATCCTATCATCAGTTACATAATCTTGAATGCCTTTGAATTTTGTAACTTACCTAGAAAAGAATTATAGGACAGGATGTATGGAACATACCTGGTACTTAATACGGGCTAAGAAAATTGTTATTTTCATCTTTCCTAGTCTGGCTACATGTGTCTCCCTCTGTCCACATATTCATTCTGTTGGCTTTGTGATATGTTAACATGTTCAGGTTGAATTATAATTCTTGAAATTTCCTTTCTAGGATGTTCCTGGTTATTGTACACTAACAAGATATATTTTCTCAGGAGAGCTAGAAGACAAAAGGGATGAAGCAGCTATTCTGAAGCACATACACCTCTCAGCTTTTCAACCCAATACTACCTAGGTGCTATTGTAAGGGATTCTGTCAATGTGATCCAAGACACAAGTCAGTTTAAATTCATCAAAAAGGACATAACCCTGGGTGGGTTTGAATTAATCAGTTGGAAGCACTAAGAAGGCTTAGACCTTCCTTGAGGAATAGACATTAAATACCTCCTGGGCCTGTAATCACTCTTCTTTCCCTATAAGTTTTCTTTCTGGTCTGCCCATGTGGACAAGCTCAACTCAAGCTCACCTGTTTGTAAGTTTCTTTTCCTGACTGCCTGCTTATAGACTTTGGGTTTTCTTGGGCATCATATAATTAGTAATAAGTGAATCTCTTCCCCACCTCTCTCATTCATATTCTCTTCCCTCCTTTATCCTCACCGTTGCATCTCTCTCTCTCTGTTTTGGTTGAATTTTGGTTTACCTTTTAGATAGATTTACCTTTTAGACTATAAGGGTTATAATATCAGAGGGTAGAGTTTTATTCATCTTGACATCTCCAGTGCACATAGTAAGTGTTCAATGAAAGTTTATGATTTTTGTTTTAAATTTGTTCTTTAGAATTAACAAATTTCTCTAGGCATAGTTTTTTAAGGAGCAGTAAACTCAGTGAGACAGCAGGCCAAGATGCTGGCCATATGCTATGAATCATTTAGTCTGTGGCTTTCTTAGGAGAGAACGAAATTCTAACAACAAGGTAAGAAGAGCAGAGGGCTGGAGAAACACTCCAAATTATAACAACTACTGTTGATCTAACCTCCATTCTGTGCCAAACACTAGGCTAAATACCTTACAAGATTACCTCATTCCTGATCTAGTTCTCACAACATGATCTAGTTCTCATCTCACAAGATGAAAAGTATTATTCCTGTTACCTGTCAAGGAAATAGAGAGCCAGATAGATAATAAACAATTTGTCAAGGTCACAGAGATTTTTGGAGAGGAAGCTGAATCCAAACCCAGTAAATTTGACTCCAGTGTCCATATTCTCAGCAACTTAAGTTATACTGCATTGAGAAAGTTCAAGAAGTTCAAGAGGCATCTGCATAGTTGTATTTCTACCCTCTCCCCTGACAACAAGGGGCTCAAAAGACTTGCCCATGGGGGGAGAAATCCCCTCATATCCTTTGGTTTGACCTCTGATGCAGAAGGTCAGAAGATACATAAACAAGCAAGGCAGCTCAGCAGCCAGGCCCTGGAGAATCCAGCACAGCTATTTTTAATACAAGGAGGTGACTAATTTGGCACCAGAGGCCAATGAGCTGGGTGTGTCACTGAGAGAGACGCTCTGCTTTTACACTAATGCCAGTCTGAGATTGATAAGTATATTTGATCTCCTGGTAGGATGAAAGTCATAGCAGCAACAGAGAAATTTGATATATTCCCCCACAGCCTGTGAGGCAGATTGCCACTGGATTAACAAGAAGGCTGCTGTCCATGGTACTGAGCAGTGATTAAAAACTGGCAGCTCAAGTTGTGATTATATGGTTTCCTGATAAGGAGACTCAAGTCCAGAGGGCTTCAATTCAGTGACCAAATGAAGTTGATGTACAGGATTGCTGAGAAAAAGGTCAAACATGACTGGAGTCCAACCGGGTTCTGAGAGAAATCCTCTGTCTCATTACTAGACTTCAGCAAGGTGTGGATCCTACTAACCTTTTCCCAACCAAGCATGTACTCTGCTCTACCTAAGTCTCTGGGTTCCAGTTAGTGGCCTTCCTATCGTGTTCCTTCCTACCACAGGATCTTTGCTTATGCTGAACAAAATCTCTCCACATCTTTTAACCTTTTACCAGGTTAGCTCATCCTCTTCCTCTTTCATATCTCAAATTGATAAAACTTTAATAAAAAATGTAGTCACAAAAAATCATTTCCTTTCCTTACTTCAGACTGTAATTGTAACGCTCATCAATGTGATTATTTGATGCATTTCATTCTGAATGCAGAGAATTTGTTTCATTTTGTATCCCCAAGGGCTAGTGTTGAGGGGATGGTTCTTTACCTCTACTTGATATGGCCTGTATAACAGGTGTCATATTGGACTATGTCCCAGTAGGGCTCATGCTTAGCTTTGAGAATACAGTTCAATGAATCTTACATATACCATAACTTCCATAAAGAAGCAACATCTTTTTATTGCAATTTTCCTTCATGGAAAAGTTAGGACTGCCTCTTGTCCTAGAAAAACACTAATCAAGAAATGAGTTATTGTTGTCCTGATGTAGTTATTCTGTTAAAGCCAAAGTTTGACCAGTTTAATCCAGAATCTGTTATAGAAGAGATAGGAAGGCTGTGTATGAAAAGGAGGATACAAGAGCAGATGATTTGAGGCTAGGGATGCTCTTCTCTGATCTGGAGCTAACCACAAGGTTCTTGACCTCAGAGATCTGGCAAATATATGGTAACTAGGGTACATAGAAAAAGAGCTTGCAAAGAACACCCAACTTCACACCCAAAGAAGGAGTCTAGAATTGAGAAGATGACCCAGACAATGAATTCAGCAGAATAGAATCCAACATCCTAACATTCAGCTTTTCTAGCTTCCTTGTCTCTTCAATAATAAATATGATTTTGTGGAGTTCTGTTTATTGTTTACTTAGCAAATTACTGTCCTAATCATCTATCTACATATATGTTATATATATTAGAATATATCTATACTATGTATAGCTACAATTACAAAATTACAGAATATAAATTATGAAATACAATGTAAATTATAATATATAGTATATTATATAGCTACACACACACACATAACACCTTTAAAAAAGTTCTCAAAATCCTCTTTGATGGAGCTTCTCTCTATAGATCACGAAACAGATGCTTGGACAAGTTCAGAAACATGTTAACATATACACAGCCTGTGAGTGGTAGACCTGAGGGAAAATTTCAGCTTTGTTGGATTCCAAAGAGTGTGTTCCTCAGCCTTAGGACAATGTCACACCAAATGACAGTCACTAGAAGTCATGACCTTTGTTTTAACTATATAGCAAGACCACTTGTCTTACTGTTTACTGGATACTTTTCTTTACATATATTTACTTTGTCACTTAAATGGATTTTTCAGAATACACAAAATTATAGGATTAATATGATGGCTGTATTTTCTAGCATTCAATATCACAAATACATAATGATGGAAAAAATTCCATCCAGTGTGTAGACGTACCTTGCCAATTGCATCAGCCAAGCCAAACTTTGGGAGCCCCATAGCATTCTATCTTGAACCCTGTATTTTCTGCCTCTGGGGCAGATAAGAGGCAGCAAAATGGTGCTAGACAGCAGATGAGTTAATAAGACCTGCCTGGTGGTTGGTGTTTTTCTGAGGCTGTTTTGAAATATGGCTACTTCCTTACTCAGTGCTGGCTGTACTTCAGGATGATAGGCAAAAAGGTCTGTTTGTACAGTCTGCTTGGTGCTTAGGGTGGTCTGGTTGAAAAGAGTTATATAGTTATCAGTTATCATCATACTCATGATGATGATGATTATTTTACATATGGCCGCTTTAAGGGTGAATGGCACGGTCTCATTTGTATGCCGGCATCTGGCAGGCTGTCACACATCTGCAGAATATAACTTAAATTGTGCTATTAATATTTCCTCTTTGCATTCTCCCCAAGGCGTCTGTCTCCAAAATTGCCTAAAGAAACTTCCCTTTCCTTTAAAAGCCTAGGGGCAAAATTCAGGAAACATGTCACCTAGACTGGGGACAGCAGAAGCTCAGAGTGACAGCAGCTGAGCTGAGCAGATTGCTGACTCTGGGAGGATATGTAAAGGGAGAAAGGGAATCACCACTCACACTCATCTATCAGCAGCTGCACTTCCAGGCAAATCTGTGAACAGGTCCTCTCAGGCTTAGTATGTAGAGTTGGCTCCATTTTCAGCAAAAGGTGTCAGCCATGATCCTATGGTCAGTTCTCAGTTCCTCCATAATTACTACTACTTGCTTAGCGAGACCTTCCCTCAAAAGACTTGGGAGTACTACTGGGCACTCTTCTATGCTGGAGACTAGGTACCCATGTATCTAAACTGGGTCTTTTTTCTCGCACACACAGCTGTTCTACATTTCTCAGCCTGCCTTGCAGGTGATGTATCCATGTGACCACGTTCTAGGTAAAGAACTTGGATTTTAAGTTCATCAGGAATATCTTTTAAGCAGGAGAGGAATGATACCTAAATTATATGTTAAAAGTTCAACTCTGACTATATTCATTGTATAGGAAATTATTGCATTATATAAGTGAGAAAACAGTGGCTTATATTACCGTTGGTTGTTATGAGTGGAGATGGAGAGAAATGAATTGATTTGAGATATATTTTAGAGGAAGCAAGGCAAGGCTCATGGGGATGGTGAAGCTGGTGAGTGAGAGAAAGGAATCAATATTGACTCCTAGGTCAGCTGTGTAGCTGCCTGTGGTGAAATCTTAAACTGAGACTGGGAACTCAGTGAGGAGTTAGAGTTGTAGTGGGATGGACCACATGATAGGTACTCTGGGTTAGTAAACTGGCTCAGATACTCACTTGACAATTTTCTTGACTTCTCTAAGTCTTAGGCAAACATAAGATAATACACTATGGATTTGTTATATCAAATGGGTACAGTGTGACAGGGATTTGAAGATCATTAATACAGTTTGATTTCTTGGTCTGGATGCTGGTTATACAGGTGTGACAATGTATCAAGCTGCACATTCACATGTCCACTTCTCAAAATGGGATTCGATGTCTCAAGTTCCCAGTGCCATGTTTGGAACTCAATAAATGGCGGCCATTATTATTTTCACTACCACGATACAATGAAAACCATCTCGTGGGTTCCTGTGGGCCACACTGCCCAAATAGGTCATTTAAAATTTTTTTTAACAAAATGAAGGGAACCAAATTGACTCAGGAGTCTTACCTTACAGTTGATAAAGTTGTTCTTGGTCCACTACTTGTAATTTAATACTTCCCTAACTTTGTAAGAGTGTCAAAGCATACAAAGAGATACTCTGCAAGAGTACCATAGATGCCAAGGTAATTTACATGGGAAGAACGCCCCCTCCCCCCAAGGGCTGGTCTTGTAGTTGGGATTGCTCTTTCCTCTTCCATTTCCCCCCAAGCCTGCTCATACCTGCATATTCCCGATTCAGGCCAACTGGTGAGTCACGCAAGGAAAGGATACTAAAACTTTGATTGGTTATTTCAAAGTTCCATAGGTTAATCCTTAGGTCATCAGCTGACATATAGGTTTCATAGTCGCTGTTGACTGATATAGAGTTGATATGGTATGTGTGTGCGTTGGAAAATACTCTCCGTGGGGTGGCCTCCACCATCAGGTCCATGGGTCTCAGGACAGGCACCTGGGATGTAAGAGAAGCAGATCACATCAGACGCACACATTGGCGTGTGGATTTATGTCCTTTATCAGCACATGCAAAATCATAACCACATTAAAGACACTCCAAGTTAGAGAAGACAACTGGTGAGTCATGTGTTCCTGTCCCCTTCAGTTCATTCTAGTTTCACTCTTTTTTCAAGAGATGTTACCATTACTTAGCTCTGATGGGAAAATGCATCCTTTATACAATCTAAGCTTTATTTTTCATACCCTGTAGGCAGCCTCATCTTGGGAGAACCTGGAATCCTTTGTGGGGTCATTAGCTTTCAGAGCCAGAGTTCAGAGTTTTTGCTTGTTTTTTAAACATGAAATCTATTTTAAAAAGAGATGTGGGAAAATTTTAGAAATGTGTAGTGCAGCTTTAAAAAAGTTATTTCTTACGGCTTTGGAGGTCTAGACACTATACTGGTAAGCCTCCTCAATTTATATGGCATTTTAAAAAGATTTATTTTTATATAAATATTTTATTTATTTATACATACAAGATCTGGGGTGCAGGCCAGAGGTACAGAGCAGGGTGAAAGGATCCACCAGAGACAGAGTGGGGAGCACAACAGGCAGATCTACTGAAATACACTGCTGAGGGGAGCAGCGGGTGAGAGAGGAGAGGTCTGCTGCGCCACGTGGGTCAGCTCCCTGGCTGGGAGTTGAACTTCAGCTGCCGTGGCTAGTGAAAGTTTGATAGTGCTGAAACTTAACCCCTTGCCACCAGGGAGGCCCCATAAAGGTAGTTTGGGGAAATTTGGAATCAACTGAGATTTTAATCACTCCAATCAGCCAATAATCTATTAGGGCACACGCTGACATCTGTACGACTGGTAAAATCAACCTCTGCCTGTTGTCTCAACACAACCAGGCAGTGTCCCCTTACACGTCCCACTCTAAACAAATACTAAATGGTCACATTTCTGATAAATAAAAAGTATTCGGTGTTTGTTGAGTGAATGAGTGATAGTATGTGTGCAAGTGTTTTCTTCCCCACCAGGCAGAGAATCAGGAAGCTGAACAGTTTCCACTGAAGGTTTTCCTGCAAACAATAACAAAGACCCACTATTCTACAGACACCCTCTGACCTCAAGGGTGCTTCTGCCTACCCCTGGTCAGCAGCTCCTGGGAAGGTGAGTGAAGACACTAGTGCCTGAGAGGGGGCAGGTTCCAAACCAAACTCAATGAACACAACAGAGGTGTGGCCCTGTGACAGGCACAAAGTAATGAAAGGACCCAAGCTGTTTGCTTTTCAAGGAAGTCATCTGGTACAGCTGAGTCCTGACTGATTTGATATCAGGGCCCGGACAAAACTTGAATTTCTGGATTTATTTCAATGCTGGGGGAGGAAGGGTTCAGGGCAGAAGGCAAAAATAAAGGTGAAATTCTATCATATACAGTGACCCTGACAATATAACCTTTCACAAAACAGAACTCTCCCCTTTCTCTTCGGAGTGAGTTTAGTTCACCTTTGAAAGAGCTTTAAAATTAAATAGAAATACAGAGGCATCCAGTGCTATAAAGATATTGTGCTGCATAGCCTGAAGCTCGGATGGTTAAGCTATGGCTGTAGGAGGAGTGAGAGACCCTCTGAATACCAGGAAAGGGAGTGAAGATTGCTTGTGTGTCCTCTGATCTCCTTACAGACAAAGATTCAACAGTAGAAGACCAGGGACGGCAGGAAGTGGGAGACCCGGGTCTGATCACAGATCCCCACTATCCAACATGGGCAATTAACCTGCTTCTTTTGGGTTCTGGTCACACTATCTGAAAATGAGGGATAACACCCACTGGACCTAAATTATTATGAAAGCTGGATGGGATCCTTTGAGATGATTTGTCCTCCAGTTCACCCTCACCCCTAATTCACCCTTAGCTCTGTATAAGGTCCTGCGGGTTCAAATGGTGAGCAAAGGTAGATACAGGTCCTGTCTTTATGTATAACAGGGCTAGAAGGAGGGGGGAAACACAAATTAAATTATCTTATTAAAATACACTAAGTGCCTCAAAAGAAAGGATATAAGGGGGTTATTTGGTCAGTGATATCTGGAAAGGTTTCACTAAGGAACTATTAATTGGCAGATTCTGAAGGGTGAAAAAGGTTTAACCAGGCCAGGAGGGGTGGGAAGGATAATTTTTCTAAAGTAGCGTGTGCAAAGGCCCTGTGGTTGAGGTGAACAAGACAAGAACAAAATCTCTATTGACTGGTGTAGTTGAGATAGAGGGGACAATATGAACCATGTGAGAAATCAAGTGACAGGCTAGGTAAGAGGCAATTCTGAGAAAGGTTTTTACTATGACCCCAAGAAAAATGGGAAGAAAGCTTAAGATATGTAACGATTGTGATAGGATAGGATCAGGTTCAAAGTTTTTTGTTTTTTTGATCATCTGGATGTACAGTGGAAAACAAATTAAAAGACTAAAGAGGTAGAACTTTGAAAAGAAAGGTGATGAAGTATGGACCATCAATTAAAGGTGTACTTATGCACCTTTGTAATGAATAAAAAAGTGACTTTGTCCAGCAAGTATTTATTTGTCACTTACTCTGTCAACCCATCTGCATACATCATCTCATACAAGACTCTCAATAACTGTGAAACAGGCACAAGTACAACATTTGATAACAAAGAGCAAACTCTGGCTCATAGTGGTTAAGTTACCGGCTTAGAGTTGCCCGGCTATAAGAGGCACAACCAGAATTTGATCTCACATTCCACCTGCCTACAAGCTAGTGCTTTTTCCATGCATCACACCACACTCACGTATCACGCAGGGTAAGTGACATGAGTAAACTGCCAGAGGAAGTTACAGAATAAATGGTATTATCGATAGTAATAGACATAATGGCAGTCACATAGCTCTTTGGTTAAGCTGCTTCTGCAAATCTCAATTAGGAGTTGGAAGTGGCATTTTAATAGGGCATCTATTCTGTGTACTTCCAGGAAAACATGCTATGCTTTTATAGTTTATGATAAAAGAGCTCCACCTGGAGCTTTTGAGTGCCACCTGCTTTCCCTGCAACCCCTGCTCCCTCTCCCTTCTCTTCCAGGTAGCAGAGCTCAAAGCAGGCCCCCTGGGGCCACAGAAGAAATGGAATCTGTGAGGACTTCCTGTCGATCCTCCTAAACTCTTCCCTGGGCCTCCTTCATTACTACGCAGTGTTTGCAGAGGTGTCCCGTGGCTGTGGTGACTGGGCTGGGAGCGTGACAGCGAGGATCAAGGGGTATTACAAAGTGGGAGCTGCCAGCCCAGAGCTTCAGCGTAATGTGATGGGCCTGCCTGCTAATTCAGGCTGACGTCTTCCATGATGTACCACTTAATGGGGAAGGCTTCGTGCAGGTATCTGGGGACAGAGCCTCTAATGCTCTGCCCAGAGAAGCCAGGGGCTGAATGTCACTCGTGGTCTCCTGAGACCTTCCCTGAGACCTGTGCAAGGCCTTTCCAGGCCCAGGGACAGCCCTTACAAGAGGGGAGAGGGAGGTCTGCTGGTTGAAGCTGGACTGCGTGCCTGATTAGCAAGCCCACTGGGGATGGGATTTCCCATATGCTCTGACCCCGGGCTCCTTCTGGCCAGGCAGGGAGAAGGGTGGGGCGTTATTCTCAGAGTCAGGCCCACGGGCCACTGTTAGGGCTTTTCTGGGGAGTGCTCATGGAAAGCTTCCATGTCCTGTGCCAGGCCTGTGTGAGACCTCCCTGCCCCCCAATTCCACGCTACTATTGGCTTCTCAGTAGCCAGCCTCATAGAGGGGAGAGCCCTCTGCTATCTCACGGAGGTGGTGAGGGAGGGAAGGAGTCTAGTCCAAAGGCAGGCAGAGAATAAGCTGAGAGGCTGAACCAGGGCAGCTGGGCTGCTGAGTCAGCAGATGGAACCACTGTTGCAAATGAAAGCATGAGGCGGAGGTATCAATTGGTATTTCTGTAAGTCAAAAACTGTCAAATCTCAGTAAATTAATGTGGTGTAGCCTACTACTTTGCAAAGACTTATGTGCATGTGATACTGAATCATGGAATGTTAGTCTTAAAAGGGCCATTAGAGCTTTTTCAGGGCTGTGGTGTGTGTGTGTGTGTGTGTGTGTGTGTGTGTGTGTGTGTTGCAGGGGGGACAGAGTGGGAGGCTATGGTGTCTAGGTCTCACTCCATCATTCCTGGTAATACATGTTGGAATTTTCAATAGTGTCTTGTTAAACAATACTTTCTGTGGATAAGGAGAGTTGAAAACCGCTGGCCTGAAATCTATGCATGAGGAAATGGAGACCGAGAGGTGAAGTGCCTTGTCCACCAGGCAGAGGTGACCAGCAGGCCCAGGTTTCTGCCTCTCAGCCCACAGCTTCTACTGCTCCTCCCCCGAACCCTCACCACGGGCCTGATCCGAGCTGCTCAACAGCCCAGAGCCCCCTTCTTGCCAAATGGCAGAACCAGGACCAGACAAAGCCCAGGGTCAGGCCAACACCTTTAACTAGGAGCTCAAACCTTTTTCTGAGCCACGCTGGCAGTCGATGATGAGACTGGAACGAGCTCAGAGCAGCTGCACAGCATTGTGCTTGAGAATGAAAACCGGGCCCAGTCCTCAGCCCTGGCGCTCGGGAGGTTCTGGATGTGCTGCTGAGTCCAGCCGCACCCTGAGGCGCTGTGGACTCCTGCCTGACCTGCCAGTTTCAGCTTATCCTCCTGAGCCCGACTCCCAGGGACGAGTGCGCCAGCCTGGCCTCGCCTGCACCACCAGCACCACGTTAGGATACGAGCTAAAGAATGTTCTACACCCCAGACAGCAGCCGGGGTCCGCCCTGCCATGAAGCTTACAAGAGACACATCGGTTATGTTAGTGCAGCACGAAGAGCTAGAAGCCACAGGCCTCCCTCCTCACTTCATTTGGCTCTCTGATCCTGATCGCCCCTTGGGAGGCCATCCAGGCTCATCCCCTCTCCAACAGCGCACCCCTACTTGCGGCTCCTGTGGCCAGCTGAGTGCTCAGTGTTTCATCAGTGCAATTCTTTGGTGACTTCGCATTAACACTGTATGAGTTAGCTTGGTAGAGAACACGATCCTTGTGCAGATGAGCACAGAGAGGTTAAATAACTTGTTTACAGGCACACAGCTCACCCCGCCTCATGTCAAGCATTCCTTGGCTCTGGAATGGAAACCCTGAGTCACTGAGGTCTGGGCCCTGGCAGAGCACCTCGGGTGTGTGAGAGAGAGGCCAGTGACCAGACATTTCAGTGACGGTGACCCATGCAGCGGGGGGCGGCCAGTGCCCTGGCAGTGCTGGCTAACTGGTGCTGTGTCTACCTGGGGACTCAAGGGAGGCCTCAGGAGGGGCGGGATACTAATTAGGCAGATCTGGAAGGCTGCATGGAATCCACCTGGCAGAAATGGGGGTGGGGAAGAGAGGGGGTCAGAAGGACCAGCCTGTGTGAAAGTGCAGAGCGGGAGGAGCAGAGTATACGCAGGAGTGTGACCTGGTGTGTCTCTGGGCGTGAGGGCCAGTGATGCACTTAACAAACGCTCATTAAACCCCTCTTGCACATCAGTTATGTCTGAGAGTTTTGGTGAACTCTGCTCCTGTGCGGTGTACATTCTCGTGTGTTTACCTCTATGAAGAAAACTTATGCTGGGTAAGGTGGGAGGCAATGGAAGGTACGCCGTGTGGGGTGCAATGGCTATAGGAGGCCTCTCTGGGGGATGAAACAAGCAGAGTCTTGAATGAAATGATGATGGGAGTCATGTGGCTCTTCAAGGAACACTGCGGGCAGAGGGAGCAGCAGCGCAAAGGCCCTGAGGGTGAGCGGCTTAGAGTGTAGGAGGAACAGCCAAGCGGCTGCAGGGCTGAGTAAGGAAGGGAACTGGTAGTGAAGATGTGGAGTCCGTGACCAGTGCTGGATCACAGGAGTTGCAGCGGAGGTGAGGGAAACACAGGAGGAGAAGGGAGCTGCCTCCTTCCTCCAAGAAATCCCACTTTCTTCCCTAGTGCCCCTTCCCTATCCACCCCGGTCTCACCCCACTCCCTTCAGTCTTGTTTCCTCAGCTTCTTTCTCATTATCTTTCCCGTCTCTCCTCTTGGGAAGTACAAGATCCTCTTCCCCTTCCCAGAATCCACTTCCCAACAAAGCAAACCTTGCTGTCATGCAGCTTATTTGGTGATAGTGCAGGCGATTCTTCACAACCTTTCACGGCCCCTAGGCTGGTGCCTGCGGGTCACAGAGCTCCTTTCTGAAACACAGTGAGAGCTAAAAAGAGTCCTGGAGCTCCCGAGGCCTCCACTTGAACTGACATCTGTGAAAATGCACAGCAGGGAGAGGCTAGAGGTGAGGAGCCAAGCGCCTCCATGTGCGGACTTGATGCAGAAAAAAACAACAGCTGTGTTTACCATGGCAACACCCAGCACCCCAGTGAGCTGACAGATTCAAGGCAAGGCTCAAAGAAAAGAGATGGCCGCCTAAGAGCTGAAGAACAGGAAGAAGATGGAGTCACAGGGCAGGAAGAGAGCGGTATCCACCTGCAGAGGAGATGACGGAGAGTGACTGCTTGAGCCTGGGGTCAAGTGTGACTGAGTCCAGCAGGTGCATTTCAATACCCTTGGCCATGAGGACCACCAACACAATCGACATTATAGGCTCTTTGGGGAAATTGTTATCAATTTAAATCCATGCCTGCTCCTTATCCCCTGATGCTCCCTTCAGCCTTCCCTAGACAGCTGAGATGATTTTATGTTGAGACTAACAGGATAGATTAAGGTCATGGACTCAGTGGACTCTTGTGCTACTCGGTGGACTCATGGACTAGTTGTTAACAGGAAGTGCGTGTGGGAGTGAGAGGACAGCACCCGGGACCAGACAAAATCCCCGACAAGCACTCACTGAGCATCTACGACATGCTGGGCAGAGACCACGGTGTATCCTTGGCTTGGGGCGGGGGGTGGGGTGGGGTGGGGGGAGATGATACATAGCAACCCTCTACCCTTCTCCTTGTTCGCAGCTGGTGCTTCTGGGAAGCTGAAACCCTGGCTCATCTCAAAGTAACAGGTGAGAGCATCCCCCTCATCCTCGGTGGGAGGACTCTCTGATCCTGAGGCTCTGGGACTACAGGTTTGAGGTCCTGTGGCGAACCTGGGGTGACTGTCTCTTCCAACTAGAGACATGAGATGGTACAGCAGACAGAGACTTGAAGTCAGTCTCACTTCAATTCTGCCACCTTGTCTATTCACTGGGCTTCTTTCCAAAAACACCTTTCACGAAACATCTCTCTAATGGTGGCTACTGTAGGTTTGGGATAAAGCCAAAGACTCAATTTCCAAGGAAGAGGGCGGAAGTCGTCTTGAAAGCAGGGAAACCACTGGATCATCCTGTCAATATCCCCGTTCCAAAGCAACACAGCTCAGTGGAGCCGAGCGGCCGGGCTCACACAGGAGTGCATGATAAATCACCAACAGCTCCCTGGAACACTGTTACAGGAAATCATTTGCTCATCTCTGACTTCCATATATTTTACTTCCTAAAATCAACATCTCAGGAGCTATCCACAGCCTACGATCTCACTTGTCCCCTTTGCAAAAGAAAGACCTAAGACACATACTTTCACCCATCCTCAACCCACTAGCTACTGTAAACTCTTCTGGGAGGGAGAGCTGGAGGGTCTCTTTAATCAAACCCCACAAATGCTCACATCCCCAGCTTATCATGATCAGAATTTCTAATAAAGTTGACTTTTTATATTTAAATATTATTTGTCAGAATTACGCGTTCATGTTGTTTTGGTCCACTGCGTTCTATTAATAATTACGGAGAAAATATAGTCCCTAGGAGAGTTTTAAACTCTTACAGTCAAGCATTTGTAGGTGGGAGAAAAAAATCTGTAATTCTTGTAGAAATGATCAAAAAAGCTTTTAACTTTTATTTGGGAAAGTGCAGTGAATATATGTTCAAAGAAGAAAAAGGAACAATATCAAGTTTTGACTTTTAAAGAACTTGGTCACATGCTCATTTAATGGATATTGGTGCGTATCTACCAGTTACGATGGCAATTCAATTGCATGGATGCATTAAAAAGGCGAAATCACAGTTTTATTTTAAACTGCCTTTGTTGAAAATACTCCTGAAATCACATTCTCTGTCATCATTTACCATTATGATTGAAATGCTTAGCTGCCTACTTAAACATGCTCAGGAACATAAATGGCTTTTCAAAATTCTTTTTGGAGCACAGGAGCATACAAACTGAAGTGCAAGAGAAATGGAGCCATCAGGGCCTGGGTTTGAACCCTGGCCAGGCCGTCGACTGACCTCATGGTCTTGGTCTTGTTACCTGACCTTCCCCTTGTCCCTGTCCCTCCCACAATGTCGGAAGCAGCAATTCTCTGAGCCTCCTGTGAGGAGACTCAGCGAAGAGCCGAGGTGCACTATCTAGCAAAGGAACCCTGATGGAGAACTTTGTGGCGGGATCCTGCACAGCACTTTCCACACACAATGTTACTAGATGTTTACAGAAACCTTAAGAGATGGGTAGTGATACTGCTGACTTTACAATGTGGCTTTTTTTATTAAAGTTTTTTTTTTTATTTATGCAGACAAGAACTGGGGTACAGGTCAGAGTAGTGGGAGGTGAGAGGATTCACCAGAGACAGAGTGGGGAGCAGAACAGGCAGATGGACTGAAACACACTGCTGAGGGGAGCAGCAGGCGAGGCAGGAGAGGTCCAGATGTAGCTTTTTTAAAAAAAGATTTATTTATCTATGCATACAAGAACTGGGGTATAGGCCAGAGGTGTAGGGGTGAGAGGAGTCACCAGAAACAGAGTGGGGAGCAGAACAGGTGGATTCACTGAAAAACACTGCTGAGGGGAGTAGTGGGTAAGACAGGAGAGGTCTGCTGCGCCATGTGGGTCATCTCCCTGGCGGGGGATCGAACCTATGCTGCAGTGGCTGCGGATGTGGATAGCTTCATAGTGCTGTGCCTCAACCCCTTGCGCCACCAGGGAGGCCCGCAGATGAGGCTCTTGAAGCAAAGGAGGTCAGGCAGCTTTGTCAAGGTCCTCTGCCCAGGAGGAGGCAGAGCCTTCTCGGACTCGGGTGGGGTTGCCCCAGTCCCTATATAGCTATTGTTAGAGTCCTACATTAACTTCAAATTGTTGAGAAATGATCCATTCTGAGAGTTTGCTGGGGAACATTTTCTTATTTTTCCTAATGATGGTGGGGTTTAAGCCTCCCTCCTATCTCCGCAGGGGATTCAGTCATGATAATAGAATTTAACATTGCTCAGGCAAAATGGCAAGTGGAATGATTAGTCACTGGGTAGCAATTAACTTCTTTGGGGGAAAACTATCTGGGAGGAGTTTTGAAAATAGCTGCTGCCCACACTGTCATGAGAACCTTGAACAATATGGTCGTTCATCCGATTATCAGACCCACCTGGGGGGGCAGAGCCTGGCATTATGTGTACCCATTATTAAGGGGTAATTCAGTGTAACAAACCAAATCAAGTATGTACAAAGACTGTCAAATAAAATAGACCACTAACAAATTAAATCACTTTCCATTTGCAGTGGGAAGAATGCCAGTCATTTTTCATTTTAAAAAATATGCATCTTAATTTCTTTCTTTAAAAACATGAAAAGACGAATTTGAAGACTGCCTGGGCCACCTGTATGAAGTCCCATAGGCACCTCTCACCATGTTGGGGTATTTTCTTTCAGAGAATTAATGAAGCGTTAAACCTCCTCCGGTCAAAAAACTTGTTTCTGCTGTGGATCAATGGTGGATGGGGTTCAAAAAGCGAGAGTGATAGGTTGGCTCCAACTTACAGTGACATATCAGAGCTGTTGTTTCCAGAATGAAACTGCCACTCAGCAGCACCACGCCAGAACCCCCAAGGAATCCTATCCAAATAATGTAATTTTTAGATTTCCCTGCTCGCACCCTTCAACAGCCTCAGTATGTCCCTGATTCCTGGCTTTGTCACGTAGATTGAAGGAAGCCTCAGAGGAAAACCCTCTGGACAAAGTCAGGCTTTGTGCTTCAGGTTCTTAAATATCTTAAAATTATATTCTTTCATTTGACAAACACTTATTAAGTGCCAATCACTGCTCCGGTGCTACGTGCCCCGAGTGAACAAAACAGATTAGCCATGCACCTCGGAGTCTAATGGGGAAGAAAGACGTTAACGTCTCAAGGCAGACATGTTGTTATAAACTGTCACTGATGCTGGAGAGAGATGTCTATTGTTTTACTAGAGGAAAAGTGTTTCATGACAAAAATAGGAACCCTTATTTAGATTGGGGAAACAGGTAAATTGTTTCTGGAGAAGTGCCTTTCTCCTCCTCTGACCGTCCCTCCCTCCCAAACCAGGGCTGTGGGTACCCCCCAAATATCTGATTCTGAACTGGGGCAATCTGGCCATTTGACAATGTCTGGAGATATCTGGTTGCCACAGCTGGCTGTGTGCTAATGGCACCTACTTGGGAGAGGCCAGAGATGCTACCAAATGTCCTGCCGAATAGAGGACAGTCACCAGTGACAAAGAATTACCCAGCTCCAAACGTCAGCAGTTCTGAGATAGAGAAACCCAGCTTTGAGCCATCTTAACTGGTCTAAGTCTAGGGCAGGTATAAGACACATAGTATTTACTCCCACAATTACACAAGTAGCAAAAAGTTCCAGTTTATAAAGATGTTCTAGATCTGTGTGTGTGTGTGTGTGTGTGCGCGTGTGTATTCATACCTACTGGAAAGACATCCCCTATTGCTAGCTACAAGAATAACACAAAACCCATAAAGCTGCCTGGGGAATTAAAAAGTATATATTTAAAACCCAATGAATCAAAGATTTTTTTTTTTACCAGACTAACAACTTTCATACCCTCACTGTCTTGACGTCTTTCAGCCACTCTACGGAAAAGAGAGGAAAAACATCTTTCCCTCAGAAGATAACTCACTGTGTAATTACCAGCCCATGCCACAGCCTGTAATTCTGCCAGTTTTATCTTTTTTTTTTTCTCCCAGACACTTCCATTATCTGCCAACATCACTATTTGTCAAAGTGTGTTTCCCTGCTCACTGCTTTTCCTGTTATTTCCCTTGATGTTGCACAATGTGTAATTCCACAGAAAAAGGGAGACATATTAAAATATCCCAGTAGAGAAAATTTTCAATCAACACTTCTAGGGGTAGAAGGTTGTCTAGGAAGAGGCAGAGGGTTAGTTTTCATTTAGTTTGGTTAGAACTAATCACTAAAATCAAAAAAGTTTTCTGTTTTGTTTTTCTTTTTTTTAAAGATTTATTTATTTATGCACACAAGCACTGGGGTACAGGCCAGAGGTGTGGGGGGTGGGTGAGAGGATTCACCACAGAGAGCGGGGAGC
>JAGFMF010012168.1:860542-890202 GCA_019455555.1 Galemys pyrenaicus | reverse complement strand
CTCCCTGGCCAGGGGCAGGGATCGAACTCGTGCTGCAGTGGCTGCGGTTTGCTTCATAGTGCGTTGCTTAACCCACTGCGCCACCAGGGAGGCCCTGTTTTGTTTTTCAAATGCCACCGTTAAAAGTATTTCTAAAACCTGTCAGCTTCCTTTCTCTTATTAATGGTTGGGATAAATATTACTGAAACTTTCTTTGATGGCCAAGGATTAGCCTCAGACCACATCTGTCATTTATTTCTGTGGAATATACAGAACGAAGAAGATAGATTAACTTCAAGAATCTTAGAGTTAGAAGTTACCTGAGCAATCAATCATTTATACCAAAAAGAGGTAGTTATAAATACAAAGATGCATCTCTAAGCTAAGGACTTTGAAACATGGACTTTTATACAGATGAACAAAATTGTTGTATCAGTTCTGCCTCCCACCAACAGATGGCAGTAGTGATTACTAGTGTCTTGTCCAAAACTGACTCTTGGAATGCCCTTTCAGGACTGTGAGGTCTGGTTCCCAGCATTGGCTGCATGTTAGAATAGAATGAGGATTCTTAGGAAAAACTAATGCCCCACCAGTGATCATTGAAGATCATTGCTTTTAGGGTAGAACCCAAGTAATGGTATTCTGAATGACTGGTAGGTAGCGCCATGGCTGAGAACCATTGCATCTGAAGGACTAAATGGAAGTGGTTATCATGGGCATGTGAGATTATGTGGGTTTAAAATTATTTTTACAGTTCTGTACAGATTGAGGTTTTTAATGTTAACTTAAAAAATACAAATTTTAAAAAATACGATTAAAATGAAATCATTTAGGGCCTCCCTGGTGGCACAAATGGTTGAGCACTGCCTTGTGGGGCTTCCACAGCCACTGGAGCGCAAATTCAATCCCAGCCAGGGAGGGGACCCACAGGGCACAGCAGACCTCTCCTGCCTCACCCATTGTTCCCCTCAGCAGTATATTTTACTAATCTGCCTCTTCTGCTCCCCACTCTGTCTCTGGTGAATCCTCTCACCCACCTGTGCTTCTGGCTTATACCCAAGCTCTTGTTTGCATAAATAAATAAAATCTTTAAAAATAAAATGAAATAATTTAATGAAGGCAAAAATGACAGGAAAAAGTTCGCTATTACCAAGAAACAAAGAGTTCCCCAAATTGACAAAAGACAAACAATAAAAATATGGGATATAAACTGGACATTTAGAGAAAAGGAAAAGGAAATGACTAAGTGGTATATAAAAATCTGCCAACCTCACTAGTAGTCAAAGATGAAATACTTTTTAGTTTTTAAATTTACAGATAATCTTTTAATTTTTACTTGTTATGCTTCTAAAAAATTTACTGTGATGGTCACTGTTCTAAGTTTTTTCTATAGCTACTGATTCATTTAGTACTCATAACAACTTAATGAGGTAGGCATCCACATCAAACTTCTTTTTACAATTGAGAACAACTGAGATAAAGTAGTTTTGTGTTTTGGCTAAATGACACAGTGCTTGTTGGAGCAGAGATAACTACTTGGATATTCTAGCCAAGCACATCATTTACCCTTACCCAATACACCTTCCCCAGTACTATTTCTACTATGATGGGAGGAAAAAAAACACAATGACTTTTAACTTCCATTGCAATAAGATTTTCACAAGGTAGGCCTCCCTGGTGGCACAGTGGGTTAAGCAACGCACTATGAAGCAGACCACAGCCACTGCAGCATGAGTTCGATCCCTGCTGCTGGCTGGGGAGGGGACCCACATGGCGCCGCAAACCTCTCCTGCCTTGTCCGCTGCTCCCCTCAGCAGTGTGTTTCAGTCCATCTGCCTGTTCTGCTCCCACTCTGTCTGGTGGATCCTCTCACCACCCATGTCTCTGGCCTGTACCCCAGCTCACGTATGCATAAATAAATCTTTAAAAAAAAATAAAAAAAAAGATTTTCACGAGGTGATCTGGAAGTAGCTATTAAACAAGGCACATATATTTTAACTTAATAAGTCCTACTTTAATGGACATTATCCTGCAAAAGCAAGACATCAGTGTGTAATCATCTATGTCTGAGAATGTCTATTGCAGCACTGTTAGTTACAATTGCTTTGTAGAAAGTCTGGAAACAACTTATCACTAGAGAAAAGATTTGGTAAGTTATAGTACACTCACACTTGAGAACATCTACAGCTATTTCAAAGAAGATAGAAGGATTTTATTTATTTTTTTACTGAGTGGAGTAATGTTGATGGAATGATCTTAGTTTTATAAAAGCAAAGCAGTATCCATTAGTGTGAATATATGTTTGTGTAAGCATAGAATGGGAAGGAATGGAAAGACACACCAAACTAACAACTACTTTGAAATGTGAGGTCACAATATAATATCTTTCAACTTGTTGCTATGACCTGTGTTAGCTTTGTAAGGTCAAAGAGAAGAAGGAAAGTCTTCAAGTGTAATGCCCAGACAGGGCAGGATTCTTAGCATTCTTGTGTCTGTGCTGAACTCTTCCTGGGGAAGGTAAGCAGGTCTACTCAGTGTAGTTCCTCATTCCGATGAACTTAGATTTTCTGTCTCCTGAGCTGTCTGTCTGTCAATTTCCTGGTTTGACAGAGCCAGTCCACCCCTTTCCTTCCTCGAGGCAGGCATTCAGGCATTTGAGACTAGTGCTCAAGTTATCCTACTCCCCTTTCAATAAATTATACCAAGACTCACCTCCAATCTTCATACCTCACTATGGCCAGGGCCACTTTACCTCTGCAAGGTCAGAACATAGAACTCATCTCTACAAGAAAGTGATTCTACTTAGCTTAACATTGATCTACCCTTTTAATAGTCCATATCACAGCTAATTAAAATTTCCAGTTTTTTAAAAGTAAATTAACGTGAAGTCAAATCTCTTTCACTCGATTGACTTGAACTTGAATGTGATTTTCTAAACACGGGATTTATCCCTTGCTCTTATAAGTGAATTATAAGGGTAGGAAAGTGTGTGTGTGTGAATGTGCGAAGAATATGATGAATTTGGGATAACTGAGTTTTTCTACCTAATGAAGACAGAAGTATTTACAGAAGAAGGGTGAATGAGTTAGGAATATAGAAAAGATGATCATAGGATCCTGAAGTCCGGTTGGAAGCACCATAAGTCTTTTGTTCCCCAATGCAGGGTTGAATTCAGATGCAATGATCCTGGCAAATGAAAGTGCTATATGAAAAGGATGGGGGAAGGATTCTGGAGGGGAAATTTTTGCTAGTTCCAAGGAGAAAGAGCATGAAGAACAGAGGTGAAGGAATGAGATGAGAAAGAGAAGAGGGTGTCTGAGGAAAGCACAGCACACAGGATTGTACAGAGAATGAATGGTAACATTCCAGAAACAGGAATGCGGCAAGAAAGAAGGGATATTAGCTTTCTCTCTCAGGTCTGGCCTCCTTAGATGTCAAGGAAAAGAAACCTTCTCAAACTTACTTTACAAAACCCTAGAAGAAAAATGATTATGGTAAAACAGAAAAATCTTACAGGTTGTCAGGACCAGAAATGGAGCATGTACAAAAGAACAGGGACTGAGCAAGCTATTAGGGGTCTAGGAGCCTTTTCTTTCTCTGGGGACAATCGTCTTCTAACTGTTTCTCTTTGTGTGTTTGGCTTTTATTCCCTCTTTACCAAGAGCTTACTCCATGGGTTTACCAGCCTTCATGAACATGACCTCCAACAACTCATTTTGTTCTGATCCACAACCAAGTGCTGTTAAGAAAGAGAGGAGAACCAGTCCACATTCCCACCAATGGTGTAAGAGTGGTATTTCTGCCCCCTGCATCCTCATCAGCACATGTTTCTAATCTTTTTGACGTGCCTGTTGACGTGCCTGTATGTCCTCTGTTGAGAAGGGTCTATTTCACTCTTCTGTCCACTTTTTGAGTGGGTTATTGATTTTGTTTTTGTTGAGTTGTATGAGTCTTTGTAGATCTTGAAAATCAGCCCTTTGTCAGATGTATAATGTGCAGATATTTTCCCCATTCTTCTGGGTGTCTTCATTTTACTGATAGTTTCTTTTGCTTTGCAGAAGCTTTTCAGTTTGATGTAGGAAATGTAGACTAATCCAGCCTCTATGACTAGTGTGGAAGTTTCTCAAACTATTAAAAGTAGATTACCATATGATGCAGCAATTCCACTCCTAGACGTATCCCTGAAGAATAACCAAAACACCAACTTGAAGGGATATACACTCTGTTGTCTGCAGAACTATTTATAATACTCAAGTTATTGAAGCCACCTAAGTGCCCAAGGACAGATGAGTGGATTAGGAAGAGGTGGTATATAGACACAATGGACTGCTGCTTAGCTACTTAAAACAAAGACAGAATTTTGCCATTTGTGATAACATGGATGGAACTGAGAGGATAATGCTAAGCAAAATAACTCAGAGAGGGGAAGACAAATGGCAGATGGTTTCTCTTATATGTGGGATATATAAAAACAAAACAGAGGGTCAGATAAAACCAAACCAATAACATACCCTGGAAAACTGACTAAGGAATCGAGGCTATAAGAGGGGAAGGGGGAAGCAGAGAGGGAGGGGCACCACGGGTGATGGTGGAAGTCTATGGGTACCTTGATGGTGGGTGTGGTGTGGAGACGTGTGTCTGATGAGGTCTGAATTACATACCATGTTGTTATCTCAATTAAAAAAAACAGACAAAAAGAAACAAGAGAAGGGAACAAGCAGAAAGTGAAACACAGTAGGAAGATGAGTCAGACCCTACTAAGGAAGCCTCATCCCGGTCCTTTAACAAACCATGTTCATCATCGCTCCCCTACCTTTTCTTACGTTGCTCCCCTGTCTACAATTGTCTACCCACTTTGATCTCCCACACTTTCCCTGAATCTGCTTCTGCTCAGTGAACATAACTCTTCCCCCTCCTCATGCCATCTACGTCCCCATTCTAGTAGACAACAAATATGATATTTTTAAGCATTCAAAGGAAAAAGATGAATCCTCTAGCATCCTTCTTAACCTGGCGCACTATTTTGACAACCGTTCTGAAATCATTTCCTCAGTTCCCACTGCTATAATTTAGACATCTAACAGTTTCTTGTTCAAGGAGAGTAAAGAAAAAATGGTCACTCTATCCTGGACAGAAATTTTACTTTGTTTAGAATGCTGAGACAATAGCTTTTCAATTGTTTTCAGGCAACAAACCCATTTCTTGAACTCTCTCGTATATATATTCTTTGTCAGTCTTAAAAATTCCATGAGACTACTCCATGGCAGCCACATGCGATTAAAGACGAAGTCACCCAGCTCTACAAGAATAAGAGATTCTCCTGAACTGAATGGAGTTAGTTAAATATATCTTCTGGAACAACGTATTATTCTGGAGGACTTATGTGTGGTCTAGTGTTAACTCGACTTTTAACATGCTCATTCACTAAAACCCCAAGATCTTTTTCTGTACCTTTACTCTTCTTTCTACATTCTACACATGAATGACTGACATTTTCCCCACCATGCACCAGCACTAGGCTTTGTCCTTTTACAACTCCATATCTTATCTCCTCTCCTCAAGTTCTCAAGGCTACCATCCATTTCCTTACACATTTTTGACCACTTCTTTGCCCTCCCCCCGTTTTGTCAAATGTGAACCCGCATTATGGTGGGGAGCAGGAGAAAAAGGTGCAGGGATAGAGATTCTAGTCTCTGATACTATAAACTCCATTATTTTTCTTTTTCTATCCCGAAGGGAGGAATATGAATAATTTTCTCACATAGCCAAAGCAGAGGATCCCTTTGAAAAACATAAAGCTCTGAGGCAAACAGTTAAAAGGAAGGGAAAACTAATCATACAGAGGGAAAGAGAACAAATATGCAATTCATTTAGAATCACTGTAGTTGAACATCAAATAATTATACCTGCCTTCCACCTATTTTACATTCTATTGAGGACTTATTTTGCTTCAATCTAGGGATAATATTGATATACTGAATTGTATCACATGCATTAATATGGGACTATAGCTAGAATGCTTAGTATAAATACAGAAAAAATAAGGAGACAGACTTAGAGAATGTGGAATGCAACTGCATCCACTCAATGGTAAGAGGGCCCTAAGTCTGAGATGGGGGAGAAAACCCCCCTTTTTTCATACAACTGGGTCTCATCTCTGAAGGGCTTGATATGTTCAATGAACTATTAAGGCTTAGAGAAGTGTATTTTTCATAAATGACCCTTTACCTTTTTTTGCACAGCTTTACACTAAATGTTATTCCTTATGCTATGCTTATTTATAGATACAAATAATTTTGTATACAATTTATAAAAGTGTTATACTATCTTATGAGTGATTGAGGGGATTTTTAAATTTTAATTAAAATTTTTATTTTATATCTATTTTACATCATTCTTTTCATACAATGCATGCTTTCTCCTCTCAGGTGTAGTTCCTGTAAAATTCCCACCACCAATTCACCTGTGCACCATCACCATAGTCCCTTGTGTAAGAACACATTCCCGCCCCTGTTTTGATCCCACTCCCTCTGCCTCCCCTGCAGGTCTCTGATTAATAGTTGCCTGTTAATTTTGTTTTTTTAATTTATTATAATTATTTTCCCCCCTGCTCCCTTATTTGGTTCCCCTACATTCTTCCTATAAGTGAAACCGTCCAATATTTTTCTTTTTCCTTCTGGCTTTTTTCACTGAGCATAATCCAATTGAAGGGAATTTTAAGGCTATTTTTAAGCCCACCAATTCTTGCTTTATAGGATGACTTTGGAACCTAGCCTCTGTAAAACTGCCTCTTAATTGACCCTTTTTCAAATACCTATTTCCCATATGCTACTACCTTTTTAAAACTTCTAAACAGACCACGTGGCTAATATTGTCTTATCTATATTTTATAGACATTAAAAGAACTGAAGCTCCGTCATGAAGTCATCTGGCTAGGGAGAGCAGAGCCAGGATTCAAATACCATCTGAACTCATGAACTACACTTCCCTGGCTACACCGGAGAATCTAAACTCATGATACTTTTAAAGCTATTCACTGGTTTATACTGGAAGTCTTCTATTTTCCTTTGTCAAGTTTCCTTTATAGTATGATATTCTGTTACTTAAAAAGTTAACACTATTCCAAAGCAGTATTTTTTAAGCACTTACTAGATGCAAGGTGCTCTGGTATACTATAGCTATGGAATCATCTTTTAAACAAAAGTCGCTAAAAAATTGAAAAGACAAGACAGTTAAATAATATAAGGAACTCATTAAATAATTTATAAGCAGCAGTCAATATTAGGGTTTAGTAAATCTCGAACAGAATGTTGGAATTCATTATGACAGGGGAATCCATTTGAGATTCTTATTAGGGGAGTAAATGATTTGATATATATTTTAAAAACAGCATTCTAAGTGTTATATGGTTATCAGATTGTTGGGGTGAGTGGGAAAAGCAGTAGGAACAATTGGGAGACTTTTTATATAATACTGATGGATATTGGTGAGAAACCTGCACACAGAACTCAAGAAGGGAGTGAAAGAGAAAATGAAAAGGTAACACATATATAGGCCCCTTTAAAGCAACAACAGTAAAATAAACAAACAAAAAGTCCAGAAAACATAGTTGTCACTATGGCTTATAGTCTTGAGGAAATGGTACAAAACAAAAATGAAAAAGTACCTAGATATAAAACTAAATGGAGAGTAGATTAAATATGCAGAAAACAAAGAGTTTCCAGTGTATATATAATTGTTAGTTATAAAGAGAACAAGTGACTTGGAAAGAAATTAAAGTGTCTTAAAAAAAAAAAAGATTGTCTGAGCAAAGACTTAAATGCAAGATTGAAAAATTAAAACTCTACTATATCCCAAGAAATACTAGTAGAGAATGGTTAACACCAGGGTATAATCTGGTGAAAATATTTTCCTTCAAATATGAACATGATTTACAGGTTATCCATATAATGAGTCAAATACAATAAGTAAAAATAAGACAGGCTTCTGACTTCTCTCTCTAATGTAAATTCAGTGTCAAACATACAAATAGGGCCCATAAAAATATTCATGCACTACTGCTAGAATGTAAGCTCCATGATGGCAAGGTCTGCTTCTGTTGGTTTTCCATTTTATTTTATTTTTTTTAAAGATTTATTTATTTATGCACACAAGCACTGGGGTACAGGCCAGAGGTGTAGGGGGGTGAGAGGATTCACCACAGAGAGCGGGGAGCAGAACAGGCAGATCAACAGAAGTACACTGCTGAGGGGAGCAGCGGGCACAGCAGGAGAGGTCTGCCACACCATGTGGGTCGCCCCCCTGGCCGGCAGCAGGGATCGAACTCGTGCTGCAGTGGCTGCGGTTTGCCTCACAGTGCGTTGCTCAACCCACTGCGCCACCAGGGGAGGCCCTGGTTTTCCATTTTATTCCTGGCACTCAGGACACAGCATTTCACACAGCAGATACTCGCAAATGTTGAATGAATGAAAAAAAAAATTCTATAAAGAAAACTGGAAATGTTTTAGAGATTTCTAAACTGGTTTTTCAAAATCACCTGAAAACTCTTGAGAAGAGTTAGAAAATACAGATTGGCTGGATCCACACTTTGCTATCGTAGCTCAGCGGGTCTAGGGTACAGCTTGGATTTTCACCTTAAGCACCCCCATCCCCAAAACAGTTGAGTGGAAGATAGAATAGTGCTTTCAAATCTCAGTTCTGTTATCCCTTTCAAGTTCCCCCCAACCATTTTGCTTCCGCTGGACTATTCTTTTCTAAATACTTTATTTTAACAGTGTTAATCTTGAGAGAGGACTTTACATCATAGCAATACATGAAAAAACAGTATTCCCTAAATTGCCAAAAAAAAAAAAACCCCTAAAAACCCAAACAAAATTATAAAAATAAATACAATGAAAATCATTCATAAGTTCTAGCCAGGTATGTTCACCTGGATAGAGGTAAGACTTGTATAAAATCAAGATTTATGAATGCTATTAAAAGAGTTAAGATATTACTATCAAAGACTCTGGACCTGATTTAGTCACAATGATTTTAAAAGGACATAAGAAAAATAATAACTTCCTCATTTATGTGATTAAGTATTATTTATTTATTTTTTAAAGATTTATTTATTCATGCATATAAGAGCTGGGGTACAGGCCAGAGTCCAGGGCGTTGAGAGGGTTTACCAGAGTGGGGAGCAGAACAGGCAGACTGACCGAAACACACTGCTGAGGGCAGCAGTGGGCAAAGCAGGAGAGGTCTGCTGTGCCATGTGGGTCCCCTCCCTGGCAGTGCTGCAGTGGCTGCGGTTTGCTTCACAGTGAGTTGCTCAAACCACTGTGCCACTAGGGAGGCCCTGTGATTAAGTATTATTTAAAGCTGTGTCTTATGCCAATACAAACACACAGTCTTGGGGGAACACCTTAAAATGAGGGGACCAGTACAACAACAACAACACCTGGGGCATGTTAGGTGATTAACACATGTAATTTCAAATATTTACAGATAATCGACTTTGTGTCAAGCACAACATTAGGTCTTGTGAACAGACTACAAGATCATCTTTGTGCAATTTCCTGTATCTTTTTACAGCTGGACATGACTAAATGGTGTGATGATGAGTTATTTGCATGAACAAGTACAGAGCTGGGATGGATCCCTGTCTGGCCACTGACTGCACCTCTCACCCCTGCGAAGCTGCACTCCCAGCCCCAGGAGGGTGTGGGACTGAGTCTTTTACTCTTGTTTCCTACAATTATAATAGTACCTAATGCTTACAGAGAGCTTGCGCTCCCGCACCAGCACATTACACCATCTCACTCAGTCCCCACAACCGCTACATAAAGCAGGGAGATGACAGCTAATGGTTAACTCACTTCTCAGATGAGAAAATGAGGCACCCCTCAGGAATCCTGCCCATCCGGCCCCAGTGGCTGAGATCCCTACTATGGTTTCTCTTCTGTTGTATCACCTGCGACCACTGTTTAGATCCCAGCCCCCTATCCTGGTGTGATCAGAAAAGGAGGCTGTCACTCCAGTGGTCGTCTCATTAACTTCTGGTTATTAAAGGCAAAAATGCAGAGAATTGAGGCAGGTGCAGATGGGGGCTGCTGGACTGAGAATTAAGTTAAATAATAAGCAAAACAAAGGGAGAGATGATTTCACTGGCGCTTAAGAGAAAAATAATGAGCTTTTTTTAAAACAAAAAGGGAGAACGTAAGTGGTAAAGAAGGAAGCCAGGCTGCTGGGGCTTGGCAGGGGGTAATTTATTGATCGACAAGTAAGAATGTGCCAAGAAGAATGACAGAGGGAAGGAAAATTATTTGCTGCAGTTTTCACAATGGGAGACTTCCAAGGAGGCAAGAGATGTAAATTTCCCAGGGGAAGAAGATTATGAAGTAAGATTCCTGTGTTCAAGTCCTCAAAAGGCAAAGCACTGTTTTTATTTTCAAAGCATCAATTTTGATGCCGAACAAGGATCAAACCACACAGATGGGCCTTAATCCTGATAGATACCCGAAGCTGTTGTATTAGAAAACTGAGATTGAATATTCCTATGTCAGATGAAGATTAAGATAGAGAGGACCTAGATTTGAGCAGCGAAAGGGGTTCAACGGGCTTTCAAGAGAACAGAGGAGAATCTAGAATTAGAGGTGAAGGAACAGTTTCTTAACAAGGATATGCTGGAGCAGTAGGGGGTGTCTTGAAAGACAAAGAGTTTTTCCAAACATTACAGGTGAAAGTTACATCATCTATTTGACAGGGGAAACCTGGGATGAGGAAGGACAGTTGTGGAAAATAGAAACCATATCCCATGGTTCAGCATGTCGACAAATAAAGGTGGCAGACAAGCCTCCTGCCCCATACAGGAAATAGCTACAGTCGTTCAGCTTGGAGTGTTCATTTGACTCTTAATCATTACCAAATCCTTGAAGAATCTGACTCAAGAACTCTCCTCAACTGTTTATCTGTCCTTCATGAGAGCGCTTTAGTTTAAAGCCATACGTAGTGCCATCAAGGGCACAGAGCAAGTTCTCCATGATTCTGGGCAGATGGGTCAAGGAAGGAGTCTTGGAGCCCTCAGTGGCTTTTTATACTTTTATTATCAGAGGCGAGCAGGTACACGGCAGGCAGGGGCCCCGGGGGTCGGGAGGCACATCTTCACTCTTTGGGCTGCTTCTGCTGCTGCTGCTTCTCTTGTTCTCTTGTTCTTTCTCTTCTGCTCTTCTATTCTGCTGGCGTCCTCATGACGCCGCCCTTATACTTCCGTGTCTAAGCCCAGGTGCGCCCACATGCGCATGCCCCCCCAGGCTTGCGTGCAGCACCGCAGGGTCCATCATTACACCAATGGCGGGAGGGCGGAAAAGCCTGAGACTTTTCCATTTACCCTACACCATGTCCTATTCTAGATCTATTTGTAGCACTATAAAGTTATTTTTGGTCTTGAAGTATAGAAAATGAGAAGCCCTGTTCTTGAGTTATGATACAAGTATAGATAGGGAGATATTTTCATGTTTGAGGGTTGCAGATTTAGTCGAGCTAAGTTTACAGACTGTTTGGAATTTCAATCTCTCAACATGTACGGCACTTGCAAACGCTTTTGCTCAGACATTTCTTTTCTCCCCTAGAAGGACCGATGCCAATAAAGCTCATCTGCCTGAGTTATGGCTTTTCCCTTCTGATAATCAGAGTGAATTATGCAGCGGCACAGGGCTGTTAACAAACAGAAATAGAGAGCAATCTAATCTACCTGGTCATTTGGCCCAGCACATCGCTTTTTCAGAATCTCACTACTGATGCTGGCAGGATGATGTCTATAGAAAAGCAGTCCAGTTCTGGGGAAAATTTTTGGAAAATGAATTTCAGTGTTCAGTGTTTTATTTGAATTTATCATTGTTAAGCAGGTTAATAGTGAACTTGTGCTGGAAGAAAAGTAGAATTAATTTTTTTCTTAGCGATCAAGGCAAAGGAAAAGATATCAAAAGAACATTTTTGTTGTTCTTAAGGAAATGTGATAGAAGACTTTTCTTTCTTCCCTTCCCTTCTTTTTTAAGAAAACAAGCATAGGTCAGAATACTACACAGTGAGAAAAAAGATAAACCCATGTTGTTTGAGTGACATGGATGGAGCTGGAAGGCACAATAAGTGAAATAAGCTAGACAGAGAAGGATAAACAGCAGATGATATCAGTTATAGATGGAATTTGGAGAAGCCAAGCCAAGGGTCAGACGAAGACAATCTCTAAAACCAGCCCTTGAAAGCTGACCGTAAAAGTGAGGCACCCAAGTGGGAGAGGGATGAGTAAGAACTGGGTAGCGGGGTGAACGGAAAGCAGAATGGATTCTGGTGGGGGGGGGAGGGCTGTGAGTGCTTTGGTGGTCGGAGAGCGACAGGGACTACTCCTGGTAGGGGAAATCCTCACTGTCAAAACACTAACCAGGATGAAAAACAATGAAACTTCAATGATTAAAAAAAGGAAGAAAATGAAATGATCCTCTAACAGAGGGTCACTTAATTTTGGCAGAGAATGCTGCATAAGTATGGCTGATGGCTGAAGTTTGAGACAGAAAATCTAAAGAAAGTTTCCTAATCAAGTCAAATTTTAATCAAATTCCTAATCAAGTCCTCAGTCAAATTTTAACAACTTTCCAAACTGTGCCCCTGAGACGTTTGGTCTTCCCCCAAGGGGTGACTTACTAGCCACACAACTGTTTGAGCCTCATGAGAATTTGAAAGCTCACTGGTCTTTCAGTAACAGGCTTGCATGCAGGACTCATGGACCTCAACTGGTCTATAGAAACACAAATTGATATTTTTTTTTCCATTATCACTCTATCTTCAGTACAGAGATTTATGAACTCTTCAATGAGAATTTCCTTTAGGGCATACATGTGAACATTCATGACACTCTTAAATGTTAGGGTTGGACAAATAACCTCTGACCAAATGATCAGGTGAGACTTCTCTGCCCGCTTTCCTGTCCCCACGGAAGTGGACCTTCCATCCAAAAGGAGCAACTGGGGCCTACCAGTTACCTCTACTCAGAGCTTTCCTGAGCTTGGAACTAGCAACTTACTATTGAATGGGTTAGTTCCGAAAATCATTTGCCATATTAATATTTTTTATGGTAACAGGTCCTAGAGGTAGGTACTTAATGATGATGAAACTGATACATAGAGAGTTAAAAACAAAACAACCCAACATCTACAAAGACGGAGTTGGGACTTGAACTCGGAGTCGTTACTCTATTCACTTCACTAGACTCTCCCAGGATGGTTCCAACTGTGGGTTTCTCCCCTCCCAGAGTTGCATGTCTCCTGGCAATAAGGACATTTTGCTCACACATTCAGAACAAAGAGGCAACGATTTTATTTTATTTTAAAGTAGCCACGTGACTTACTCCTTCGGCGCCCATATTTCTGGGCTGTCCTGACTAATATTTTGGGTTTGTTCCTATAAATTACATTGCTTTCTCTTCGAGGTCCTAGAGAATTTTAACTGGCAGCTAATGTATTTTAGACTGTGTGCGTATTTTAAAGAGAAGGCCCTTCCATATCTGTAGTAGGAATATCAGGGCTGGACAAACAAGTGATTCCCTTTCAGGGAAGATGCCACTGGCAGATTCCTTTCAAGCTCTGGGAGGCCGGGCTGAACACTTCTACCCCAGAGAATGATGAGCTCTCAGCTCCCAGTTTTGCTCATGTTGTCTGGGGCAACCAAAAGCAGTCCAAGATTTGTTGCACAAGTTAGTAGTTTGGGTGTACCCTATGCTGGGGTTTCTCCAACTAGAATCTCTCAGATTCTTACATTTAAGCTGCTCAATATTTTATAGAACAGTAAATGCTATGGAAAATTGGACAATGGCCAATCAATTTAAGTTTTTAAATCTTTACTGGACATCTTTGACTTGGTGTCCTTTATTCCAGTTCCTATTAATTTTGTGTTGCTTTTTGTCCCAAGAAAGACACTGATAGTGTGGACTGAGTGTGGGATGGGGGGGGTTAGCCACACTAGGCCCCTCACTACCTGAGATTACCCAGCAAATGACAGAAAGGAAAATGGCACTAGTAACGACTCCTATGGTGATTACACAATAGGGAAATTTAAGGCCACAGACAGAGCAAGTGCAATATCACACATGTTTTCCTCTGGAGTCTGGGAAAGCTTTGGTGGCTGCTTGTTAGATCAGTGATAAGAGCTCTTAGTAAATGCCAGAGAAACAAATCGCCCCTTCCCGGGCACTCATCTCTGCTGCTTCTCTGGGCATGGGCTCTGTTCCTTCTCTGCATGGATAACAGAGCAAATCCTGTGTTAGAGCCAAGGAGAGTGCTTCTAATATGGCTCTGCACAGCTAACCAACCTCAGTCACTTCTTCCCCTCACCCTGGCCCAACTCTTGCATGGGAAATTGAGGTAATGATTTATATGGCGTAAGCAGCTGTGACAGGGACACTCTGTCTTAGCTTCCTCCAGCCCTAGGACTAATAGGGAGCTTATCTTTTCCTTTGTGTAATAGGGAGCTGTCAGGTTGTATGACCCTCCAAATAATTCAATCACTCGTGGGAGGGTTCACCTTGCAGGGAGGACACCCTGATATTGGAGAAGCTCGTGGAGGCTGCGCCCTGACATGTTTCCAAACAGTGGCAGTCATGGGGCCAGAGGGCAACAAGGCCACACAGACAACATGCCATTTGCTTGCTATATTTAGACTCCTCACAGCCATCAGAGCTCCCTAGGTGCTGGCAGTTTCCTCACTCTGGTGTCCATCTTGCCTGGGGTGTAGGACACTTAGCTCTCTGAGCAAAGGAAGTCTGTTTCTGAAAATGACCAGGGTGGAAAAGAAAGAATTTGCCTATTCCCAGGGAAAAGAGGAAGCTCCTTAGCAAGCTCTGTGCTGTCCAGCATGGTCTGACCCTCACATGTGTGGCCACCTGCACTTGCAGGTGCCGTACATCTTCCTGAGCAAAGCACTGCAGCCCCTCTGGGCCTCCTTCCACCCGTGGGCCCCTGCATCCACCCCCATTATTCCCACCTTGTGGTTTTTGTCCATGGCACAGAAATGCTATTCCTGCTCTTCCCCTTACCCACCTCCTGCCTCAGTTAAAATATTACTTGCTTAGGAAATTATTTTCTGCCCTCCCTGAAAGGATCAAATTCCCCACTGTTCTCTCTCCTGTGCACCATACCCCTCTCCTCTCCCACCCCCATGTCAGCTTTGCATTAGGGACCTTTGATTCATGCCCCTTCCAACAGACTGTAAGCTCTATGAGGGCAGGAACCATGCTTGTCACAGTGCCTGACTTATGGCAGGTGCTGAATAAATACCTATGAATTCATGAAAAAATAAATCTGCAATAGACCTACACAGTGGCTTTATTCTTAATTGATGTGACCATCACGATACACATTTAAATAGGACCTATGTGACATCTGCATAGATGACTCTTCTATAGGAATCAACAATGGCAACCAAGTGTGGCTTTGTTTTGGTACTTCTCAGTGTCTGACCTTATACCTCCTGAACTCCTGTTCTCTCATCTGTGTGGATAATCTTGTGTCCTCCACAGGATGTTTTTCTCTTGCTTTTTGAATTTGGAGAGCAAATGATTAAAAGAATGAGTGTTCAGAAGTTTCTAAACATCCACATGTTTGTTACTGAAATAGGAGAATAATTGGATGACATTTTCACCACTTGTCTGGATGTTTTGGTATTAAACAGACAATGTCCCTATTTAATTGAAAGTTGTAGAATTCTCAATCCCTGAAAATAATCAGTGGAAGTAGGACACAGAACAATAAAGAAAAAATTGGGGAGTACTGGCATTGTCCAAATACACAGCAGGGCTGGCTGTAAGTCACATACTATGACCCAAACTCTTGTGTCCCCACCAAAGTGGTGCCATTGTGGATTTCAAATAAAAGCTCATTGCTCTTTCCTGGATTATAAGCCCCAAAAGGGCAGAAGCTACCCATGTCTGTCTATGGCTATACACAGGGAACTTCTCTTTTAGATGGGGATTGGGTTACACAAAAGGAAATGCTTGTGATACTCCTGGCATCACATCACTGGGAGTCCTGCATCAGAAGCCTCTGACAGTAGACAAAGGTCCGTGGCTCTGATGTTGAAAACCACTGCTGCTGAGAGGCCAGATGATCTGGGGGTTGAGAGTGAGTGGGTCTACAGCAGATGCCAGGGCAATCTCTGGTTCTGCAACTTGCTGGCCAGGGACCAAGCTCAAACTGCTTCTTTCCTATTGAGCATAGTTTCATTATATGTGAAATGGTAATAATATCTTAGGGGTTTAAAATGAAGATTAAATGAGGAAATCAGCCAAGTGCCTGGAACAGTGTCAGGCTCACTGAAGAAGTGCTCAGTTAATGTTAAGGAACTTGAATGTCAAGAGGGAGGTCCTAGTAAGAATCCTTCTGTCCTGTGATTCTGGAAGGCACTGAGAGCCTAGAGAAATGTGCCAAGCTTACACTAATCCCTTGACCTAATTCTTTCAGCCAGTATTTCCTGAAGCGAGCTATAGAAACTATGCTACTCAAAAGAATAGATCTACAGACTATTTATTAATGGTGCTGAACATGAGAAGGAGACCAAGCTGAAGTGAGAGCCTTGCTTCATCCACTGAGAAGGTCTCATCAGGGTAAACAAAAGAGTCAGTGACGTAGTGACGTAGCTGATTCGTATTCTGGGACAAGCTCCCTGTCTTGTAGACTAGCACTGGGCCAAGGGCCACATTTTGAGTAGAATGTTATAAAGAACAGTAACCCCATGAATAGAGAAAAGGGTTTTTCATGGCACGATAGTTTTCTGAAAGCACTATATGCCTAATATCTTTCTTGAAATTTGGTGGTAAGCATACAGGTAGTCAAGATCCCAAGAAACCCAATGTTACTACATTTCTTTAACCATTTAAACTTGGGTTTCCCCCACTCACTGAGTAACACCTGTTGGTATTTGTCTTCCTCCTCCATTAATATTTTTTGGTAAAAGATGTGACTCCAATCGATGATCCAATCACAACAAAAAATGACAAAATGGTGATCCATTCTCCTCTACCGAATAAACACAAATCTAAACACCTTTCCGGTAGAAAGTTCCTTCCCTTCTGGTTCAAACATTCTAAGGAAACCAGAAAAATACTTTTCCTGTTGCTAAACATTTCCTCCAACATAACATGTCTTCCTTCAACCACTTTTTTACTTTTGTGCATCAAAGAAAAGAAAGTCTCCTCCTACACACTAGCCTCCAGGGAAATATTTAAAATGCTTCTCGCTGGTAGGGTTGGGTTTAAAAATGTGTGTATGAGTGCATTCGTTGAAGCCTGGTTGTCAGCATCCAGCATCAGAGTGATCGTGTCCCCCTTCGTGTTGATTCCAAATCCATTTGGTTAATTATTTTCTACAAAGATCTTAAGTACAATGAGCAGAGGCCCTAAAAGTCTCCTTGTGATTTCAAATTAGTTCTTTGCCTAACCTGTTTGCAAAAACGGGTCTAGACAGAGTTGTGATCACCTGCTCAGTCAAGTTCAAAAATAAATACAAGTCAGGTTTAGGCTTTGCTAACAATTGATGTTTTCTTGCGCAACACGAGCTTGGCAACTGCATGCCCTGCGCACCCCACCCCCCCACGCACACGGAGCTGCGGGTCTGGAGCTCACGCCTCTCTCCGGCAACAGGGAGCTCACATGTCAGTGCTGGGACCTGGTCTGTGGATATCTTTCCCTTTACACTCACAATTCAGGTAATTCCACCTGGAAGATTCAGAATGTGGAGGTACTTGTCTGCCTCCAATCATCCAAGGATGCCTGGATTTCACACTTTCCTTTAAAAGTATGCAGACCTATGTTTATTGCAGCACTATTTTTATAATTGGTAATACCTGGAAACAACGCAAATGCCCAAAAGTAGATGACTGGATCAAGAAGATGTGGTACATCTACACAAAAAAGATAAACTAGAGTAATTTGTAGAAACATGGATGGAGCTAGAAGGAATTATGCTCAGTGAAGTAAGTCGGAAGGCAAGAGAAAAATACCAGATGGTTTCACTTTTAGGAGGAATATAAAGGAACAAAAAAGGGCTCAAGGGAAAGAACAATATAAAAAACACACACACACAAGAAGAACAAAAGAACAAAGACAAACCAAAGGCACCTTCGGGGGGGAGGGGGTGGTGGACTGGCATGAAGGCAGAAAGAGCAGAAGGGACTAAGGTGACGGTGCACAGGTGAAATGGTGGTGGGAATTCCATGGGAACTACAAATGATGTCAAATATATATAAATAAATTTAATTAAAAAATAAAAAAATAAAAGTATACAGAGAGGCCTTTCAAGGAAAAGATGGGGAGACTCAAGACTAATAACTTCTCTTCTGACTCTGACAGGGATAAGGTCCTTGCTTGCAAAGCCTGAAAAAGCCCAGCAGCCTGTCCTCCCTGGGAAAGCTTCCCCATCTCTGAAACTCAGACCATTTAGGGACCAAGGTTAGGAAGAGAGAATGGATCCGAGACGGGAATCCTGCCCTGCCCCATGACCACGTCATCGCAGGATGAACTGTACCGGGGCCATGCGAGCATCCAGGCTTTGTTCTATAAAGTGACTCTTTTTTCTTTTCCTCTGATACTAACAAGCATCTCAGTGTCTGCTGTCACTGAGGCCACATACAGGGTGCCATTCACTAGCTCCATCCACACTCAAGACACCATGGATGCCTTCCAAAGGGGTTGAGACAGAGAACTTGGTCTCCAAGCAGGTATGGGATTCTGGTTATAGTGACATTATGTTGGATCTAATTATTGCATGATAAATATAGCAAGAACAGAGGTGGCTTTGAGAAAAAGCATTTTATTGTCAGTGAATCCACTCTGAATCCAAGCCAGCTTAGGCGAGCTAGTGCAGACACACATTCAGAATAGAGGACTGCTGGTCTGCAAATGCAGTAATGCTACTTTGAACCCTTTCAGTGTATTCAAGAGGCTTTTCTGAAACACCTGGTGTCCAGTGAAAGACAATATGGGATGGGAGAGGAGGGAGGCACTATACTGAGCATCCCCCGACCCCAATGCAAAGCATCAAGCTAAACCCTACCAACATCTCCCTCTACTGTATGAGCAGAACCTCATACAAGGGACAGTGGTTTATTTTACAGATGCTGGTTGAGATGTGATCCAAGCCTGAGCCCTTTCCTGGCGACTATAACAGGGAGTTAAGATCAGAGATCCTGGAGACCAAACTGGTTAAAAATGTAACCCATTGCACTTGGGCCAGCTGTTTCAGCTTTCTCAATCAAATGCCCTTATCCAGAAGATGGAGGAACAACAGTACCCAGCCCAAAGAGCTGCTGTCAGAGGCAACAAGACAGTGCTGGTGATGTGCCCAAGGGAGGCTGGGCACAGGCTGAATCTAGTTAATACTGGCAGTTAATATCTTGTTGCTGCTGCTGCACACTGGCCACTAGGTAGGCCGCCCTCCTGATTTGACCATGAGTTAAGTGGGGAGAACCCTTAAGTCACAAAGGACATGACAGCTCACATGTAGCCTAAGTTAGATGGGCTTGAGGAGGTTACTCTAAATTGAGTCACTCAGGGCAAAGGAAACCATGTTTTATATTATCACTGTGCTCCATAAATCTGTATGGAAACTCGAGGCAGAGAAAGTGGAAGACAAAGGGAATTTAATCAAACAACTTCCTTCCCTAGAGGTCTCGTCCAACAGCTCACAAACCAGCTGATCTTCAGACGGCTTGGGGAATAGCTGAGAAATAATGGGTTCATCTCTTGTTTTCACTTCTAGAACTTCTGTCAGCTGGGGATGAGTTAAGAACTTCCAGTCTGATGATCATCTAGATTTGGCAAACCAGGTACCCTTCTGGCTCCACCTTCCCCTCAAGACCAAATGGAAAATACATCTGAGCCCCAGGCACCAGCAGCTTCTAGTCCCCTCAGAACTTCTGTTCTCTAGCCCCTACTCATTCTATTTTGGTTACACCCCTGTTCAGAGGGATGGACCGGACATTCTATCTTAGTGCAAGAAAAGGAATCTTTTCCAAAATCTTTATGGATTTTGGAATCATAAAGACACAAATGCAGCCCCAGGTACTATCATGCGCCTGACGTCTGGCCTCAGGGACATGACTTTACCTGTCTGGGATGAGGTCTCACTTCTCTAAAAGAAGGATGATATCAGCACCCGCTTATAGGTTTATCTCAAAGGTTAAATAAGCCAGTAGCTACCAAGGCAAACGTTCAATACCTGCTCTGCTCTTCATGTTATCCAATGAAATTTGTTCCTTGCCTCACATTGAACACAACCAACGTCATCTCACTGGACGTTCGTCAAAGAGCAGGGCAAGGACCTCCACAACACTCACCCCCAAAACACATATCGTTTCAAAGCACAGAAGCCGAGGAGAGGGTGGTGCCTGAGGCGCCTGGGTGTGCCTTCTGATCCCACAGCTGAAGCTCACGACAGACAGATACAATCAGATGATGGCAATCAATAATGATAACAGAAATTATTATTTATTTTCATAAACACAGAGTCTGTGCGTCCCGCTGAGTTACACACACCACATGCCAGCATTCGCTCTCGGGGCAGTCCATCAACGGGAGATCTCAATATCACCCGCCGAGGTAGGAGGGGGAAGGAAGGCGCACAGGCTGAGAAATTACCCGCACCAGAGTGACACATTCACCAAGTTAATCTAATCCAGGGGGCCATCGGGTGCCATTGCAAGCCTGTGAATATGGAAGAGGTTTGATTGATTTTTCACTGCAGTAGCTAAACACTTCATTGTTATTTGCAACAAATATAAGGAAAGGAAAGATGAAACTGTAAAAGGATTGGATATTAAGCCCCCAGAGCAGCAATAAATCACAAAAGGAAGTCTAGAAAAATTAAAAAATGGTTAGCGGAAGGCTGGATCTGTGTCCTAAGAGGCCTCGGTTATCAAAGCATGAACCCAAAATTAAAACCTGGGGCAGTGATGGCTGATCCTGACTCAACTGGTAATTTGCCTTGGAAGTGGCCTGGGGTGCCCCTCCTCCCCAAGTGAGTGTCACCACATGGTCACCACAGGGCCAGCCGGGAAGAAGAAAGGCTGTGCAGAGACAGAAAGCGTGTGAGCCTGACCTGATTCTCAGAGCCTCAGTTTCCCTGTTAATAGTAGGAGTAATCCCATCCACACCACCTGAGTGCGGGCCATCACTGTTCACGTCCCACTTGCCTTTCAGGACCCTTGGGGGCACTCAAGGAGCCTTAGCACAAAAGACCACGTTTCCTTCAAGACGAGGCTTGAACACGCTCCCCCTCCTCCCTACATCTCTTTCCCTCTGTTCCCCTCTGAATTTCATGGCCACCCGCTCTGCTTTTCCTAGGATTTTTACCGAATCCAAGTATAGTGGGACCCAGGGGCTGTCTGCATCAGAACGGTCTGGTTTTCCAGGAGGGGTCTTGTCAAGGATGTCATTTCTTGGGGTTCAACTTAAACCATCTAAACCAGAATTGCGAGTGATGAGGTCGGTGACTTCTAAAGAGCGTGCTGGTGACCACAAGGCACATTGGAGCGTGAGAGCTGCTGCTTAAATTATTTTCATGTCACAGATGCTTCAACTTGTCCCTTCCCTGCCTGTGGGGACAGGGGTAAGTTTCATTCATCTTTTTTAAGACTCACTTTTTTTTTAATTCATCAAAAATTTACTATAGAGAATATATAACTTCTGGACATAAAGTATATATAAACCATGTAAAAGTTATTCCCACTTTCAATCATTTATACTGAATTCTAGATATGTAATTCCCAGCGTAGGTTAAAGATATTATCAATATATTATTGAAAAACACATTACCGTGTTTTTGGCATGGCTTAACTCTTTATATTCACCATTTCATTTACATTCTGGCAACCCAAAGAGGTAGGTATTATTGAGATGAAACTGCTTCTTAGGCAGAGTAAGTGGTCTGAAGCTATACAGCCAATGAGTGTTAAAGTCAGATTTTGGAGCAAGTCATTTTGAGTTCAGAGCCTGGCTCTTAATCACACACTATCCTGCTGTCAGCACAGAGCACAGCTGACTCTAAGGTGATTCGTTCAAATAACTTGCGTAAGACCCACTTTGTAGTAAGTAATTAGCACAGAGCCTGCACATAGTAGGCACTCAATAGGTAGGAAGAAATACCCCAGGGGTCAAGTGCTATCACCTCATACTGTCTAGACCGGGAACCACACAATAAATGCTCCCAGGCAGTGGTGATGGGCGGGAGCTCTGGGTCAGACAGACTTGGGCTCCACGCTTGGCTTTGCTCCTTATTATCTTGAGACTGTAAGCCAATGTTCGCCTCCCTGAGCCTCTGTCTACACATCTGTAAAAGAGGCAGGATGCTGAAGTCACAGGATAATGAAGAAAGAGTAATGTCCCTAGACGCTCAGCCCCATGCCTGTTACAGGCATACATGACACTGTTATCACAAATTAAACCAAAGTTCTGCTTACTAAGGCCTCCAGAAAACAGACCAGGGAGTCAAACTAGTTGCTTCATGGAAAAGATGATTTTGAGAAAACTGTTTATTTGTTTAATCCACCTGCTTAATCCTATGATGTATTAGCAATTATTCCTCAAGAAGCCTCTTGCAGGATCTGGAGCTGTTAAGTGTGCAAGCTGATTTGCTACAGTGTCTTAGACAACGGCTGGAGTGTGTGTGTTTCTGGGGGAGGGGGTGTGCGGGGTGGGAGACTGTTGCAAACATTGGAATCATTCTAAATGGAAAAACGCTGGCCCAGGATAGTCACTAGCAAGTGTGTGTTTTGAGTAGACAGGAGCCAGAAGTTACCAGCAGAAGGCACAGGAGTAAAAAATGTAATTTCATCCTTTCTCTGAGAAACAACACATTAGTTTTGTGCCCACCCTGTGGCAGAAAAGCCATCCCAGCCCTTGTCCTCTCCTGCCCCAAATCAAGCACATCCCTTCAATGAACTTGATATCCATCTAAGAAGGCTCTGCCAAAAAATTCTGAGATACAAACAATAAAAGCCCCTCATCCTACAACCATGAACTCATGCTTTCTTAGAAAGTAGAGCTATAGGGAATTGTAATGAATGCATCAGTTCTGGACTTATGGACTAGATCTGAATCCCAGCTCTACTAGGTTCAAGTGATGAGATTTTTGGCAAGTCCCTTGCCTATTCTAAATCTCATGCAACAACTGTGAAATCTATTTATTCGACAACTAGCATTTACTAGTGCCTGTCATGCTCCCTAGGTTCTAGGTTGTTCTATGGGAGAGTAGCCCATAGTTCCTGTTTTCATGGAGCTTACATTTAAGTCGAAGGGGAGCAATGGTGAAGAACAAATGATATATCTGGCAAGGATACAAGCTCAGAAAAAAAGTCAGAGAGAATGGGAAGATGTGATATGCTCTTTCCCACCCTTTTTCATTCTAGGGAAGCTTCTCGAAGGAGGTTGTGTTTGAGCAGAGAATTAAGTAAATGATAGAGTAAGGTTTTGGGTGGTACCAAGAGAGTAACAGAATCTATCAGAGAGGTTTATTGTGAGGACAGTGACATAATGCTGTAAAACGGCACATAGTAAGAACATAACAAACATGGCTGCCATCCTGCTTTTGCTCTTGCTCCTCCTCCTCCTCATCAGTATCAGCACTGATATTAGCTCAGGAGCATTTGGATAAAATCTACTAGAACCTTGTACTCATTACATTCCCTTTATTTTGGGGGAGGTTATGGCAGCTACAGCTTAGTAGCTCACACTCTGGACTCTACAAATGGTTAAAAAGCAACTTTGGACCTGCTTAGGTTCCCAGGCACTGCAGTCAAGCATAATGAGGGAAATAACAACTGCAGGCCGGCCCTGCAGGGACAAGTGTGCTAAGTGTGATTTCTCACCACCCAGCTCCCATCCCTGGCTGATTAAGTTACTTGAGCTATGAGTTCCGTTGCCTAGAAAGGGCGCTGTGGGCCTCTTACCTCTGGGTATTAGGAGTTTGGCAAAGAAGAGCACAGAGAATCTTGCTAAGTGAACTACATAAGACCTGCAGGTCTTTGTTTCTCCATGTGGAGGTCAGGTCTTTGGAAACTCAGTGCATGTAAACATGTGGGTGAGAGAAAGAGCAAGGAGCAGGGAGGGAAATAGGAAGAGAAGGAATAGAGAGAGAGGCAGAATGGGGGAAGGGGAGAAGGAGAAGGAGGGAGAAGGAAATGGGTCATGGGGTGGGGAGGGGGAGCAAAAGGGGAGGAGAAGAGAAGGAATTCAAGAGGCTGATGGGGAGACAATGAGGGGTATGGTAGGGGGAGAGGGAGAACCTTGATATGGAATGAGGACATCGATTGCTAAGAAAACCATTTCCAATCTCCAAATACACGTGTCCAAGTTTAAGAATGTGTGGCTTTTGATTTTTCATCTCAGTTCTGAAATAACCAATTGACATTTGATAGACCATCACTTTCCCTCTCTGAGCCCCCAACAAGTGTGTGGGTGCAGGCTCTAGACCAAAGAAGATCAAGGTTTGATTCTGAGGCTTGTACGATTCTGGACATGTTAATTAACCTCTCTGAACCTCACCTGTTTACTGGGCATTTTAACAGTGACTACACTTTGTGTGGCAGCTAATGCAGATTACAACCTGTCTGGGGCATGGGTATAGTAAATATTTTCAAAGACATGTAAATGTTTGCAAAGGAACAGCAGATGCCAGTTCTTCACCCACCACCTACCTGACCTGCCTCCTCACTGGCTGCTCTGAAGAGGAATCAAAGTATCAGATAAGAAAACACTTATGTGATGTAAATGGCACTTTATAGTTATAAGCTGCTTTTATTAAATAATGTTGTGATTATTGCCTTGCCTGTTATATACTGAGCAGGAGATATAGTTTTCATGGAAGTACTTCTCATAGTCCCCCTGGATAATGAGTGATTGGATCTGAGAGGCTATCTTCTGTGAAGAAAGGCAAAAAAATCCATATTCATGCTTTGAAAAGCTGAGCCTCCCAGCACTGAAACAGAGCATTCATTACTCAGTGAGGATTAATTAGCTGTCGGGTATTATTAAACATTCTCGCTCTCCAGATCCATGCTGAACTGAAAACTAAGAAAGTGAGAGAGAGGTAATCATAGTACAGGAAAGAAAAAATAAAAAAGCCACAATTGCTGGCAATGCAAATTTTAAGAGCTGAGCATGTTAGTAAATTACAGTCTGATTAATATCACATCAGCTCATTTTCTGTCTGGAGTCATCGTTCTGAATGTGCGGTCTTCAGGGCCACTTGGTTTGTTCTGCCATTGGGATGAGAAAAGAGAGGAGGCTTGCCTTTTCAATGCATGCATGGCAAAAACGCTGGAGCGTAGACATTTATGAAATGCGAGGTGTTTGAAAGCTTAGGAAGGCAGAGAAGGCAAAAGCAGATACGAGTGTTTACGATCTTATAGTAAAGGCACCTCCAGAGTTGGTGCAGTAACTGTTGAGGTGGCTGACAAGTAACAGAATCTCATAAAACAGTAGCTTGGAGGAACCTTGGACATGGTCTCGAAACTGGGGGTTCATATTAAAATGTAGATTCCCAGGTGCCCAACTTAAAGTGATGCTCTGGGCTTGGGTCCCTTTCATCTTCATTTGTAACTGGCCCCAGGGTGGCATCACCATGGACTTGGTCATGCCCTGTGCTTAGTACCCCAGAGGCAGAGTTGGGATTGACTGGCCTAGGTTGCTGGTCACCCAGAGGCTTAACATGAAAGCAAGGAGCAGAATTAGACATTTCTAACTCCTGGCCATACCTCAGGGCTCCCCCGCCCATGTTCGATAGTTGTTGTTTTTTTTTTTTTTAATTTATGCATACAAGAGCAGCGGTACAGGCCAGAGGTGCGTGGGAGGTGAGAGGATTCACCAGAGACAGAGTGGGGAGCAGAACAGGCAGATCGACTGAAATACACTGCTGAGGGGAGCAGCGGGTGAGGCGGGAGAGGTCTGCTGTACCATGTGGGTCCCCTCCCTGGCCGGGAATCGAACTCGCGCTCCTGTGCAGTGATGCTTCACAGTGCAGTGCTTAACCCGTTGCGCCACCAGGGAGGCCCCAGTGTTTGATAGGTTTAAGTCCACTTCACAATATAACTGTGTGGCCTTGGGGAGAATTTCTGCTCTGGGGGATGACATTTCCAGGGGTTAAACGCAGATATAACGAAACCCCATAGGAGACCACGGACAACAGGAAATCGCAGTGGGCAGTACAGAAGGCACCTGAGACATCCCATCCACAGTGCCAGCAGGGGCAAGGGCAGATTTGGCTTGCCGGGACAGAGCTGCCACTGAGAAAGTATTAATGAATAGTTATAGAGGGAATATAGTTGTCTAAAAGTATATAGAAAAAATAAGAATCTTCTCATATACATAATCCTACGACCAGTGGAATGTAATAACAACCTTGATAGTGAAGATGCTGATAGCGGTCCGAAAACACCAGCAGGGAACTCACATTATTGAGAGCTTATCATGAGTGAGGCACCAACACGCAGGCTAAGCTCTGCATCAGACGCAATATTGCACCAGAGGCTCACAATTCCCGGAAGTAGCAGCGATCGATTCTCATCACCCCCGTCATGCAGATGCCACATTGGGGGCACACGGAGGCTAAGCGCCAGCTGGAAAGTGCAGAAACCAGAACTCCAACCCTGCACAGCCTGACTCACGTTCCCGCTCTCCAGTCTCCAGTACTCTCCTCTCCAGCATGGGGAGCATGGACCCCTTGCAAAGGGGCAGTCTGGCAACTCAGTTCTCCAGGCTGAAGCCCGTGGAGCAGGAAATGCTTGTCTGCTCAGAAGGAGCTCAGCAGCCGACCTGGTCCCACTAGAGCTGGGCAAACAGGAGCCAGCACTGTGGCCAATCAAGGAGTGTGTGCTCAAATACCATTTGCTGGATAGGGAAGATGTGAATGAGCGAAGTGAATAAATGAATATGCATATGAGCAAATGAATGAATGACAAAGAAACAGGGACCTAATCAGGCACATAATGATCACTCATCCCCCCATCTGCTTCTAGACCTAGGGCAACAACAGCTTCCCACCACATGGACGTTACTGGCTCTGTTTTTGGTCTTCCCTGGAGTAGCTGAAAGCACATGTTTTATGCAGTTTTGAAATTCCCTTGGGGCTGGGCCCAACAGGTGCTGATTTGCCACTCATACTAAACACATCCCAAACCAAACTCAGCACCCAGTGCTAAGGCACTTTACCCTCCACCTAGAGAGCCTTTCCTTAAAAATCTGCTTTTAATACCACTTCCCTACAAGACCTTCCCTATTCTCCTAGAACCAAATGTAATTTCTCTCTCCTTTGATCCCAACTCTCATTACATTTATCTTACTCTATTTAGTGTCATAATCATTTGTATATTAGCCTTACAAATCCTCCATCTTTACCAGACGGTGCATTTCTGGAGGGCAGGAAGGAAGAACTCAGTCTAATGGTACAGATCATTTATTGAGTCCCTGCCATGGAGTAAGGCGCTCTCTCCATTCTTACTGCATTTTAGTCTCATAAGCCCATGGACAGTAAGTATTACACTCATGGCTTTGCAGAGGGACAAGATGTATGTCTAACTTTGTCTGACTAAATCTCAGACAAAAGGTTAAGTGACAGATTCTGGAAATTCTGGGAGAATTCGATCCCACACTGGTTTGATTCAGAATCTACATCTTCCAGCTTTTGATCGGGGTAGTCCCCTGCCCTGTCCCTGGAGTACAGAAGATACTCAAGACATTTTAGATAAGGTGAAGAGAGGGAGGTTTAGAATACACATAGCCCTCCCATGGGTGGCAGTTCCTGGTGGGCAAGTCCTCGGTACACAGGGGAATGCATGGACCTGTATCATCAGGGCTTAGCACCTTTCCTGCTTCTCCACCTGCCACCAGAGACCTGGGCTGGCAGGTGAAGCTCCTCCTGATCTCTCCCCCCATCTCATTACAGTTGCAAACGATGGCGTCAGCCAGCATGTGGTCAACCTTACGTGGTGACTGCCCCCCACCCCTGGAGCCAGGCAGTTGAAAGATGGTGGCACAGTGGTCACCAGGCTCACCCGCAAGGTGGTGATGGTGGCTGGATCCCGGAGCCGGCCCTCCTCATCCTTCAGGTTGTAGCCCTCTGGTCTCTTGTCACGCTCGCTGACTTTCCACAGCTTCACAGTTTTGTCTGTGGAGGACACCAGAGGAAGTCAACATTACAATGAAGAGAAAACTGGTAAGGAGTCTTCTTTGGGGGAGAGAAGGTAGAGAGACGCATATAATGAGGGAAGGATCTAGAATTGCAGCTGGTTCAGGTCCAGGGCTTTAGTCCATAAAATTGAAAGCAGAGCTCATGTTTCAAAACAAAAACATAGAAGTGCCTGCACAATCATCTTCCTGACAAAGGACTGTTGAGTCCATAGCTTAATATTAATTTGGTTTGTGAATAAGAACATTAATCACATATACAGATATAACCCTGTAACTGTGTTAGCACTTTATTTATTTTTTTAAAGATTTATTTATTTATCATATAAGAACTGGGCACAGGCCAGAGTCGTGGGAGGTGAGAGGACTCACCAGAGACAGAGTGGGGAGCAGAACAGGCAGACAGACTAAAATACTCTGCTGAGGGGAGCAGCAGGCGAGGCAGGAGAGGTCTGCTGTGCCATGTGGGTCCCCTCCCTGGACAGGGAACGAACCTGCGCTCCTGTGCAGTGGATGCTTCACAGTACAGCGCTCAACCCGATGCGCCACCAGGGAGACCCTGTATTAACACTTTACATGGAGAATTTCTTTATCAATCACAATAACCCTGACAGGTAGGTACTATTCTGATTTGTATTTTAGTGTCCCACCTCACATGTCCATGCCCTGTACCCCAACTCCCTCACCGTCTCTGGTCAGCATCCCCCCCTACTTTCTGAGCTCCTGCCACCTGAATTCATCATAGCTCCTTGTACATAATGAATCGACTGCCCCTGGGCTTTTGCACAAGCTGTGTTTTCCATCAGGAAAGCCCTTTACTCTCTTTCAGGTGTTCTGTTCCTTCACTTTGTGCTCTGTTAATGCCCCAACCTCAGAGGGGCATTTCCTAACCAGCCTACAGAAAATGTGTCCTTATCATTCTCTCTTGTTTTATTTTCCCTATCAACTATCTGTTCATGATGTCTCCTTCCCTACAGTGTAAAATCAGTGTTGGCATGGAGTGTCTGTCCTGTTCGTCACTACACCTCCAGCGCCCACCACACTGGGCCTCAGTGGAGCACAACAGCTATTAAATAGATCAGTAAAAGCACAGTGCACATTCTAAGCAATACTCAGGAAATAAAATGGTAAGGAGTTTCATCACAGTGCTCCCTTCCTCTGTTGGTATTATTGGGGACCCCAACTTTCCATGGCATTCTAGCCCTATCTGTTGACACCTGTCTTTCTCTATTGCACTGAAGCAAGGAGAGAATCCAAGGCCACGGGATCAGGTAGGCCATGGGAATGATCCAGAGGTGCTGGGGGTTCTGGGGAGCCTGAGACAGAAAGCTCCACCTGCAGGCTTTCAATTTCATTTCTTTCTTTTTTTTTTTATTTCTTAAAGATTTATTTATTTATGCATACAAGCACTGGGGTACAGGCCAAAGGTGTGGGGGGGTGAGAGGATTCACCACAGAGAGCGGGGAGCAGAACAGGC
>JAGFMF010012168.1:839321-860492 GCA_019455555.1 Galemys pyrenaicus | reverse complement strand
CTGCTGCGCCATGTGGGTCCCCTCTCTGGCCGGCAGCAGGGATCGAACTCGTGCTGCAGTGGCTGTGGTTTGCTTCATAATACGTTGCTTAACCCACTGTGCCACCAGAGAGGCCCCTCAATTTCATTTCTTAGAGAACTATGTTGGGGTGTAGTACATCAAGTCTGTGGGACCCATGGCTTTATAGGGCTATACCTGTCACCTGTACATGTACTAACATCTCTTCTGGAAGGTGGGGCTTGAGCATGAGGTCTATACCTAGACACGTAGGAATAGGAATCAGATAACCTTGGACTCGCTTCCACTCCAACTCCAGCCTCCCAGTCAGTGCCTAAGTAGTACTGCTTAGGGTGAAGAGCCAGCAGCAGGGCCAGAATTAGCAGGGAAAATAGTAGAGAACACCCAGTTAAAGTTGAATGGCAGATAAACAACAGATCATTTTTCAGTGTAAATGCTCCTCAAGTAGTTCAACTTGACAAATTAAACATGCCATTCTATTCCTAAACTGGGTGTGTGGGGGAGTGGGGTGGGGAGGGGTCACTGTGTGTCTTCCTCATAGGACTCTTGTGAGAGCTGATGGAAACGCTGGGTATAGCGTGTCTGCCACCATGTTGGCTCCTAACAATGCTCACAGCGGGCAGCGGCCATCAAAACCACAGGCTGGGCCCATGTTTCGCGGTAACCACGAGGCTCTCTGACCAAGTGGGTTTCCTGTGTGACGACGTCAGCACGTGCTCTGTCCTCTTTGGTCCTGACCAGGACTAAGCCATCTCTCTCTTTCGCCTTTATTAGGATCCTCATGCTCTTCTGGCCTCTTATCTTGTCAATGAACCCTGTCCTCCTGAAAGGCACTGCGCTGACGGGTGGGCTTCATCAACAACGTGGCTTCTGCAGCAGGTCAGTGGACCACAGGGCTGGTTCTGCCTGAGGGCAGGGCCTCCAGGCTGCTAAGAGTCAGACTCTCGCACCTCCCAGCTGTATGCCCTGCTGCCTTGTACGGGGGACAGAAGGCAAGGAAGCTTTCCCAGATGCTGGGCTGAATTTAGAACTTTCTGTCTCCATACCCACACTCTTTCGCCCTCTTTGGATATCCTGCTGTAGACTGAACTGTTTTTAGGGTGAGAAACTGAGACATGGGCCCTATTTATACATCACTTGGGAGCTACTGATCAGCCAGAGCTCAGAGTGGCAAGACAAACTTCTCTATTGTTCTTCTTATCCATGATAAATTGTTAAAAAAAAATAGAGAAATCACAGATAAAACCTAAAAAATAAAAATTACCTATAATCTCCCCAGTTAGAGTTAATCACTGTTTATATTTCTCATACATGCTTGTAGTACTTTTTCTGTGTATTTTTTTTGTGGGGGGGGAGTATACAAACCTATAACGTTGCACATGTATATAGATCTTATATTTTTCATTTTCTTATCTTATTTCATTGTAATTAGAAAGTGAAAAAGAGCATAAAGATAAAAGTAAAAATAAAATCTCCCATAATTCCACTAGACAGATATGAAAATTTTTATCTTAATAAAAGGAAATTTGTTTTATATATGTATATATAAGCATTATGACTGTCTTTAATAAGCATAACATAGTCTATGCTTTTCTCCATATATCTCCATCGCCATCTATTATAAACACATAATTTATAATAGTGAGAATTTGTTAATAACTAGAGATCTAATGGTGGGAAACAGTACACAATGGGAAAATCATACAAAGGAACAGTGCAGTTATTGAAAATGTGTATTTTACAGTGGTTACTTACAGGGAGATGTTCCTATTGTTAGATGTTACATCAGCAAATAAAAAATATGGTCACAAAACAGCTTATAAAATACATCATATTTTTGTTATCGATGCCTATTTGCTTTTTTTCTTTAAAAGATATTAACAGTGCTTTTCTCTGGGTGGGGACACTTTTTTATTTTCACTTCCTTTGTATTTTCTAATTTTCTTTTAACCACAAACATATTCTACTTGTACAGCAAGAAACATGAATTAAGTAGAAAATCCCCACTCATCACAGGTATTAAGGCAGAAGTCAAAAGCAAGATAATACAATGTGTTTTCATTGGAGAAATAATTTCCCAATCTAGATTCACAATTGAATGTCTCTTGCATTTTTCATTAAAAATCATAAAGTTGGAAATATATTCCAGCAGAAAGTAGGAAGTGTAACCAACTATAATGAGATAAGCACAGTTTTTTAAAAAGATAATTGATGGTAAATTCAATCCAAGTCCCCATGGTTGTGTAGCCTGGGGTCATTCTTGACTTTATCATCACACAATTTTTCTTCACTCAGTATCTTGAAGGTTTGTGGATAAAAAAGTCTAAGGAACATGTGGCTACTACTATGAGTAATGACTTTTCCTTTCTTCTGGCTGGTTCTCTGAGCAGTTTATCATTACTTGTGGCAGCTTTTAAACACAATCTTATCATCTATCTTCATTTTCTCTTTTGTACAGTAATTCCAATTGTCTTCCATTAATTTTTTTGCATGTTAACCTATTTGGCTTAAGGGAAATTCTCAACCTCAATATTAGTATAAAAAAGAAAATCACATAAGAACATGGGAGTTTCTTTGACAAGAATCGTTTTGAGATGCTGTTGGCATATGAAATAGCATCCCAAATGGGAAGATAATATCCTTGTTAATCAAAAAACTATTTAAAAACTCAATTAACAGAACATTATGCTATATAATTAATCTTCATTGCATTTCACTGATTTCTTTCTCATTCCCCCACAAAGTAGTTAATGACTTTAAATTTTATTATAATAATCAATAGGTTAAATTTCATAATATGAAGCAAGCCAGCTGTAGAAGATAATCAGACACTTTTTCTCTACATGAAATAATTAAGTCAAAACCATCAGAAATCTCTTTCATATAGTGTTGAATGTGCAGAGCCTTTGACAAGGGAAACTTAAACAGCTAAACTAATGGGAAAAAGTGAAAATAAAACCATGTGGTTTGGTGATCATGAAATCAGGATCAAGAATGGTAACAGAACAATAACTACAGTGATGAAAAAGAATTGCATTGTTTGGATTTTGTGCCTGAAGAACCCTAAGTTGGCTGTTTCAGAATTGTTTAGTTTCGTACATTGTAGTTGTTGAGGTCATGTGCATTATAAATTTCCCCATTTTTTTTTTAATGATAGAAAGCTCATTGTAAAAACTTAGAAAATAAAAATGGTGAAAAGACACAAGTTTACAGTTCACCCACAATACAACTAAAAAATTTATCATAACAAATATTTTGGTGTATTTCCTTTTGGTCTTTAAAAACATTAACATGTTTGATCATCCCATATACATAATCTGCATTTTTTTTCCCCACTTGATAAATGAGCATTACCCTTTCTTTTTACATGCTGGTGGTAGGCAAAATGCCAATCCCTTTTCTTTGATTTATATTCAAATGTAAACTCCGTATAGACTCACAAACAGGATAAAATGAATCGCTCTACTCTCCAACTTGCTTGGAAGGGGGCTTTGATTTTAATACACTAATCCTTTTAATTGTTATTCAATTAGTACCCATTAATATATGATTTCATTCTGAACTGTTGTGAGCATAGAGGTCTTCTTTCAGTGAGGTTATTAAGAATATCTAGGGTATGTAATTCCACTGTCTAAAGACTAACTGAATTAATGTGTAATATGACTCTCTATTCAACCCTCAACATTCTCATCCTCTGACCAATTTACATCAGCTCCCCCCAAAAATGGTGGAGAAAGAGAATGGAGTGAGAGAATTCTTGATCAATTCTTTGGGAGGGTCTCCCTTTTTTCTTGACCTGTGCCCTTAACTGAGAACTTGTGTCAGAGAGACACAGGCATCTGCTTTACAACCCCCTGAATGCATTCAGGGATTAATAATTTCTATTCAGTACGCCAAACAATGGGACAGCACACCAAGTTTCCTTAAATATGTTCCCAGAACAACACTCAGTAAATCTTAAGATAGGAAGTCACATTCCAAACACCTGGAAATAATCCCCAAACTGCAGATCTCAAATAATTTGGTCATACATTTGTTATTTTTAGTAAGAGTAACTACTATTTATGAGAGACTATTCTGAGTCAGGCACTTTGCTAGATATCTTGCAAATGCTGTTCCTAAGTTTTTCAACCTCAAGGTAAAAAGGAAAGCTGAGATGAAGAGATTAAACTATATGCTGCGACTGACTCTTCCTCTGAAAACACCAAACCGGTCGTCTCCACCTACCGTTAGTAGACAGAAGGAAGTAGGCTGCATTCTGTTGAGGGAGCCATCTTATTTTATTGATTTTTTCTTCTATTTCTAAGCTCTTCAGGTAATCGAACTCTGGTTCATGGCTCTGGAATGTGCTGTAAACATTGTATTCACCCCTACGATGAACCTGATTTTTACTCTGTAGGAAGGAGAAAAATACGTAAGAGGTTAAATCACATAAGCTATGTGTACACTTACAAATATATTTTAAAGGTGCCAACATTTTATTTCATTAAGTATGGATATTCAAAAGCCTTAACATAATTGTTTCATAAAAGAAAGGACATTTTAACCCCAAGAAAGTAGAAAGGAATACTCATGGTAGTGCCAATTCTTAAACATGGAGTGTGTTTAAAGAAAGAGTCTTTCATTGTCCTTGTTTTGCTCCAGATCTATAAGATTAAGCTCTGGCATATCAGGGTCCCAAATATTGGCAAAAATTTCAGTGGTCTCATGAGACCCAGGAGCAGGAGACCACTAGACAGCCAACCAAGGGCAAAAAGGACCTCATGGAGGACCAATCTGAGATGGAGGATTAAAGACCATTTTGATTGATTGATTGATTAACTGACTGGTTGCATTATATTTATCACAGTAATGTTGGTTTGTAAGATTGTATATGATTCACAGGTAGAGTTCACACCTCTTTAGGTATGTGTTGTCACTCCATATCCACCACCAAACCCATTATCCTCCACCATGGTCCATTGGGTCCCCTTCCCCTTTTTGCTCTGAACCCCCAATGCTCCCCTCCAGTAGCATCAATTTTACAGTCAGATTTCTAGGGTTTGTTTTAGGAGGCAGTTTTTGTGTTCAGTCATTAGAGGTGGGATGAGCGGGAACCCATAGCCCCTAGTCTACCTTAGCTTAATGGCCTCCAGAAGATTTGATTGTGCACCCCTCTTGATAAATGTTGGTACCTCCAATATACAAATAGCTTAGTTATAAATTATAGAGATGAATTTCTGCCCTAATAAATGGTATACATTATAGATATGCATGGAAATAGAAAACAAAATAGGGACACAATTTTGAAATCAATATAAATGGAAGTACTAGCATTTTCTCTCTGTATCCTAACATGCTTTGGACACCCTAAGGAAGGAGTCAGCCCACACTGAGGTTCATATATACTACATCAATCTCTTAAAAAGAGTACCAAGTTGTGGTCTGAGCACCTCACACTGGCTTTTTAACTCTCACCAGATTCTTACAGCAGCTCTGAAAGGTAGGGAGGACAGAGAAATGCACAGAAGCAGCTCAGAGACATTAAAACCACTCTAAGGTCCCAAAACTTCTGAGCAGCAGATGGGGATATCAGCCTCTCCTCCTCCTTGCCCCATGCATGCCCCCCCCCCCCAAGCCAATAACAAATAGACAGGAGCACCGAGAGGCCTCTGCATCATTAGGAGGAGGATGAGACTTTACCTCTGGCTTCCCCCAGCTCCTGAGTATGCAAAGAGCAAACAGCAGGAACTAAATAAATGATGAGAGAATAAAATAAATGTGAAAAGGTCCCCAGAAAGAGCCTGAGAAAGAAGAAAGATGGAGGGGAAGAAAAAAGAGGGCAAGAAAGAGAGAAAGGAGGGAAAGGGAAGGCAGCTTTTGTTTTAGGCATTTTAGGACCTTGTTACCAAGAGCTGCCAGATTCCAGTTTTGGGAAACTGTCCAAAAATTCAACTACTGGTCTCATTAAACATTTGTCATAAAAGTTTGATTCTTAATAAAATACTCAATTAAAACATTTCTAGTTCTGGTGGGATACTGAACATCCAAACTGAAATCTCAAACTAGTTGATGGGTGATGCTCCCGACGAAGGCAGTCCCGTAGCAGACACATTTATGGGGGCCTGGGGGTGCCTCTGGAGAAATCCCCCACAGAAGTCTCAGGCCTGACCCAGATGCTGTCACGGAGCTTTGCTTCTCAGGCTCAATGATCCTTTCCACTGCCAGCCTCAGCACAGGGCTCAACACCTGACTGCACGTTGTTACCCTCAATGCTTATTTTTTATTGACCAAAAGCACCTTCCTTTGGAAAATGTGCCCCCTTCATTCTGCTAATGAATTCGGGCCTCCCAAATATTTCACTAAATTAAAATAGGTGAAACCTAAAAATAGCTAACGGAAAACGTGGAGCAGAGCATTACTGCAACACGCTGCCTTGGGTAATTTATGCTAAATAGCTCCTCCCGTTCCTTTTTATCATCACTAAGAACCTAATTGGATTTTTTTTTAATGGAGAAAGAAGGTTTGAAATCTGTTTTAGAAGGACTTTTAAAAGCTGGCATAGTTGTCACTGTCCTGCCTGTAGCGGAGAGAGCCAGTCCACCTTAACGATACATTTATAAGAGTGTTGATTTGCTACCATCCAAATCAGACTGTCAAGTGTGTGTAGTATGTGCCAGACCAATTAGCACTAGGCAGCTCTGGAAAAGCAGGAAAAATTCCAGGTCACGAAGAGCTATTAGTTCCTACTTGCCAACCACGTTTTCGCATTCCCAGGGCCAATGGAATAGGCTGGGTGCCTGATTTAATGCTGAACACTTGAATTTCTACAGAACCCCAAGGGATGATGATGCCCTTATAGAAATTAATTGCAAATAATGTGCAATTACCAAATATATCACCTCTAAATGAGGCTTTCCTTTTTTGAGGGGAGGTGTAACACAAATGGCTCTGAGGCACAAAGCAGGCTTCAAATTGCTAGGGACGTCTCTGGTGAAACCTTCCCCTGCTCGGGCCTCCCCCTGCGCTGTGCCGGGTGAATCTCAGAGGCAGGCAGATAGCAGATGGGAGAGTTCCCAGAACACAGACTCGCCTGCTGGAAGCTCCGGGACCATGCCAGGAGAGACTAAGAAAATCAAATTGGGCCATAATTCCACTCTGACAAAACAGAAGCAGACACCCCAAAATTCAATTTATATGAAAAAGAGAAACAATTCCTAGTGGAACCCAAGTCTGGCAGAAATGGGCTTTTTGAGAGTCACTGGGAGTTTGAGCGCCTGCTCAGAATGCATATAGCATTTAGCTCAGGGACCTCCAAGGCATTCTAGAAGGTATCCACCATATGCAGTGCTCAGATGGCTTTCGGGGGACTTCACTCCCATTGGTGGGGAGAACTACTACCATCGCTACAGACCCAAGTTGTCCTTACCACATCTGTTGCCAAATAAAGCTATTTCCCCCTTCTTACATATTCTGCATGAGCACCTGAAATCAACAGAGACTGAAATTCAACAGCTCCAGGAAAAATCCCACCCAAAAAGGAGGAGTTAAGCTCAACAAGCACCCAAGGACTTTTGCAGGTTAGATGAGAGTGAAGTCATTTTGAATGTGCAAAAGCAGAATTTGCAAAGTTAAGCCCATGCTCAGAAAAGTCTCTATTTTCAGGTGCTTTTATGAGCCTGGGTGTGGAACTGTTGATGTTAATGACTTTTTGGCAGTTTTTAGCTTGCTAGCAAAGCAGCAAGGTGAAGGGCGACAGATGAGGATTAAGGAACAGTAGGGGGCCTCCTTTAAAAAGAGAAGAAAATGGGCATTTTGCATTCACTGCCACTTACCTCCTGCTCTCGTTGAAATATTACAACCCGACCCCCCTTGTCCCCTGTCGCTAGTAATTCTCCTGTGTGGTTGAATTCTACCGTAGAGATAATGTCAGCTGAAAAGAAGAAGACAAAGGCAATTTAAGTAACTGCACACTTACTTTGAAACGATAGATAATAGACATACTTTTCTGTGCATTTAAGGGCTTAGGGTTTTGTCTCTGCAGTGGAATTTATAAGGTTTCATGTTCTGTAAATTTCCTAGATGCCCACACTACCCTGTGGTCTCTTGGAACTTCGAGAGGGAACAAAAACGAAAAGCACATTCAGACCCTTTTGTTGTTGGTAAGAGAAAACAAATTTCTTTATGGCTCAGTGAAAGGGCAATTTTCCTTGATAGTTTCTTCCCACCACAGACCCTTTGCCTACTTGTGGCTTTCCCCCTTTCTACTACACCAAGACACTGTTTCCCTCGTGATTCTTCATGACAGGGCTGGGGACTCCAATGAAGCAGGACAGGAATGCCAGAAGCTCACAGAACAGGAAAGGATGGGGCATGGAGAAATCACTGAAAAACTCTGCGAGTAGGAAATTCCAGCAAGGAACCTGAAAATGCTCCAGCTTGATCTACCTCCCTCTTTTCTGGTGAGCCCAGCACTCCCCCTGAAAGAGCATGGCCTTTCTCCAACTCTAGGAATAGGGTGTTCAGAAAATAAGGTCACCAAGTCAGAGGGGAGAGGGCAATTTGTACTCTGTATTTCTAAACAGAGAAAGTACACAGGCCCCAGGAACTCAGATCACAGATAATTGCAGAAAGAATGCCAGCCTGCCAAGTCTTTCTTCAATGCTCCTTACCCCTGGAGGACCGTGGACAGGTAAATTACCTATGATTGGATTTATTAGGGCTATTTTTAGAAAAATGTCAGAGGTTAATTCCTCAGCAATTATTCCCCTGCAGGGCTCCAACAATTGCTACGAGAGTGCAAATGAGGGTTTCCTTTCTTTCTTTCTTTTTTTAAAATCATAGGCAGGGGAATTATGACGATGACCTTTGACAGAGGAATATTCTGCAGATTATGTCCATGTGAGGAAAGCAAAGGGAAAAGCATGAGGTGGAAAACTAAGGCAATTATCCCTGAATAACTCGAATCTCACTTTCCTATCCTCCTTTCACCATTTTCTTTGTATGCCTGATTTATTCAGGTAAGAAGTGTAAAATTCTCCACTTTACATATAACTGTACTGTATGAAAATGCTTCTAATGGTCACTCTTCATGCAGAAGTCAAAGAATTAAGGCTTAAGACAGTCCCTTTCAAGTTAGGCATGTCTGAAAGAACAATTCACTGTTTCTTCTCTTGGCCTCTTACATGACTGATCTCAGGAGCAAACTGAGAGCCTTGAGGCCAACGAGGTGACGTGGAATAACCACACGTGGTGACGAAGGTTTGCGTCCCCTGTGAGGGCACACAAGTGGCTAGTAGGCTTAAGTCAATTGTGGCCATGAAATATTGTCTACCTGACTTTTTAAAAAAGAGATTGGAAGTTCAGGTTCTTATACAAAATCTCTTAAACTTCAAATATCGACAAGTTTTTCAACACCTTGACATTAAAAACATATATAGCCATACCCCTATGTATACTGCAGTAGTAGTCACAATAACCAAGACATGGAAACAAACTAAATGCCCGCTGGCAAATCACTGGATAAAGAAGTTGTGATGTGTACTCCATGGAATACTACTCAGCTATAAAAAAGTTGAAATCTTGCCATTTGCAACATGGAGGGCCCTTGAGGGATTGTGCTAAATCAAACAAGTCAAGACAAGAAACACAAGTACCTGATTTCACTCATATGTGAGATACAAAGGAAAAAGGGAAATGGACAAAGAGAACAAAAACAACTCTTGGACTATGATAACAAAATGGTGGTTAGCAGAGGGGTAGGGGGTTGAAAATATGGCTCAAAGGGATCAGTTTAGTGGTGAGCTAGAACTTTGGTGGTGGCTGTGGGTACATATACATTTATCAAGGTGAGAAGCTGTGCTAAAACTTACATAGTTTTGTAAAGCAATGGTACATCAATTAAAAAAGAACACAATCTCGTCTGTGGGTCGAATATGTGGGTTGAATATGGGCCACCAGCTGTGACTTCTGGTGGACAGTCTTCCTTTAGGAAAGGCTACCCCATTTTCTCTTGAAGATCTCCTTGACCCACTCAGGAAGACTCTTCTGAATGACCTGCCTGGTTCCTTGCTTCCAGAAGTAAGTTAAGAAGACATGTTTCTGGAATAGGCGCCCACTGAGGAGTAAGATAGGTCAGCAGGTAGACAGACCAATCGCCGCAAATGAATCATTCGACTGCTTGGCTTGGAGCCTGCACACCTTAGCCGGTGCTCTCACGTGCAGAGGAGGAATGGCTGCTGCAGGCAGCCCTGGTTGGAAAGCACTCGATGCTAACAGGCACAGCTAGCAGCAGTTACTGCTGCTGGCTCTCTAGCAAGTGATCACCAAGGGGTTAGGGAACTGACTTGGGGAACTGACTTGGGGAGAAGCGGACAGCAGAGAAAGCTGTTCCTTGTTGCTGTCAGGCTTCCCTCAGGCACTAAGGACTGAAAGATGCTCTCAGAGCACTGAAAACACAAACACCTCCCAGAGAAGAGGAGCAGCCGGGGGCAATGAGAGGCTGGTGGGGACACTGAGCTGGGCTGAGCCATGCCACCCTCATGTCGTTAGGGTGAAGACTCTGCTTCAGTGCAATAATGCCCTTGCATGTGACAGCCACATTAACCAGACCCCAGAGTCCCAGTGGTTTGACAGGCGCACATTAAGAACTCCAGGATGGGCCTACCCTTTGGTAAAGCTGGGATTCAGGAGAAAGAGTTAAGTAGTTTTTTTTTTTAATAATTAACTAATTAATTAATTAATATATATTTGACATCAATTGTAGTCGAGTCTTTTGTAGAAACATGGATGGAGAGTTGAGCAGTTTTTTTAGGGCAGACTTTGGCTCAATTTCCAAGACAATGTCACTCCTGGAGACACACAGCCCCTCTCCCCAGATGGCCCAAAAGCCTGAAGTCAGTTGTCTTTTTGCTGGGACACTGACAAAGTTGTCACTGTTCCTTTTAAATATCTGCACAGGTTAAAACAAGATAGGCCCCAAACTCAAATCTAAGCGTATGATTAGACCTCTGCGTGATGGGCTATCAGACCTCGTCTCCTTTATTTTGCAAGCATCATCACTCCTTGTGTAACAGGGTCATCCCCAGGAAAAGGGGAATTTCAGAATCCTGGTTCCGCCCTAAGTGGGTGGAGCTGAGCAGGGAAAGAAGATTCTGCAGAGAGGACAGAAGGAAGGGAGGAATAAGGAAGCAGGATGGAGAGCAGCAAGGAGACCTGGAGGAGGCACCTGGAGCAGAGGGACATGTGAAGAAACTGCGCTTGCTTCTTGGTCTTGGACTGGTTGGAACATATGTGGGTGAGAGACCCGTGGGGAGGTTAACAATGGCAGCTTTCATCTTGATTTTGATTTTGCTCTTTTCCTCCCAGATTTGTCTGACTCTTTCTGACCCTTTTCTATGGGTCTCTACTGAAAGGTCCTTTAGATGTGTGGCAGGCTTTTGGGCCTTGCTCTGGGCCAATCCTATTTGGTTGGACTTTTACCCTCAAGGAGATGGGTAATTTTGGATGCTTAACTTAGTAACTGTGTTCTTTGTCCTTTCTGTATTGTACCGTAATTGTATTAAAGTTCCTTTCCATTAAAGATTTTATATGTTTGTCTTAATGTGGAGGATGGCAGAACCCATTCAGAGAGGGCAGGTTTGGGGGTTCTGGGGTGCTCCTCTCCCTGCCCTGTAACTCTTGGACTGCCTCCCTCAAGAACTTTGCATCAGAAAGGGTGATTGGCAGGTAGGATTTAGAAATTCCTTGGTCCTCTTGCCAAGTCCTTATATTAGTTTGAGTCCTGCCAGCCAGTTAGTCTGTGTACTAAGTTGTTTATAGGCAGCTACTGTCTGCCTCTCCTTGGAGCATCTGTCAGTGCAGTGCCAGTTAATAATACCTGTTTTGAACTTTCATGTTTCCCGACTCATTTATCATGGCTAAGCCAGTAGGTGTAACCAGAATACTTCACTGCCCCATCCATCTCTGCATATCTTGATCTACGACTGTTTAATAATTGATGCAAAACTCATGAATCACCCTGCATTCCAATTTCAAGATACTGAAACTTCTGATACAAATACTCTTGTGTTTACGACATGCTTCTGGGTAGAGCAATTTAAATTTTAAAACATGTGCTACTCAAGACAAAGTAATTTTGTGAGGACATGAAGAGGAGATGGCAGTGATAATGCACTAGCAAACTTAGAGACAATGCCTTCATACGAGGTCATACACAATAGAAATAAATTCATTAAGCTCAACATGACTTCCTTGTATAAATGATCAGTTTATATGACAACCCATTTTATTAAATGCCCAACTGATTCATGCTGTTGAGCAAAAAGTTCTATACTTGTTCTATAAAGAGGTGGATTAAGTGCATACTTTGGCTAAAAACAACAACAAAAAACAGAAGCCAAAAGCAGCTATAGAGTTCAAATGCAGTTAATGCGATTCTTTCCAGAAACCCAGGGAGGACGATGTCTGCCCTGAGCCACATCTGTTTGTGTTGACTTAATTTCCACAAGCTGGTGGCCTGGTAACCCCATTTCTAGTTCAGCAGGCACGGCTAAGACTGAATTCTTCTTTGTTAAATAAAATCAATCTCAGCAACCTCCAAAGGCTCCAGACTGGACCTTTTATACATGAAGTCTCCATTACCCTGAATACTAGAACTTGACTTGGCAACTGTAATCATGGGGTGGTGAGGCTGGAGTGAGGAGAAACCCCTGATTCACACCCTCGCCTCCCACAGCACCACGTGAGCCGGGCATCCCTGCAATGCCAGAGGACTGGGCTGAGGCAGGCACTGGAGGATGGACAATTCATCTGCTGGGGACTGTTTGAGAAAATGATGCCTCTGTTTAGACTTATAAAGGACCTCAACGCCAGTTCTCTGATGGGACATGGTCTGCTTGACCAGGTCACTAGCATTGGCCTCTCGGCATCCATCACAGGGGTCAAAACGAGCAGGCAATGCAATTCAGCCTTCAGCATCCATGAGATGTTTTATCTTTTACCTGAGAAACATTTGTTTCTCATTTACAATACTATAGTTATAATATTAATATATATTAATACTTTATAATATAAAACCATTTATAGTATATGAAGCCATTGACCTCACTGGTTTCAGCTGCCTAGCTGTGCACACTCACAATTTAACTCTCTTCTGATGATCAGCTCAACTCTAGGTGGCATCTCCTGTTTCTTCAGCATGGAAGGAAAATATTTCACAGCAGATGACAAAAGTGAAATGGTACTTGGTGTTGATGTGGGTTTGTGGCATCATTCATTGGCCACGTGTCCTGCCGGGCTGGAGGGGGCGCGTGTGCCCTGTGTCAACTCTGCAGAGGCTTCTGGCGGGACTGGCGGTGACTCTGCAGATCCTTAAACTAATGGGAGTGTTAGGCTGCCCAGTGGCCACTCCCTTCTTCTATAGAAAACTGTAGATTCCTTCTTGGGTTGCGGTTCACAGTCCAAAGTCAGCATCTATTTCTCAGCTAAGGTGTCCTCTGAACCACTGAGACTGTGCACTGGGCCATATTTTCCACCCAGGTGGTTATGGTCAAACAAGATGGGCCCAAGTGTGGTTACTAGGATGTGCCAAAATGGTCTCATTGTTGAAAAGATGTTAATACGTTATAAAATTCCAGAAAGAATAAAACATATGTGGAATAACTGTAATATCGTTACCTATTTAGAATTCTAATTTCAGAGCGTCAGGAAGCTCAGGTCTTCAATATACCTTTGCTAACCTGGGTCACAGGCTGGGATTATACAGAAGGCTTGCTACCCTTTCACCTTTGCCTTTGCCTTTCTTAGGACTATGTTTGAGTCCCTGGTTCACACTTTTCTACCTTCATGTACTATAAGTAATACACACACTCTGTCTGATCCAGACTGGATCCCTCTGTCACTGACCAATGTTTGCTATTTAGATACAACATCCTTTTCCTTTTATTTACATACAATTAATTCAGTGCACACTGATTTTAACTTCAACTGGGTGTGGTAGTCCTCTCAAATGAAAGAACTCAGGTAGGAGGGTTCAACAGCCCAGTTTGTATCCCAACTGCTGCTTCCTATTGAACCCCAAACACAGTACTGGAAAATGGACATGTTACAAGGTCAGTGTTCCCCTGTAGATCAAGTTCCCTAAGGGTAGACCCTCTTGGTTAGCCTCTCCTATACACGCCCTTCTTCCTTGGAGGAGGCTGGAAAACCTAGCTGCTTGCTTCCCATCATTCCATAGGGCTAGCGGTGGCCACATGCCCCAATGCGGCCAAGGAGGCAGTTAGGGAAGTCTGCTGGGGTGCAGGGAGACAGAGATTCTGAGATAAAGTTCTTTCCCCCTGAGTAAAAAGAAGGAAGCGAGCGAGGAGAGGCCTCCTAGGGTTGCATGGACACACAGCTTGCACACCACTGCCCTTGGATGTGGTTGTGGCCCTGATGTGCGGAGCTATGGCAGTCCTCATGTGACATGTGGCAGTCACCATGTGACATAAGACTTAAAAAGTTCAGAGGCTGTGTGTGACAGATGAAAGAATGCGACAGTGTCCAGTGGATTCATAGGACTGCAAGAATCTACCGTAGGGGCAGCATATGCCCGGACTTGGTAAACAATAGCTACCCTGTGATTTAAGCCCGGCGAGAAAGACTTTCTGTTCTGTGCACCCAAATGCAGACTTAGACACATCTTTCCATCTTTGTTTTTCTCACAGCACTTTGCACAGGGCCAGATGATTAATGGGTGTTGAATTAGCAAACAATGGTCCTTTGTCCTGCAAGCTTTGTCTGTCTAATTTCATGTGCACATTTCCATTTTCACTTGACCACACAAACAGTTTTCTTTTAATTTTGCTTGGTCCCTACTATCGAAGGGGTGTGTTGTGTCCCCTGGCCCTGTGTGGAGATGATGTATTACTTTTTGATTATTCAAATATGAAAGCAGTTTCCTGGGACAGAATTCCTCACCCCACCCCTCCAATTTATCATGGTGTCCATCACAAAATTATGACTTCAAAGGGACCTAGACATGCCCTACTTAGGAGCCAACTTCTCCCTGCTAATGTGCAGGAAGCCCACCATGCTTGCTGAGCTGTGAAAATCCAGATGGCAGGAAGCAGGTGAGTAATGAATGCCATGCTGTTCCCATTAAAATGCACACAGCTTCCCCACACTGACCAAACGTCCAGCACTAATTGAGTCTGAGACAGCCCGGGACACGTGGCTTAATGGAGACTGCCTTTTCCTCAAGACATGTTCCTGCAATAGAGAAGCTGAGAAGAGAGAATTTTCCTATAATTGGAACAAAACTTGCCTAAAGGAGTTCTAAAATTTTAAGTTCTCTAAGTACAGAAAAACCCAGTGGGAAATCAGTAGCAGTCCAGACTTGCCTACAAGCCTGTGGGTTTACAGTGGAATCTGTTGTCAAGGTGTCTACCATCTGTCACCCACTTTTCAGAAAACAGAGGAGTAATTAACTGCTCAGATGATGCAAATGCTGTCAATCATTCAGCTCTATTATAGGCACGGCAGACGATGGGGCATTTACCACTGACCCCAAAGTGAGTGGGACTCCGGGTCCAATGTGAGAAGTGAGAAAGTACATCACCTCCTCAGGGGCATGGGAGTCCTTGGGTAGGCACCATGTCACCCAAACACAGCATGGAGTCTGTTTGTCACATCTTTGGTCAAAACTTTTGCCGTGCCAGATGTGAAGTCAGCAAGATTTAGCACCTGCCTCATGGGAGCTACAACTCCCCGTCTGTGGGTTGGCTCTGAGCTCACCCCTCTAGGGAAGCTTCGCATGTCTTCTATCCAAAGCAAGACCGCTCCTTCATTAGCCAGCCTCAGTGTTCCCATACTCTTTTATGACCATCGTCATCACTAGCACTTAGCATAACAGTAATGATTTTCAATGCCTGTCTCAGTCTCTAATTAGAAAATTCCACAAGGATCTTATTCATCATTGAATCCTCAGTGCCCACTTGAGGGTCTTCATATAAAATAGATGCATCTTAATTTTTTCCTTTAATCAATCACTGAATGAGAGGCAAAGGGAGCCAACACCAACCAGAGAGACTGGGGAACCCGAAGCAAAGTTATCAACAAACAAAACATTTATGCCAGATGAACATGAGACAAGAGAAAGTTCCTACTTGACAGTGAATATTAATAACTTCAGAACCAGACAGACAGATTGATCAGTAAAGCGTAGGTTTTAAAAAGTCTTTGGGGGGGCCTCCCTGGTGGCACAGTGGGTTGAGCAACGCACTGTGAAGCAAACCTCGGCCACTGCAGCACGAGTTAGATCCCTGCCTCCAGCCAGGGAGGGGACCCACGTGGTGCAGCAGACCTCTCCTGCTGTGCCCGCTGCTCCCCTCAGTAGTGTGCTTCAGTTGATCTGCCTGTTCTGCTCCCTGCTCTGTGGTGAATCCTCTCACCCCCACACCTCTGGCCTGTGCCCCGGTGCTTGTATGCATAAATTAAAAAAAAAAAGTCTTTGGGGCATTGGAAAGGATTTAAGGGTCCTGTGACTCATAGGAAAGGAAAAGAGTAGATAGGCTGGTGAAGAGAGGGTGCTGAACAGGGAGCTATTTGGGAGACAAGGAGAAGGCAATGAGACAATTCAAAGTAGATTTTGAACAAATAGGCCTGAGATATAAGGAGACTATTTAATGACCAGCTATTATGTGCATGTCACTGGGCTGGATATTAGAGGGATATGCTGATTTATAAGATAGAACTGGTCTTTGCTGTCAATCCAGAGAACTAGGAAGTTGTGGTAGATTAGGTTATAATAAAAGCATGTTGGAGAAAAAGTTGTTCAAAGACCTTATAAAGGAAGTTTTTGAGCCACAGAATAAAAAAACATAGTTTGACCTCAGGGGCAGCAGGGAGTCACTGCAGGCCTAAAGGTAACTCACATCTCATCTATGTCCCAACATTGAAGACTCTGGCATTTCTCCAGTGGATAAATTGAGGACTAAATGCAGTTGACCTTTTGCTAAATTCCAGATGGACCTAAGAAATGAATGAAGATGTAATAGAAAAGGATTTGGACTTTCCCCCTCTAAAACATGACATTTCTCTCTCAAACAAAATAAAGATACTGTTAACAATTCATAAATTATTATACTCATGGTTTTCAATGGCCTTAGCAAAGAAAATGTGATGTAGGAGAAGCAAAGGTGTATTTACAATTCTATGTACACATCTCGCTCTCTCTTTTTCTCTAGCTATGAGGTGTGATGTTTTGAAGATTATAAGATTACTCTCTTTTGGGTCCTATCCCTATTTTAAGGTACTCACACAATATTCACGCAAAGCAGGTAAACAAAAGATAGCATGAATAAGCTAGTGTTAATCTTCATCATCAGCATAATACAAACTTTAATGAACATCAGGCAAACACAGCATAGCACATCCTTATTACTTTTTCCTATCGACTTAAGGTTGGACACTTAGAAAGTCCATTATATTTGAGTTGATGTTCACAGGGCAATGTATCAATAGATTCCAATGAATAATGCGAGATGTAGAAAAATGGTGAAGACTAAATGCTGATGTATATCTTCTTCATTCCATTTATTCATGCAACCAATATTTACTGAGTTCACCTACCATGCATCAAGCACAACTCCAGGTATTCATACCGGGATAGAATAAATAAAGACTGTATCTGTCCTTACAGAACTTGTATTCCACTTGTGGAGCAGAATGCACATAAATAATCAATGAATATCAGTGACTATGCCTTATTTTTTATTTATATACTTTTTAAAATTAAGATTTATTTATTTATCATACAAGAGCTGGGGAACAGGCCAGAGTCACGGGAGGCTAGAGGAGACGCCAGAGACAGAGTGGGGAGCAGAACAGGCAGATGGACTGAAACACACTGCTGAGGGCAGCAGCGGGTGAGGCAGGAGAGGTCTGCGGCACCATGTGGGCCCCCTCCCTGGCGGGGGAATGACCCTGCGCTGCTCTGCAGTGCAGGCTTCACAGTGCGGCGCTCAACCCGCTGCACTACCAGGGAGGCCCTGCCTTATTTTTTATACTGTGGAAAACAAATCATGCTGAATCAGGAGATTAAGGGTGCTGGAGATCGGAGGAGGCTTAGGGGGCACGTGGGAGGCTGCGATAGGCCTCAACGAGCTTGGGGGAGGTGAGGAAGCTCACCATGGAGGTCTCTATAGGAAAAGTGCTCTAGACAGAGGGGGCAGATAGTCGGAAGACCCTGAAAGATCGGTGGCTGTGTGAGCGGCCAGGGTAGCTAGACCAGGACAAACAAGGGAAAGGGAGGTCAGAGAAATGAGAGGCTGAGATGACAGATTTTTGCAGGCCACAGCAAGGTCTGGCTTCCACAAATCATGAAATGGCTACAACAACACAAGTATTCTTCAAACTACTGAACTGCATACTTAAAAGTGGTGAAAATGGCCAGTTTTGATGTCACATACATATTACCAGTATAAAAAAAGGGAAAGAATTGAAATGGGAGGTTCCTGTGGGTACTAAATAGGTGAGTCTGATATTTTACAAATGTCCTTCCAACAGTGGTGTGTGAAGAGACTGCAGAGGACTGAGGTGGTCTCAGGGAGAGCACCCAGGTGAGAGACGGCGCTGACCTCCACCAAGGTGTGGACAGTGGAGGTGGAGAGAAGTGATCTGACCCTGGACATACACTGACAGCTGGCTTGACAGGGTTTGTTGAAGAACTGGTTGTGGGGTATTAAACAGAGGAATCAAGGATGATTCCAAGGCTTTTGCCCTCAGTAAGTAACTGGTATGATGGGTTTCTGTTACTGAGTGGATGTTTTGTGAGGAAGACCTGGCATTCTGTTTGAAGCATGTGACATATGACAGGTTTAAGAGTACAGAAGCTGAAGAGATAACAGGAAATGAGTCTGGAGTACAGAACAGGGGTCTGGGTTGGTGACATAAATTTAAAAGATATCAGCATGACAGATGGTATTTATAGTCACAAAATGGAATGAGGTCTCAGGAATTGAATATAATAAAGAAAAAAAGAGGAGGGACAAGAGCTGAAACTTAGGCACACTAGCCTCTAAAAGGTTGGGAGAAGAATCAGAAGAAGTGACAAAGAAGGAACAGTCAATGAGATAGGAGAAAAATCAAGAAAATCTTGCATCCTGGATGCCAAGTGGGGTACAAAGGAAGGAAATTTTGTCCCATCATGTCAAACACTGCTGACAGAGAACGTGCAAGCTTTAGTTGACCTTGGGATTTGAATCTCAGAGGTCACTTTTGACCCTGACAAATAAAGTTTCTGCAGACTGGTGGGGGTGAAGTAACTGGGGTGGGTTTCTGAAAGAAAGGAAGAGAGGATCAGACAGTGACGATAAACAATGCTTTCGATTTGTGAGCAGAGAAGCAAAGAAGTGAGATGCAAGATGGTAGGGGAAGTGGGGCCCAGGGAATGTTTTTATAACATTGTAGAAAAAGTAGCATGTGCAGCTGCAGATGAAGGTCTCAACAGCTGGGGAGAAGTTAGCAGTGGAAAAAGAAAGAAGACAAAATGAAGAGATAAATGAATGTATGCCATAAACAAACCAGACACCAGGGCCAGGCTGCCATAAGAGGTGATATAAAAATCTACGTAATTTCTATCCCGCTAAAAGATGGATAATGCTATAGAAATCTTATCTTCATACAACTTTTAACAGGATTCTGGAAACATTTAGTATTACAAGAGTTTCTTCCATAAATTGGCATTTCAGAAATTCACATGATTGCTATGAACAATCTTCATTCATACAAACAACTCCTTGGTTTTCCTTGTTTCTTCTTCATTTCCCTCCTCTCCTTTCATTCTTTCTTTTTTTGTTTCTTCACTTTTTCTTTGTCCTCTTTCCACCCATCCATCCAGCTTTCCTTTTTCTTTTGAAATTGAGAGCAGAAAAACTATTCTTTCTGCTACACAGTTCAAGGCCCATTACCTCCTATCTCCTTCCAGGCAGAAGACTGCTCACCTACGTATACTTTAAAATGATGAGAAGTCTACTACAAGATCATTTCCACTTGGATAGCTTGACCTCCCTCGGGGCTTTGTGGGTTAACTTTCACCATTATTCCTAATACCATATAGAAAGAAGCCAGTCTGTCAGACAGGAAAAATTCCTGCACTCTCATCTTGCCCCATGGACGATTTATAGACACTTTGCGAATGGCCAGATTCAGATGACAGAGCCAGGAACTTTCCAAGTGATTTGTAGATCTCCCTTCCAGGAAGACAATCTTTAATGGAAAACTCTTCTCACTGCACATTCCTTTATTATGGTGTGGTACAGGGCAAGAGTTGCATCTGTCATGTAGAAGACTAGCTGAAATTAACTAGCCATTAGCCTGGACTCAAGATAGTTCAGAGTCACGAAAATACTAGTATTGCACAGTTTAGAAAAGTATCACTTTTTTTCTTTGAAGCTACCATTTATTGAGTTGGTCTAATACATGCCAAGCCTGGCACTAGACCCTGTCCTTATACCCTCTTCCTAATCTACATTATCATCCCCACTTATCAATTATCTGCTGTGTCCAGGATCTGTGCTGTGGGTTTTATGCCATTTAACTGTAGAGCAAACCCCATGATTTCAGTATCTCCCCCATTTCTCGGCTGGAGAAATGGTGGCTCAGAGACATTAAATAACTTGCTCAAGTTTGGGAGGCTGATTGTTAGTGGGAGAGGAACCCAACTTTCTTTTCTAAGTCCATATTCTTAGCTCCTTTTGCATTTTGCTTAAGTTCCCCCACCTTCTTATTTCTGGTCACCTTTTTGTCCATCATTCTTTTCTTTTTTTTTCCTGATTATTTTTTCATTGTTCAATTATAATGACAGATTTTATTTTTTTAGCATGTCAGTGTGGCCCTACTGGGCACAGCTGTGATCTTCTCTGTTCCACCTTCTTTACTCCCTGTTACACGCCTGACACCGAGCCATGTTTAACTTTTGGAATCCGGGGCAACTCTGGTCTTTGCTGACCAACCTTTATACTATTTCATTTTCCTGAGACATTTTTTCCATCTCCTGTGTCTGCTGACAGTGAATTCACCTAAAGAATAATCCCTTGAGCGAAGCAAGTCAGAAGGCAAAAGAAAAATACCAGATGGTTCCTCCCTTAGGAGGAACATAAGGGAACCAAAGGAGGATCAAGGAAAGGAATAAGA
>JAGFMF010012168.1:791283-839271 GCA_019455555.1 Galemys pyrenaicus | reverse complement strand
GACTGAGGTGATGGTGCACTGGTGATATGGTGATGGGGAATACATGGGGATTACAATTAATGGCAAGTATATGTAAATTTTAAAATATTTTAATAAAAAGAAGAAAAAAGAAGAAAAAAGAAGAAAAAAGAAAAAAAAAAGAATAATCCCTTGAGGGATGGTCTCATTAACTGTTTTCATCTGGGGACCTAGCTGAGGGGCTGGCATTTCGGAGGTGTGTGCACAACACCTGTTGAGTAGCTGAAGGAAGAAATGAATACACACAGAGATCCTCCAAGGCCAGCTGAACTGCCTTCTCCTCCAGGAAATTTTCTGTGAGCATCCTTTCCTCTCCAAAGTTCCTCTAACCTCTTGCGCTTTGCCCTTGCTATCTATGACAGCCTCACTTCCAGGTGTATTTGTCTATTTTCCACACTGAAATGCACCTTCTCAAGGACAGAGTTCCTGGCTTACTCATCTTTGACTCTTCCAATAAATCCCTTCACCTGGAGTTTATTCTCTTAGAAATTATTCTCTTTGGAGACCCAGATGAAAATTAGTCTCTCTTACAAACCATGTATCGTTTCCATTAAAAATTTCACCATCCCGCTCATCTTCTTTGTGGGCTGGCCTCATTTGTAATGGATTACGGTGCAAATGTTGACAGACTTCTGGAATATACTGTGTGTTGCGTTCTTCACTAGATTATAAGTTCCCTGAAGACAGTCATATATTTAATAGACAGCATCTTAATAAGTATCTTGGATCTCATACTGTGCATAGCAAACATGACATAAATGGTCCACATCTGAAGATTTAGTCTTCTCCTGTTGGTCATGTAATGCATATCAGCTCACCCTTAAATTTCAAGTCACATATGCTCCATTTTTGCCTACTTTTAATTGTTCATTACTCTAGTCTGATAGCCTAAGCTATCTCTGAAATAAAACCTCTAGTTGGGAAATCAAGTGCTAAGGACATTTTCAGAGGCACTTCCCCCAAGCAAAGCAGATAGGAAAGGAGTGGAAATAGGACGCTATTTCCAGTTTCTCAGGATGCAGCTTTTGAGGTATTTCTAGTACAGATCCCAGCAACCTAAGTTATTGCCTTTGGAGAGTGTGAAAAAGCTCAGGGCATGAAAAAGCCAATAACCATTAACTGCAGTAGCAAAATTCCTTCTTCTCCAACACACACTATAACAGGTTCTTAGCCTTGATTGTGATGCATTGATTATTTTCTACAAAATCCATGGGAATAAATTAAATGTCAATATTTTATCAGGCAGTAGGAGGACTAAAAGCATTAAACACTAAAGTATAGATTTAGTACTGGCCATAATCTCAAATACACTACCTGCCTCTCCAACAGAAATTAAATCAACAGTAAAATCTGCTAGAAGCCATTTTGAGGAAGGTGTGGATTAATACCGCCTTCTGGTAATTTGTCACTAAAGAAACATGAACTAGCCCTTTCTGTATCTTGAACCTCATCTTAAATAATCTTCAGAGGAGAATCCCCCTATATTGCCACATTCTACCCAGTCAGTTGGCATTCAGGATTTCATAAAAACCATGCTTTTTCCCACTTTGGGGTCTGCAAACAAGCTGTTCTCTTCTTTGCCTAAACTACTCTTCCTCTTCTCTTTTCCTTGGCCAACATCTACTCATTTGTTAAATTTCATCGCCAATATTACTTCCTGAGAGAGGCCTTTTCTAAAAGCAGATTTTTATTTTTTTTTAAAAAATTATGTTTATAGAGGGAATGCTGATTTACAACACTGCATATGTTTTGGGGTATAGGTTCATACTTTACAAATGTATGTGTCACAGCACCTGCCACCAAAGCCTCAATACTCTCCCACAGTAGTCCACTGAGCCCCTCTCCCTTTTGTAACCCTGGAGCCCCACTCTGGTAGATAGCCAGTCATAAAGTCATTCTACATTGTCCTATTCTTTTCCTTTAAGGCCTCAAAGAGAATTCACCATTATACATTTGTTTGGATGTTTCACTATTAATCTCTGCCTCCCAAATAAAATTATAAAATTCACCAGGGCGGGGGTCACAGCTGATTTCACTTCTGAATGCCTGGCTTGCAGTACAATATTTCACATAGTAGACACACAATTCATGTTCAATAAAAGCACCTTTCGAGAATATTCAGCAGTGACAGCCTGATCACTGGGGTTCATGTGCACTTTCTAATATTGTTCACACACACACATATACCTCCCCACCCCACATACACATTTGGTCTTAGTTGAATTGGGTGTAGCAGACCTACGTGACTTATGAAAATTTAAAAAGCAATTAAATCTGCCTCGTTTTCCTTAAAATCTACATTTGCCTCATTTTCCCAATTCTCTATATACATGACAACATATGCATTGTAAAAATATACACACCCTTCTGGTTCTTAAATTCTAGTCCTTGTCTAACCAAGTCTCCACCCTTTCAATTTTCAGGAAGAAAGACATTAGGACACCAGAGACTGGGTGGGAAGATGTTTACATGCCAAGAAGTCTGACCCAGTGAACTATTTCAGCGAAACATGCAGTTTGAATTGGATGGCCTGATCACTGAGAAGGGATTTCTGGATTAGACACTTCATTAGTAGCTGAGCCAGCTTCTAGGGCTTGTGGGCTTGCTCTGCATGCTTGCGGTTAGCAAAGTGACACCTTGAAGCCCTCTGGAGTGACAGGCACCAGTGAGTCACAGGCAGTGACGGCTGAAGCAGCATCACCCAGAGGCACCAGCCACACCCCTAGGCACAGGATCCCCAAAGCGATAAGCTGAAAATGAGGTTCGGTGTCAGCTGGAAAGTATTTGCTGAGCACCTTCTATATGTCTAATCTAGGGTGTTGCCTTGATGACAAATTCTAGGTCAAAGCAGATTCCCAATCCCAGTTTAAATTCCAACACCACATCCTAGCTGGCTAACCCCTGGCTTATTACTTAACCTCTTTCCGTCCCTTACCTAACTGTGAAGTGGGGATGATCTGACCTCAAGGAGTAGCTCAGTAGACCTACACACAGCAGTTAAAATGGCACCTGACACAGGCAGGAACTCTTATAATGTTGGAATACTTTAGCTAGAAGTAGTAGAGTGAGTGGTTAACTATGTGACTTCTGAAGTCAGAGAGACACCATTAAGCTCTGTTACTTATAACTGAGTGCCTTTAGACCGGTTACTTCAATTCTCTGAACCCCAGTCTCCTTATCAGTAAATAATAGGGGCCTTACTCTGGACGGGAGTTATGAGGATTGAACGGGCTCTAGAAGGTACAGAGGATGGCACGTCACCTAGCACGCGCAGACCCTCCATCAAAACTTGCTATTTCTCCAAAGGCATCACCCCTTTGGGTCCCGGAGAAGGCGGAACAAACATCCCACAGCCTCACCCCTCAGGAATGGCCCTGAGGATGCCATGTGCAGCGGCTGCTCCAAGCTGAGCTGCAGTTGTTTCACTTCGCACCGAAGTACTAGCTCAGGCTTTCCCCTTTTTGGGAATGAACTGTCAGCACTTAAAATTGTGAAGTTTTCAATTAAAAGTCCAGATTTCCAGTTTTTTCTTTAAGCAAAAAGATGGGCAGCTCTGGACCAGCATCCCCAGCTCCTCCTGCCCTGAGCTGGGAAGCACCTCCTTTCCGAATGGACTGCACCTCCCACGCCTCTCAAGTCTACTCCCAACCTGGAGGCTAAACACCAGTTCCATTTATCCCCCTGAGGTGTCCCTCCAGCTCTCTGCTTTCATCTCCTGTGCTCCTTGGCCTCCGTAGGCATCTGAGGTAGCAGCTGTTGATCTTCATTGTTCACTGGTGTCCTCTGGACACAGAGACTCTACAAAGCTGCTGTCAGGAAGCAAGCCCTTTATCCACATGGCCTCCAGTTATCTGCCTTCCCTGGCCAATACAAGCACCGACGAGGCCAGCTCCACAGCTGAAGGTTGGTCTCTCCACTGAGCCAAGCACATCATGCAGAATAGCCTCCCACCCAATAGTTGACCCCATACATCCATGACGCCTGAAATCTTCCCCTGTTGCATTTAGACTGAGGGAAGAGCACGTGGGGTAAAGGACAGAGGTGTTCTATGATGGTGCTTACAGTTGAGCTCTTGAAAATATCTACTATGGCTCAGCAGACCCTCAAGTGAGACAAATCAACCCCCTTTTGGGAAACAGCTTATCCATTAATTCCCATCTTCAAATCACATCTGGGTAAATTAAAGACTCACAAGTCCTGTGAGAAAGAGGTTCATACACAATTCATTCAATAGATATTGATGGAGCACCTACCACATGCCAGGTGCTCTAGGAGCTGGGGATGTGGTGTTGATAGACAAGAACCTGGACTTGGGAACTCATTCCAGTGTGGGGTAAAGGAGGATGCTTCACTCTGTTTCCAGATTCAACTCACTTTCTGATGATACTGGGTTTATGCATAATACAAAGGCCACAGTACAGATTCCTGGAGAACCTGCCTCCACACACTCTTTATGATAAGAGAATGACAGAAACATTTCTTTATTAATGCCTAAGAGCATAAGACCACTCCAGACCATTCTCAGTCAGAGAAACGCAATATATTTCTCAAAAAGTCAAGATCCCACGGGGGAGGCTTACGCAGGGAGAGCCGCTGCCTCACCTGGGCCTCAGATTTAGCAAAGATTTCCCTGACTAGCAAACCAAGGGTTAACTTGCCTTTTACCTTCAAAGTAGAATATTTTTCTCTGTATCTAATACAACCCAGTTGGAAATGTATTTGTTTTTCACTGTTTAATCTTCTGCATCACCCACTGTTGATTAGATTTAATTAATTTATGTTTCTAATGAATTTAGAAGCTCATAGTGCTGTGGCAGGAACATTTTCAGACAGCATCTGGCCACCAAATGGATTGATTACCTTGTCTGCAAAAATCTTTCAAACATCTGGGGCCTGATTATGTGACACATCCAGAAGCTCCTTCAGAGGTGGGAAACGCCCATCCAGGGGAGTGAGAGGGTGGGAGGAATCGAAACTGCTTTGGTTTGTGAATCTGGATCCTGGCACTCCCCCAACATGAGATTACATTCGCTGCTCATTGGCACTGTGTCAATGGCACCTAATAGATGGATCTGAATCTATTTTGTTCAACATAATCAGAATACACCAGGCCTGTGCCCAGGCTGCCACCCTGTGAACTTCTTTGGCACTTCCGTGCAGAAGCTCCCCAGATCATTAAGATGAAACATTTATAGAAAACATTTAGAGAGAAGCACACTGCTCTCACTCTTTCAACAAACATTATCAGTGGCCCACTGTGTGCCTGGCGCTGAGCCACACCCACCTCTTCATTAGCTACTCTTGGCAACAGCCCGGCAAGGTAGGCCAGCTCAGCTCTCCCACTCTCACAGATGAGGCTGAGTGTGATGCAAAAATAATACCTACGATTAATGTTAATACGATAAGGGGTACAGATGGACACACACACACACCAGACTGCACATAAAACACATCACATGTATTAACTTGTTTCACTCTTATAATGAAAGCATCACATGACTGCTGTTAATATCGTGCCTGTTTTACAGATGAGAGCATGGAGGCACCAGGGGCTGATGTGACTTGCAGAGAGTAACCCAGTGAGCTCTCAGCAGAGCTTGGAACATAGGCTGCCTAATTGGAGTCTCTGAGCTCAGCCACTCTGTTTGACTCTGTTGGATAACATTCATAGAAGAACTACTACATGTTAGGCATGATCCTGGGGGATTTCCTGCTTTGTATTTTAATTATTTGCACTGTATACAGTGGGTATCAATATTCCTAGGCAAAGAGGCTGAGGCCCAGAAAAAGTGACTCAGGAAGGTCAAAAAGAGCATTAGTAACAAGGCGGGGTCTTAGCTCTGCAGGGCTGCAAGGGCCACAGTCTGGTGATGGAGTGACCTGCGGACAGATGAAAGAAAAGGGGTGTATAAACTCAGTGGCCTTCTCAAAGCTGCACCAGCAAAGCAGTTGGACAGCTAGAAGAGTGGGGCAAGCTGGCAGCTTTGCTCAGCCCAGAGCACCCAGAGAAAGAGGAGGCAAGGAATGAACAAAGAATAGGAAAACAGCTACATTTTAAAGAGGTAGGTGAACAATATTGGAAATCTCATTGCCTGACTGGTTTTCTGGCTCAAGTTCAAAGAAAAAAATGACTGATAACCAGGTGGGCTGCTTACAGTATAAACAATGAAAACACTCAACATCTGAAAATTTCTGAACAATGGATGCATTGTGATTACACAACCAGGTTGCCACAACTATGTACTGGTGTTGAAAAAGCCCGGTTTGACATGGTTCCTCTGATTTAATATCATTTAATAAATCTGCCTACTTCTCTGATTTGAAAACCTCTTACACCCCCCTTCCATTCCTATGTTGTCCACTATTCTACCTAAACACAGCCACATACCCTGCCTTCTCTGGACTTTTGTGTGTGTTTCCTTTCAACTTGGAAACATCTTCCTCTCAATCTCCCCTTTTGGTCTGGCTAACCCTACTCAATATCAAACCCCAGGTTGGATATTTCTTCCTTCAGGAAGCCTTTTTTGACTTTCCTATTTTGGGTTAGGACCCATTTTAAGTGCATCCAGTGTTTCCTCTCACTTCAGCATTTGCAACAATGTAAAGTAACTGCTTATCTATTTGTTGGTGTCATTCAGAGAAAATATGTTGGTTACTATTGTATTCCCAATATATGGCATCTAGTAGGTGCCCAATAAATATTTAATTGAATGGATGGGTGAATGGATGGAGGATTATGAACATTATAACATCCTCTTAGCTGGTCTCTCTGTTTAAAATCTCTTCTCTCCACTTTATGTTAGACTATAGATATCATTAAATTTTCCTGGTATTATTTTTCTCTTTATCACTTTCTTTTGAATGCTCACATAGGAGTCAGAATAGTGATGACTTTGGGGGTAGGAGAGGGGAATTAAATGAGAGGTAGGTCTGAGAAAATTTCTTATGGAGTCCTAAAAGTGTCTTATAACTTCACCTGGGTAATGGTGACATGGGTGTATATACGTACATAAATCATTGAGCTAAACATGAGAAAATAATGTAAACAATCAACACTTAAGCATAAATAAAGAGAACCTTCGAAAGTTCACTCGTGTTGATGGGACAGTCAAGTTTCTTTATCCACCCAACTGTCATCTTGCTTGTTCAGACTCACTTCCCTTATACACATGCCCTTATCTTTTCACAGATCCTCACACTCTTTCACTCACATTACCCTCGATGCTGAAAACCATGCTGTGAGCCTCCTCTTTTCTCTTCTACCGTTGGGAAGCTCCTCCTGTTCTCAAAGGACCATGGTGAAGCCATCTTGTACAGATTTCATTAAACTCTTTTTTCTGAACCCTCAACTCTTTTGAATTTTGGCTCATTCATTTATTCTAACATTTCCTAAAAACCATAAATTTCTTGCAGACCTCTTTATATTATTTCCAATTTTTATATTTAGTACAATAGCAGAGTCTATATATGTAGGGCTGTGAATAAACCAAGGGCCTGCCTCTATGGCCATATCCCTGGCAGTTATGAGCGTGCATAGAGATCAGTAAGAGGTTGTCTTTGTTCTATAGGAATAAATCTTAGTATCATGGTTAAGACTATGGACTTCAGTCTCATGTGTGGTTTCAAATCCAGGTTTTGAAACTCCCTTACTCTGTGATCCCCTGTGGTCAGTTGCCATCAGCAAAACTCAGTATATTCTGTAAAAGGTGCACTTTCCCATAGGGCTGTTGTGAGGGTTATGCCACTATATTTACCAGCAAACATTCATTGTATTACTTCACCAAATAAAACTCAATTACATCCAAACAGAAGTCCATGCTCATCCTGCAAAGAATTTGGCACCCCTGATTGACTCATTCATAGGAGACAGCACCAACACATCGTGGCGATTAGTATCAGTGCTTTTAAATACAAATATATTTAAGAAAAACCTCTGAATTAGTAAAAATGTAGATAGCAAAAAAGAGCGAGTACATTGTGAGAGATAAACGTGCATGCACAGAGTGAATTTAATCCTTCAGAGATTCCTTAGGGAAATTCCATCACATCCCATTAACACAGTCCCAAAGGCGAGCGAGGTCTCTGATCTTTCCATATTTAATATCTTTGAAAAAAATTCTGAAATCATAACCACCTTGAAATGGTACACAAAGGCAAGGGTACCTAGCAGTTCATGCAAAAGCATTCTACTTTAGTTCTTCCTCACATAATTCTTTAATCATCATAATTCCTGGTGCTTTTCTGCAAACTTTTGACCTCAGGATAGCTCTTTGATTGCTCAATAGGATTTTTGACAGCAAGGAGGAAAGAACAAGTTCTCAGTGTGTTCTTACACATTCATTTAAAAGACAACAGTTTAATAATTCTAATTCATATATACTTCATTCATACAATCAATAATTCATGACAATTTCTCTGCAGCATTTTAACAACAACAGAAAGGGCAGAATATTTCTCCTCTCTGCCTCCCTTCACTTAGTCATGCCTCCAGCCTGGAGAGAACAGAATCTCAAGAAAACAGTTTCCATGGTGATTCTTCCTTTGCGTACCCAACTGTATTTCACTCTTTCTGGAGTGAATTAATGCTTTTTATTGCTTTCATGCTAAATATATTGAAGATTAGATTTGATTTCCTCGGCAGTGATACCATTTTATCAGGAAAATGGAAAGTAAAAACACAGCATGAAGAAACTATATATTTTTTGCAACTACACAGTCAGAAAGGAAAAAAAGGCAAGCATTTCAGAAGGAAAAAATTACCAGCTAGGGAAATGGATGCGCGTGTCTGGAAGTCGGGCCAGGCCTGCATGTACGTCACTGTTACGAAGCCTGCCGTGGGAGAAAGCGCTTTCCATTTCTCCATAGGCTGAAGTAGGATAAGCTGACCACAAAAAGAGTCCCTGGAGAGAAGATGACTTTTAATGGGTGGTCTTCTCCTCACAGAAAATACAAGATCATATAGAACAAGCACATCTTCAAACCCACAATACCATCCCTACACGGTATTTTATTAAGGAGAGTTTTGATTTGTACTCAAGTTACACAACTGACCTCCCTTGCTTTTCTTAAAATTTAAGTGACGCTCCTGAGACACCCAGTGGACTCTCGGTTTTCTGACACAGAACTTAGACTAGTTCCCACCTACTTGTTCACCTTTCCCGTCAGACCCTGAAAGGGCAGGGCTTGTGTCATTCCCCATCCACGCTGGTCCCCTGGCACCTAACGCCGTGCACAGAGTTGATAAAAGTGATGACAAGAAAACTGGACAGGGAGCTCTGAAACACTGAGGTCTTGCAAAGCTGGTGTGGTGTGTTGGAGGATGAGGAAATCTTCTGTAATAAGAAAAGATCTCAGCCGCAGCTACTGGTTTTCAGTCTCTCCTATCCCAACTCCTTCCCTATGTTGACATAACAAGGGTGAAAGGGGAGAACTGGTGTGGGGGGGAGAGGGGAAAGAAGAGCATGCGCAGCCTCTTTTTCTACCATTACATGCCCACTCTGTATGGCCTGGAGTCAGGTCGTCCCCAGGCACCAAATCACAGGGAAGAAAACTGGGATTTTAGCCAATGAGCTAGTGTTGAGCATCTATCCCAAATCAGGTACTGTCCCAGGTGCTGCTGGGCCAAGCAGGTGAGCACAAGAACTTCTGACATCAGGATATTTAGGAAAAGAATCCAGGAAAGACTCTTTTGGAATCTTGCAGAACAGGGTGTAGCTGTGGACCAACACATGTCTGACTATTAATTAGCAACAGCCAGAGGCAGACAGGTGTGTGATGGAGTCCTTTTTAAGGTTCCAAATAAGCATTACTCATTGCAAATATGCATTACTCCCTTGATTACCACAACAAATCTACGGGCTGGTACTATCATTTCACTTAGCATATAAAGTGACTGAGGTTTAGAGAGGTGAGGTAACCTGCCTAAAATCCTACAGTCAGTCAGTAATGGAGCTGAGATTCCAAGCTGTGTCATCTGATACTTGATTTAACTCCATATCAACATCTCAAAGACTACACAGTTCTGAATCTCAGACTGACGAGATCTCACCTGCAAGACCATTTCCCATGCTCCAAGGCCTTTCCCATAGTCTCCCTAGCTGTGTGTTAGCTCTTAAGGCACTTCCCTTCATTTCCAAGAGCATGGGTCCCCCAACTGCTAACAATATGCATTAGAAAAAAGGACAGGAAAGAAGTGTGTTAAGGGTTAAAGTTCAGGCTTAGAAAATATTATATTTTACACTTACTTCGTGGAGATAACTCTATTTGTCTGCTTTCTGTAATGAGCATGCATGATTTTAAACATCACAGAATAAGTCACTTTTTTGGTCATGCAGCGAGAGCCTAACCAAAGGAAAGCGAAGATGGGGAGATGCGGCCGTCAGCTTAGGAGCTCTCTCTATGTGAGGTTAGAGTTAGGAAGGAAAAAAATAGTTGAATCTCCAGCATCATCCATCCCCCTATGTGACTCCTGCCAATGGAATATTTTAAAATGAGACCTTTCACCCACATTTAGGAACACTACTGAGAACTTAGTAGGCAGGGAAACCAGAAGCGTGTCTGTCTCTCTCCTAGAGGAGAGATGGAGGTGGGAACCCATGCTCTTGATGAGAGTTAGCCGGCCTCCTTGGGTCTGCTCCATCCTAGATCCTGCTGGTTTACTCTCTGCTCTCCTGCCTCTTCCTCCTGAACAAAGCAAATCTCTAACATTTGGCAAGACCAGACTTTTGTCATTAGAAAGAGCAGCCTCAATTGCCATGAGGAGTTTGAGTAGACAGAGATATTCTCCGCATTTTGGGAAGAAACTAATAAGGCCTTGAGGGGCTCAGTGGAGATGGGGAGGGGAACACTCTAGAGGTGTGAGTTGGGAAAGAAAAACCCAGATTAGATGTGGTGCTGCATTTGGCTTGCCAGCTGGCTTCTTTTCCAGTCTATTCCCTATTAATGAATCCAACAATCGTCTTTTGCTAATCTTCTCATAAATAAAATATACAGGTTACAAAGACATCCCTGATGGCAGTTACACTCCAAGATAAGCTAGAATGAATGAAGGCAAAAACGGGCATTTTCAGGTATATACAATGGCTGCAATTACTGGGACCTAAAATGTCTACACCATTTGCAGTATGGTGGTGCCTTGATGTTAGGTGCAGGTCCAGGCATATAATGTGCTGTGGCTTTTTCAGGGTCTTATGGTATCTGCTTCAGTGCCCTCTTTTTATAGTACTAGGCAGAAAATGTAAACGATCTTGACACAGACTGTAACCGTACTGTACTATATCTGTTAAATAATTAGCATTTTAAATAGCACAGAGAGAGTCAATTGTATGTCTCTCTATGGCTTCCCATAGGCTGTAACTGACTAATTAAGAGAGATGGGGGTCAGAGCACAGCTCTGCCACACATTAGCTATAAGATCTTGGGAGAGTCAGTCTCTTTCACTCCCAATTTCCCAAGAGCATCTTTCCTCTCACAGGCTAGCTGCGAGCATGCAATGAGATACTGCAAAGAAAGTATCTTTGCAATGAGATACTGCAAAGAAAGTAGCTCCAGGCCTGGCACATGCTAAGTCCTCAGTAAGGGTAGAAAGTTGGGAAAATATGACATGACTGACAAGAATTTGGGGGTGGAGTGGGTATGTTCAATGACTTTTTTGGGTCTTTCCCCTATGAGAAGTTTATCATCTCACAATGGGTTCAAACAACTTCCTCTTATCTATCCTTTGAGCTATAGTGTCTTTTTTTCCAACCCCAAAGTTAGAAACATGAATGTCTCCCACCGACTTGCGATTAAGATACAGTTCAAGGGCTCTTTCCTCATTTACTGTTTAAAAACAACCTTCTGTGGAGAATTTTGATGGATTGTAGGGGTATTTATGACTCAGGCCTCCTGGCAACGTTTGTGATGCTGACTCATTCATTATCCCTGGAGGAAAGGAGGCAGCTGAAGTCATCATTCATTTATTCTGCTTCTCAGTTATGGGGAAAGGTCAGAGGGAAACCACCACTCAGCACAGAGCAAATATTAGAAATCAGAATTTCAATAACAGCTTGACCACAAGAGAAAAATGAATGTCTAGTGGATGGAAACTCAAAAAATCTCCTTTACACAAATGCTTCAGCATCGCTGAAAGATAATATTGTGTCAGATGCCTCAGGCTTTCAGCCCCAAACTCTCAGCGACTCCCCTTCCTCTGCAGAGCAAGTGCCAACCAAGTGACAGTTGATGGAAAGGGAGGATGGGCAGAAATAGAAAGGAGGCACAGTGTGGAATCCCATGGTGACTATTCCCATAGCCTTGGGAATAGGAGTAAAGGGCAACCTTGCCAAGTGTCAGAGGAAATAGAAAAGGTTTCAAAAGACAATAAAGGTGGAATTTATGACTATTACCTGAGTGATAACAGCAGGGATAAGGCCATCACTATATAATCACCAACAAACAAAACATCAATAAAGTTTACTGAAAGTCAGATATCTAGAATAGTCAAAGCAGCGAGAGAGGAGATGCCAGGAGCCAGCACTTCTCTGAGGACACTGACAGGGCAGGTCTGCAAAGTCAAAATGCAGCTTTTCATTTAATCCTCAGACAGTACTATGAGATTGGTTGTCCTGCTCCACGCACTCACTGCTAGGGAACTCAAAGCTGAGAGAGGGAAGAAGTTAGCTAGGAACATGGATCCCAGAGCCCATTTTCTGCTTCAGCAAAGAAGAGCTCTTTTGAAAACGACTTTATCTATTGTTTGTAAGTTACTAACATACATACTCTGCAAAAATTATTTGAAGTGCTCATCATTACTCTTGACTGCATGGAGAGGATAGGGGAGAACCTTTCAGACAACGTTAGACTTCCAGGCCATTGTGAACTCTTGGGGTCACCTGTATTACAAGCGTACTTCAGTGGGGTGCTGTTTCACAACCCAGAGACTCTTACATCAACTACAAACATTCAAGTAGCATATTCGGTGCAAGCTCTATGAGAGCATGGGATAAAATGTATTTCCAGAGCACAGGGTTGGGTGGTAAATAAATCATGGCATTTATGGGATTGCTAAAGGTTACCTGAACTCTATGTCAACAGAAAAGTTTTGCAAGATATGCTAATTTAGTGTGCGTGGGGGGGTTTCTGTCTAGTTTCAATCCGGAAATGCTCCCAACAGAGCTCCCTTGCCCACATTTTAAATAAATGCTTAAGATCCATCAACATTTGTTTTCAACAAGAAATATACGGCCTATTAAAGCAGCTCCAGTGAAGAGGCCCAAGAGCTGGGACTATGTGGTATCAAAGCTCATGTTCTTAATTGCTACAGTATTCTTCTGGTACTGTGTTTTCTCTGCCAAAACCGTGGCCACATCCCATGCCTAGTCCCCAGTTCTCCTTTATCCCACTCTGCCTGCCCTAGTAAGTCTGAGAAGCAGTGTGCCGCAGTTTTCTCAGCTGTCAAATGGGATAAAATTAATGTCTACCTCAAAGGAAAGGGTCTGCCTGGTGCCTTCCATACAAGGTCTTCCATGAACACCTGAAACCCACTGTCAGACTAAATCACGGCTCTCACCCCCTCCGTCTCCCTGAAATGGCACTTCCTTGCAGGGCTCAGCAGGCACCTGAGGATGAATGTCCTAGCAGAAGACGAAAGAGGGCAAGGGTTAATGCGCTGAAGATGAACTGTGCCAGATGAGAGGAAAGAAAGAGGGGCAATTGCTTCGGATTTCATTGCTGGGAACCCCCATCTTTTTATTATTTGTATAAATCATTTGACTGTGAAGGCATCATAGGCCAAGCTTCCCTGTCTGCCGATGATAATAAATTGGATAGCACAATAAATATCGGGGAAAACGAGGCTGCCAAATGAAGAAGGATTTAGATCATTTAAATCCTACGCTATGAGTCGTCAAATCTAGTTTAATACTGATAAGTGCAGGATAATAACTCAGAGCAAACATTCCCCCCCAACCAAGTGCCCCTCCCACCATCCTTCTAACCCCCTCTCACTCCTTGCAAACAGAGAGAGAACCCTGAGGGGATTTGCAGAATGAAAAGGATGGTATATACTGACCAGAAATGAGCCCAAGTTATTACATAATAATCCCAGATGCCTCAGTTTGGGCTTAGAGCAAATACGAAGAGCTAATAGAACGCTGCAAGGTTCGATTAGCTTCTAAGGGGATTCTAAATCAGAGCGGGTTTTATACTATTAAATTGGATGGGGAAAAAGGAGTCTCCTGGTTGGATATAATGGAAAAATGGGAAGGATTAGGGAACATAAAACCATGGGCATCATGGGTGGCTGACAAGTAGTTTGAGGGTGGTATCATCTCTGATGGAGACTAGTGTCAAAGCAAGAGACAATTTAGTCATTAGAATGGCCCTTCTCAGCAGCCATACAGATGCCAAAGATGAATTTACTGACTCACGCCCAAGTTCAGAGATACTGCCAGGAGTCCAACAGAGGCAGGATCCTTCCTGACAACACTGAATTTCAGGGATTGGAATAATTAGACATTGCTTGACTTGATGATAATGATTATGCCACTAAATATTTATTTAATGCCCAGTGTGTTTTTCTAGAGCTGAAGCTACATCAGCCCACAAGAGCAGCTACAATGGTGACAATATTGACAACGGCGCGTTCACGCTGTAACACATTCTTTGCATGCGTTAGCTCTTTCAATCCTCACAAAATCTGCTGCTATAGATATCGAATGATATTAGGTCCATAGCAACAACTGTGGACTGAATGTTTGTCTTCAGCCCAAACATAATGGGTCGAATGTTTGTCTTCTCCACGAATTCTTATATTGAAGCTCTGACCCCCAATATGATGGCATTTGGAGGTGGGGCCTTTGGGAGCAATGAGATTTAGACGATCATGAAGAGGGGACCCTTGTGGTGGAATTAATGCCCTCACAAGAGCCTGCAGTCCCTGTTGCCTTTGCCACATGAGAACACTGCAGGCAGCTGGCCATCCGCAAGCCCTCACTGGGGAGCTGGGTCAGCCGGCACCGGGGTTGTGCATTTCTGGCCTCCAGAGCCATGAGAAATGAACTCCTGTTGCTTAAGCCGCCCTGTCTATGGTATTTGCTATGGTGGCCTGAGCAGACTAATAGTTATTCCCATCACCATCATTTTACAAATGAGGAAACTGAGGTGCAAAGAGATTAACTTGCTCCAGATCATGCCAGAAGGACTGATGCTGACATCCAAACAGCATCCGTCTAAAGCCCATGTTTTATCATTACTTCCAGATGGGGCAGTGAGTGGTACAGCATATGAGAAGGGAGGGCACCTCTGGGGCCACCCCTCACCATCACCCTTTCCTAGGGGTGTGCTTAGATACACTTCACAAGTTATACATGAATGAAAGTGAATCCCAATGCTCTGGCTTCAGTGTCATCTGGCGGTTACCAATACAATCACAAAATAGGATCATGAAAATATAAAAATGTGATTGCAGCTCTGTTTTCATTCTTGCTCAGTCATTACCCTGTTGCACATGTTCCTGGGTCACCTTGCATCTCTAGTTTTGTTTAGAAACAGTGACTTTATTCTCCCACCCAACACCGTTCAATAGAAGGAGCAACAATCATATACATAATTATACATTTTCTAGCAACAACATTAAAAAATTATAGGTAAAGTTATATAATAATGCATTCTATTTTACCCAATTTATGGAAAATAGGACGTTAATGTATAATGAACAACAGATATCAGTGAGTTATTTTTTCCTGTCTTTTTTCACTACCTGGTATGTATTTTACACATAGAGCAGTTGTCAATTTGCATAACTAGTGAGGCTGGGTTGGGCAGTGAGCTCAGCTGCATCTTGAATTGTCCTGACTACATTACAGGAACTGTGTTTCCTAGTGGTGTTTTACTGAGTATCTAGAACATGACAAGTCAGCTCTGAGATTTTCACATCATTTAACTCTCCCAGTAGGTCTCCAAAAAAAATACTGTTGACCTTATATTACAGGTGAGGAAACAGAGAAAGTGATCAGAGGCTTTATGATTGTAGGGGATAGTTAATGTTATTTCTTTATCATCTAGCATGTGACCTTGCCTAGAATGTGATTCAACAAATGTCTATGGAATTAGAATGAGAAGTTTGCTTAGCAGCCCTGCAGAAGGGTGGGGTTTGATCAGGTATGCCTGCTTTTGAAGCTTATGTTATTAAATTGATGCCACCATGATTTTTGTGGGTCTGTCATAGCCCCTAATGCAATGCACAAAGATTCAACAATGTTTATTAAATATATAGGACTTTTATCCCAGTTAAATAATTAATTCCTCATTTATTTATTTAATTCCAAGATACTTATTGGTGTCTCTCTCTCTTTAATATTCCATTTAACTAACAGTTACTTACTCAGACTAGGGGATGATGCCCAATCTTAGGGACACAAAGATCATCAGCCTGTCCCAAGTCTAGTTTGTACATCCTGCTACCGAGTATTTAATACAGTGAAATACTATTACAAACTTCTGAGACATAGAAAGGTGGTGTGGGAAGTGACAATATATGCTATCTTATAGGTTGTATTACATAACTTGGTAGTACCTTATATATGTTATACACACACACACACACACACACACACAATCCTGCATGGGTAACCCTTGTGTGCTCAACAGCAGGTGATTGAAGGAGGAAACTCATACATATTTATTGCCCCAAATATTTTACAGATTACTAGGCAAATGGCAGGGGAACATCTCTTTATTAACTGGCCTGAGTTTTGTCCTTAATTACTTGTGTGTCAGACTCCTTTTGGACAAAGTGAATGGACCAGACATTGTTAAATTCTAATTCTACGCTGCACTTCTCAGAAAATAGAGGGTAGGTGGTTCCACCATTCTGACTTATGCTTGAGACTCTTAAAACTAATTCAGCTCAATTACTAAATTAATGTAAATACTTATTAACACACTGGCTGTTATGACTAGATGTATGAAGATGTTAGTCCCTTCCATTGAGGCTATCACTGCCCAGTGAAGGACACAGTCATATGCAGAGGTTGTTTTAGCATTGTGTGATAGGAACTAAAGAAGGGTAAGTACAGAGTGCTAGGGTAATATTTAGGGGGAGTGTCTGACTTGAACTTGGAGGAATCAGGGGAAATTCCCCAGAGAGTGTAGCCTAAGTCTAGTGTTAAGGGACAAATTAAACATTTTCATTATGTCCACACTACAAAATGCTAATCCGCCATAAGAAAAGATGAAATGTTGCCTTTTATAGCAAAATGGGAATAATTCAAGGGAATTAAGTGCAGGAAAGCAAGTCAGAATGACAAAGACAAATAGTGGACTTTTGTATAGGGTGGGGATGATTCACCAAAGCAAGACACTAATAAAGACCAGCAGATATTAATAAACAGTGAGGTTTCTGGGATAAAGAAAAAGTGGTGGGGGGGGGGGGAGAAAAGGCCCAAAGGGATAGAAGGGATGCTGGTGGGGGAAAAGTCATTCCATAAACATTTAAGAAAGTAGTCCTTTTATCTAGAGTTGGAGATGGCAGGGGCTGGGCACTAGCGTCAGCTAGGAGCTGGCACTATCTTACAACACGACCTCAGGACCTCAACTTTCTGGGGGTGAGGAGGGGATAACCACTCATGGGGCCCTAGCAGATGTGTGCTTCCTTTTGGAAACCTGAGTGCTTTTCACTCTTCCCCCTTCAAGCCAGTTATGGGCAGTGACAGTAATGCAAGGGGCTGTCTCTCCCAGGAGATATCAGTACCTGCCCAGCCCACAGAGCTTTCTAGAGCTGCCAATGCTGTCTGTGCTGGAACATTGGCTTTCATACCAAGAGTACACAATATAGGTCACTTAACTTTGAATTTATTCTATCATGTCATATTTGATACACCCTTGTACATCATCCTAAATTCTTCTAAAACAGAGTAGGGTAAAAATACCCTAAACAGCCCTGTTTTGACAAATCGATATCAGCCTAGTTTCCAAATATAAACAGGTGGACCAAGTACTATTTCCATGCTTCTACATAAGATGCTGTACTTTTTTGGGGGGCTGGGAGGGGTATTCTTGGCTGGGTTGGAATCTTGCTGGTGATTCTTCACAGAGGTAATGGGATTTCCTTAATCGAGCCCATTAGACTATCTTGTAATTATCTCAGGGGCCAATCTGTCTATGTAATGGGCTCCAGAGAAATCAAACCTTCACGTTCTTACAAAGGAAAATGTTGTGTACGTGTCAGAAGGAAACTGTTTTGAAGAATTACTGGCTAACCATCGCAACAATAGCCAGGGGGGACTTTGCTGTGATGCTGCAGGAAATTGCTGGATTTGGGACTTTATTGCTCCAAAGGGTATTTCTTTTTTCATGGGTGTTTTAATAAATCTAAAATGCACATGACGCCAGCGGCACAAGGGACTCCACACCATCTGGTTAGGTTGGGCATGCTGCTGCCTGCCTGCTCACTGTGGGAGGGAGCCACATCTTAAGGTTGTAGAGAACCCACGATTCAGGACAGCTCTGGGAGTAACTAATGGCTAGCTCTGTTGGCTTGCCACATTCGGCCACCCAATGATGCTCATTTCCCTTACCAGGCCTGTGAATGCCCTGACATCATGGGCATGCACTTCAGTTGCTCAACCCCTGCTACTTGAAGATAGCCACAAGATACAAGGACATTCTATTATCTCCATCCCCTTTTGGGCAAATTTTGATGTGCAATATAGAGAGGATAGTTCCATAGTGAAGAGGACATCATGGAAAACTGAAAATTCGACAATGTTTAAAATATAATAATAAATAATAGTAACAATTATGGATTGAGTTGTGTACCTCTGAAATTCATACACTGAAGTCCGGGCCACCACCCTCCTCCTCATCCCTCAGAACGTGGCCTTATTTGAAAATAGGGTCACTGCAGATATAATTAGTTAAGATGAGGTCACTAGGGTGGGCTCTAATCTAATATAGCTGGTATCTTTCTAAAAGGAAAAATTGGGACAGAGGCCCACACTGGGAGAACAGCACATAATGGTGAAGGCAGAGATAGGAATGATGCACCTACAGGTCAAAGATTGCTAGCAAGTCATGGAGATTAACAGCGAGGAATGGGACAGGCTTCAGAGGAGACAAACGAACCCACACCTAGATCTCAGATTTCCAGGCTTGAGAACTAGATTTCTGTTGTTTAAGCCATTCAGTTCATGGCTTTTTTGTTTTTTCCCTTACAGCAACCCTAGTAAACTAACACAGACACACAAGGGCAAGGTTCTATGCTAAGCATTTTGTTCATATGATCTTTTAATCCTCTTTAATAGTCTTATGGTCTGAAAATTGGTGTGGATTATTGATTGGTGGGAAATGAATGACTGGGCAGGTAAGAGAATTATTTTTCTTCTTTTTTCACCATCAATAGTACATTCTAAAAGGGTTTTCAAGATGGCGGATTGAAAGAACTTGGGAAATGATGCAGGATTTATACATTCCCTAGCTCTGTGACTTTGTTAAACGTTTATAAAACAATCATATGAGACTATTAGAAAGTCTCAAGGTTAAAACTCTCCTCAATTGTGACACAACTAAGCTGTTCTTTTCAAGAGACTGGAATATCAAGGTAGCTCCTTTGTGCCTAATGAGAGGGAATTGGTATTCATTTCAGCCCAGCGATTCTGATTGCATTTTTACTTCTGGGCTAAATGCATCCTCTCCCAAGTCTAATCCAGTTCACAGCTCTCAAGCACAGACACCAGAGTGCTTTATTAGTTCCTTTTTTTTTTTTTTAATCATTCCTTTTGATTCTGTTTAAAACTTATTTCAATTCTTCTTCCTGTCAAATTGATTTTCCCCAAGCTTCCTTCCTACAGGCACTTTGCAGTACAAGGACGAAAACGGACACCAGCTATGAAACCCAAAGAAGGAACTGTCCAGCAGGTCACAAGCTAAAATGCGCCCCTGATACAGTCCCACAGTTATCACACAAATATCACCACCAATCAATCTGTCCCCATATTGAGTGGTCTGTGGCCAGGGTTGCCAAGATTAAAATCAGGACCGATGACATGCAAAAGTAGACCCGACTGGTCTTATTGATTCTTCCCCACTGGGAGAGAATCACAGGTTAGCAGGCAGAAATCAATTCAACTGCATTAAGCGAAGTGTAGATTTACTCATACCATGCTTGGCGATGTCTTTATGAAATGGCTAGAACATTTTAGCTACATACAGATATACATGCTTGCTTATAAATATACGTGTTTACATAAATAGAGACCTACTCCCTCTTTCTTTTTATAATGTTTAAAATGATGAAACATAAAAGTATAGGATGTAAGGCTGTTCTTACATTTCCACCCACCTCCAATTTTGGTTCTTTTTGTTAATAAAATAGAAGTTATTTGTGTTGAGATGTCAATTTGGCTACGTTAGCTGCCCCCAGATGTCAGGCTGGGATAGCAGGGCAGGCACAGACATAGTGCAGCCAAAGAGATATACTGAAGCCATTTGCTCTTGAGGAAATCATCGTTTTTGGCTCTGTAGATTAAAGGAACCTGGCCCTTAGGCTTCAGTGCACTGTAGGGAACACAGAATTCATTCTCTTCCCTCCTCCAGCGAGAACACACAGCCTGAGCCTGAAGAGAGCTTTCAGAATGAACAATGGGTGGAAAGCACTGCCCTTCCAGCAGTGAGGAATGTGAAATTCCACTCCTACCCTCACATGTGTCACCAGGGAACGCTCGGGACCGGGACGCGAGCCAGGCCATCATTTGTACTCAGGGACTCACCTAAAAAAATCATCAGGAGAGCCAAAGAGGGGCTCCTCCTCATTCCTCAGCTCTAAGAAACAAAGAACAACACATTTCTCTGTGAGAAACTGTGGTTCTGACAGAATAGCCAAGAGCTCATTTTTCTTTGAGGCAGGCTGTCTGTCTACTTCCGAGTCTTGCTTGCCTCCATGGGTATTTATCCTCTGCCTTCATGCCCTTCACAGTTGCTCAGCCCTTTAAAAGCGCTGCGGGGCCTCTGGTCGGTGGCTTGTCACCGATGTGAGTCCTTCATCAAACACACATGGTCAGCACCACAGAGATCGGGCGGTAAAGAGACCAAGGGTCAAGTTTATAGTCAGTTTAGAATACAAACTCTCCTTTCCCAATTCAGCATGAAAAATAAATCACTGACTAAACCCTTGAGCTGTTCAAAGCAATGTCTGAGGCCCAGCGTCCTTCACGAACTATATATGCCCACAACTCTACAAGGCACCAGACACAGAAAGTACGAGGGGTGATGAGCTGCAGGCACTGGGTCAGTCAGTGTGCCTGAGTTCTGATCCTACTTCTACCATGTGCCCTTGAGTGAGCAACATAAACTCAGTAAAACCACGTCTTCCTCGACTCTAAAATTAGGCCTGGGATTGCAACTTATATTCCAAAGTTTGTAGCATTTTTGTGCATAAAAATCAGATCCTAAAAACCCGACTCACAGGGCCGTTAGAGAGCATAGAAATAATAAGTGCAGAAAATAAGTGCAGTAGCATCTTGTAAGCTAAATGACATATAAAAGGTAGTACTGCCATATGAACAGGAGAAAATTCTTGAAGGACTTTATCATGAGCAATTTGACACGATTATCAGGCTTCTAGAATTTACAAGTTGCCGAATCTCTCTGAACTTTGGTTTTTCCATCCAAATTGCTTCCCTTCCACATGAGAAAATGAGGTTAAAGGAAGTGCAAATGTGCTTGAAAACCACAAATCGTTCTTGAAATGCAAGCAATTATTATTTAGAGAACTCGTTTTGACTTTTGGCATTATGATGCACACACGGTTAGCTCTTGGCTCCATGACAGATTTTAATTGGCCTGGCTAGGAAAGCTGGGAAAGCGATGGAGCGCTGCTACTGAACACACCTGTGATGGCCGTGCAGCGTGTTAATCAAGACAATTAGGCTGGGGACCCAGAGAGCGCTCCCCACCACTGGGCACAGTCCTCACTTTGAGGGGGGAATTAACAGCTGCTTTATGGGCTCATATTCTCTCACTTTCTTGGAGAGGCATCCCAATCAGATCCACCTTGACACAGTCACATCCATCACTGGGGCCCAGATGATACACATCTGGAAAGAAACGTTAACTTTGACTTTGAAATAGATTTTGGGCTAGGAGTTTCAAAAAGGTCTCATGTGGCACTCGCTGGATCAAGCAGCCCCTAGGGGACAGTCAGCATCAGGGGGAAGAGGTTGGTTTCTTTTAAGTGATCTATTTGAAAGAAAAAAGGAACAGGGGTTGAGCAGATGAATTCAGTATCAAAACACCCATCCATTCTCTAGTCTGAGAAAGCAGGAGGAGAATGAGTTCCAGGAAAGAACAACTGTCTGCTTCCAAGCTTTACCCTGACATTACAAATTCTGGAATTTTCTTCCTTCCTCTGCCTCCGGAGGCACACAACTCTTTTGAGAAGCATGAGAAATACATTTTGTTGTTTGGATTGCTTTTTGCCTTTGGGCAAAGTAGTTAGGATTGATAATTGATTTAAAAGGTGGTGAAAATAAAAGTTTGCTTTGCACTGATTGTAACATCTGAGTTTACAAGCATTTTTCTCATTAACTCTCGCAAGATAAAGGTGCTGTGAGGGTGTTTTACCTCCCATTTTGCAGAGATGGCTAGTGAGGCTCAGGAAGGCTCACATGGCAGAGTCTGCACTCAAGTCCAGGTCTCGTGATGTCAAAGGTTTCCCTGAGCCCTTGTCACCTGCCACCTGTGGAAGAACCATTGTTCAGGGGCTGGGAACAAGGTCTGACGGACTCCTGCGATCCCAGACTTAGGCTGTGCTTGTGGGACTGAATTCTGGGAAAAATGGAGGTTCTCAAATGACTCCAGTGTGAGTCTTGTAGGAGGGAGTGAGCATCCGCTCTGCCTTGGGTAGGCAAGAGGAGAGGACTCTTGTTCCCTAAAGGCATGGCAGTGAGGCCACGCTGGGGACATGAGTATATCCAGCGGTGAGTGGATCATTCCAAGTGAGAAGATCCCAGATGAGTAGCTTTTGTTCAGCTTTGGAAGAGGCCGAATTGCACTATTATACCTGTGGTTCCCAATTTATGGACCAAGGCACCCCAGGTTATAAACACACAGGGATGCTATAGGGGTTTTAAATTCAGAGGGAAAAACAATGATATTCAATATCTATGAGGAACTGAGAGAATTAACAGGAAGAAATACAGTTTCAACATTAGTGAGTGGTTCTTTACTTTTGTGTCTTTGCAAAGCTGGATTGTTGCATTTAGTGTGATTAAAAACAAACACTGCATCAAATTCAATGGAGCATTCAAATGGGGATGGGAGGTCCAAGGTCTGGGAATCTGAGCCCAAGGTTCAGGAGCTTTGTGGAGTCCAATAAGGGACATAATTCATTGCAAGTGGTTGTAATGAAGAATGCAATGAGACAGGATTTATTTTAACTGATGGGTACTATTTTTTTTCAAACAGTTCCTAACTTGTTAGGATAGGCATCCTCTTAAAATAGACTTTAATAAATGGAACTCTTATATATTTCTTCTGCACTTAGAACAATATGAAAAATAAAAATGACTGCAACCTGCAACCATGAACTGAGGTTGTTCAGGAATGCTGCTCTCCGCCCACCGTGGTTTACCCTGAGATGGCACAGGGCTGACCCTGCGCCTGAATTCCACACCTGCCCCACGTGCTTCAATGGCATCCCATTTACCAGGCTTCCAGTCATAATCCAGACACAGGGTAACTCTTAAGTCCTGGAACTGCATGACCTCATTTAATTCAACTCTAAAGCAAAGTGAACATGGGAATTTCATGATCTCCATTTTTTTTTTTTTTTTCAGATGAATCCAGAGAGACTAACATACTGCATGGGGTCACTTTAGTTAGTAAGTGACAGAGCAGGACTGAAGTCCAAGGCTCTCTGAACTCTAAGGCTGGTATTGTTCTGGTTAAACTTTTAATTTTGAGATAACTGTCAACTCACATGCAGTTTCAAGAAATGAAACAGAGTTCCCATGCACCCTTTCCCCAGGTCCCCCCAATGGGAGTATCTCACAAAACTCTCGTTCAACAACACAGCCAGGACTCTGACATCAATACAGTCAAGACCCAAGTCATATCCATCATGGTGAGGCTGCGTTATCATTTTACAGCCACATCCGTAGGTGCCCTCCCTTTCCTTAGTCCTTGGCCAACATTCATCTTTTCTCAATTTAAATAATACTGTTAAAGTGACAAAATTATAGAAATGGATATGGGGTTGGTGGTTGCTAGGGGCTAAGGTGAGGTGCTTCACATGGTAGGTAAGCTTTTGGGACTGGCTTTTTTTACTCAACATAGTTTTCTAGAGATCCACCCAGATGGTTGAGTACATAAATAGCTCACTCATTTTTATTACAACAAAATCTTGGTGAGATTTTGACAGGAATTATATTAAATGTATATATAAGTTTGGGGAGAACTGACATGAAGATATCCCTCTACTACAATGAGTAGATAAGACCTAAGCTTTTGAACACCAAAAGCAACACATGTTAATTTGGGGACTAGGGCCACAAATTCATTTGCCCAAAAAGGGCTCCATATGGCAGGGCTAATAACCTGGAAGCTTCTTTGGAAGGTAAATGAGATTTGAATAATTTTCTTCTACCTTAAGAAAGAAATAAGTCAACCAGATATTCATTGACAAGGAACTCTCAATGTCAGTGTTAGAATAATAGAGCATGGTGGTGACTTTGGTTTGTTAGAGAAAGTGTAACCCCTGAGAATGGGGCACCTACTCCTCAATATCTCAGTTGTTGAGACTATGGACACAGCATTACAATATCTTATATTTTCAACAGAAGTCAGATATCTAATGAAACTAAGATATTAGCAGCTACACTGAATTAACATGAAACAAAGCAAGTGAAAGGTGCTTGGATGGGCTCATCCAGGGGACCAGCAACTCCAGCGCTTCTGGGTTAGTACAGACAACAGAAGGAGGTCCCCTGCATCAGGAAACTTACACCATAGTGGGAACAACAGACAACAGACACCACAAAGCAGAGATGTTCCTCTTGTGTCATGGGGGCTGGAGGAACACACTGAGGAATCCTTAGCTCTGCTTTGGGAAGTCAGGGGTGGTGCCCAGAGAAGAGGATTAACATAACAACTCAAAGCAATGGTTTCAAGACACACTATTTAAAGCATAGCATATTAAACAAACACTGACAGGGTCAAAGGGCAGTGTGAAGTTCTACTTCTGTGCATCACATAGGTAACAGATGTCGGATGGCTCAATGCTTTTTCAAATGTTAAGTCACCTGTTAGGAGAAATTACAAAGCAAAAGCTTTCCAGAGGCGAGCAGTTTCCAGCCCCCTGTAGGAGGGGGATACTGAACTCCAAGCTCCTGCATGGTCTAACCCTTGCTTGCATCATCAGTGCTTTCTCTTCCCCTACTGCTTTCTTTGTTTTCTCAAACATCCAGACTCAGGTCTTCACATTTTGTTAGTCATGCATGCATTCATGTAAGAGAACTGATTGACTAGGTATTTGGGATAGGATAGCAAGCAAAGGTGAGTCAGTTCCTACTCTCACGGAGCTTACATTCTAATGGGAAAGACAAATATGACATGCTTGGTAAGAGCAGCTCTTTGAAGAAAAGTTAAGACAGGGCAAAGGTACAGGAAATAACAGTGATTGCCATTTTCCATAGAGGGTTGGGGAAAAGCTTCTGATTAATATTTGAACATAACTTGAATGAAGTGAAAGGGCAAACCACAAAAGGATTGGGAGAGAGATTAACCACAGGCGCTGCTCAAGTGCAAAGGGCCTGTGGTAGGAACATGCTTGGTCTATTTGCGGAAGAGCAAGGAGGTTGGGTGCCCAGAGCAGCAGGTGACAAAGAGTGGGATGAGCAGGGGTGACAATGTGAGACTTTGTAGGTTTTGGTTGTTGAGATTTTAGCTTCAGTGTAAGAAGAAGCCTTAGAAGGATCTGAATAGAGCAGGGCACTTCCTACCTTATAGAAGGTAGGAAGTGGGTGGAAATGTAGAAGCAGAGGTACCTGTTTGGAGGTTTTGAAATGGACCAAGAGAAAGATGCAATGGCTTGGACCAGTGAATAGCTGTGAGGGAGCTAGAAGCAGAGCAATGTGAGATACTCTGAAGACAGAGGCATTGTAGTATAAGAGGCGGGAGTCAAGGATGGCTCCAAGGGTTTTCTCTGAGTGATGGATACATTTACTGTAATCAAATAAATTCTGTGCCTCCAACTTCACAGGCAAGAAGCCTGGCTCTTTTTTCAGGTGTTGGTCCAATGTCTTCCTCTTTGGCGACTATTTGCCTGACCTCCCCTCATCCTGTTAGCAGCTCTTGGTTTAATTTCACTGCTTAGGATTTGCGAAGATCTGAAATTATCTCATTCATTTAGATTGACTCATGCCTGTTTAGTTTATTTCTACACCCTCAGTACTTAATTCAGTGCCTGGATTATAGGAGATGGTCAATAAATATTTGTTGAATGAGGCTTAGAAAGCTTGAGACAAGTCAAACAAAGTCTCCGGTTTACTTAGTGTATGTTTTTAGAGCCTTTAATAAAACAATCAGTTAATGGACCAAATTGCTTATCTAGTCCTTGTTCTGTGACAGGCTTCGGGAAACTAAAGTGGGCAGGAAAAACACTCCCCAATCCCTTGTGGAGTTTACAATACCCTGGAGGAGGCATAGTAAATACATTTAACCCTTGAACAGGGTGGGGGCTGGAGGTGCCAGCCTCTTAGGCAGTTGAAAATCCAAGCACGACTTTCGATTGCTCAAAAACTTAACGAGAGCCATCCCTTGGTATCTGAGGGGGTTTGGTTCAGGACCTCTGGGGCATAGCAAAATTCACAGGTGTTCATGTTCCTCATAGTCAGGGCTCTGCATAGGGGAGCCCCCCATCTGTGTTTGGCTGAGCTCATGAATGTGGAGCTGAGGATAGAAAGCACAACCATCCATAAATGGACCTCACAGTTCAAGCCCATGTTGCTTCAGTGTCCCTCATCATCTCACAAGGTGGCCTTCTCTGTGTTCGGAATTCAGCAGGGAGGGCCCACGATGCTATAACAGTATGTGATGTGGGGATCCAACCTTATTGGGGAGCACAGGAAAAGGTGAGCTGGGTATATGCTATAACTAAAGCTCCATTTTCATAGAGCTTCTTGTGAAAAGAAATATGTTATGGCAAGAGTTGAACTAGCCGATCTTCTCACAAACTGGGACTCAGCTGGCTTAGGAACCTGAAGGAAAACGAGCAGCTGGCTCATGACAGAACTAGGATTTTACATTTATCAAGCTGTATCTGTAAAGTGGCGAGGTTACCAGCTTCTGCAGGACTTGGTGAGAACGAAAGTTGTAAAAGTCCGTAAATGGTTTAACACCACGCCTGGGATGGAAGGAACCCTAAACACCTGGGCATAATGTCCATTCGATTTCAAATTCTTGAGGGTACTCAGGAATTTTGACTATAGACCTACGAGGGGGCTGGGTGTGAGGGAGGGGAGCACAGAGGGTGGAGCCCAAAGGGTACCTTGATGGTGGGTGCGGTGGTAACAACATACATCTGAAGAGCTATGAACATATACGTCTGAATCATCGCTGTAAACCAATGTTACTTGAATTTAAAAAAACAAAACAGTAAAAACCCAACAAATTCTTGATGGTATTAAAGGTATTAATTATGTTAACACTCTTCCCACACACACACACAAAGCTGGATACCTTACACCTAGTAGGAGCTGAATGAATAAACACTGAATGAATAAATGATGGCTATGCCTCAGTGATACACTATTTTGGATCTGGCCAGTCACTCTCACTGGCAATGGGCATAGTCAATAAATATAAATCAAGCCAATCCCTCTGTGTTGCTGGTTGATAGCTGTCATTAATTATTTATATTATTAATTATTGATCAGGGTTGGTAGCTGCTATTAATGATTCTTGATCAAACTAATGAATCTAATGAAGCTTGAATGGAAGGGAATCAGTCTGGTCTTTGATTTCAAAGTAAAGATAAATTAGGAAGTGGGAGGTCCCAGGAATTCAGTGATTTTATACATCAATATATTTGTAATGGGAAGGATAACCAAAGCCTGCGAATAGTCATTACTAAAATGGCATTTTCCTTTACATTGAAATACACATGCTGGATTATTGTATGTGGCTTCTTACTATAGTAATAGAGGAATGAGTTTTGAATGAATACTAATCTACTTGCCTCTCCAGAGGGCACATGTACCTGAGAACTTCTGAGTCCTCTGTAAACAATAGTTAAGCCTGCCTGTCTCCAGAGGAACCAGATCTTTGATTTCTGCTTAAATCTGCTTAAATTTCAGAGTTGAAGGAAAGGGGCTGCATCATGAGCAAACTGATTGTCAAAAGGGATAGATCTCAGTCTCTCAAAATCCACACTTGAAAAGGGCCAAATAACCTGCAACTTCCCTAAGATATTTTACCTAATATGGTTCTACCACAAGTTCCCCCAAATGTCAGGTAAGGGATGAATGAAAGATTGTAAATCAGAGGACAAATTGGCTGTAACTGTTATAAATAGACTCTTTGATTCAATAATTCCACTTCAATGCATTTTTACTGGAGAAATCCTGGTTTATGTGCAGGAAAGCATCCCACTGCTGTGATAGCTGTTGGAATGAAATGTGTGATCAGTCTCAAAGTGTATCTATTAAGAGAAGAAAAATTATATAGTGGAGTAGTATGCAGCAATTAAAAAGAACAAGATTGACCTATAAGCATGGACAACTATGGCAGATTAAGTAAAAAAAAAAAAGCAAATTATAGAATCATAATTATAGTATGCCATCTGTAGTGATTTTAAAATAAGTTTTCAAAGTACTTGGGCCAGACTTAGTGACTCATTTTAACACATACAATATGGCAGAAATGATATTCTGTCACTTCCAAGACTATTTCATGAAAAGCCATGGTGATGTTCTCCTTTTTCTCTTTTGCTCTCTCACTCTCTTTCTTGCTCTAAAGGAAGCCAGCTGCCATGTTGTATGTGCACCCAAGGGACCCTGTGGAGAGGCCAATGTGGCAGCCACCTGCCAACAGTTGGTAAAGGACTGTGTCTTCCAATTGACAGTCATGTGAGCAAACCCCCAGGGAAGTGGATTTTCTAGCTCCAGTCCAACCTTCAGATGATTGCAGACCTGGCTTACATCCAGACTGCAACTCCATGAAAGATCATAAGCCACACCCCTGACATAGCCACTCTGGATATCTCATTCTCCTGTGGTACAATAAAAATTTGTTATTTCAAGCTACTAAGTTTTGTGGCAGCAATCGATAACAAGTATATCACATATATCAATTGTTAATATAATTTACATTCTTAATATATTAACATAAAAAGAAAAATTTAATACTTCTATACCTAAAGACAACTATGTAGAGAAAGGTCTGGAAGGAGATGTGACCAAAGTGACTAAGTGGTTACCTCTAAGAAGCAGGGTTGGGAGAGTGGTGGTGAAGTGAGCCTTGGCTACAGTGTCTCTATTTTTGTTGTGTAAGATTTTACAAATGCATTTTTAAAATGTGTAATTTAAAAAAAATAAGAGGGAAGAAATATAACTTAACATTCTGCTACTCTGGAATTTCTTGGTAAGTCAGATAGGGTCAAGGCTTACCTTTGATCATATCTAAGAAAAAAGGTTGCTTGGAAAACTTGTTTAATAATAAACAAGATTATTAGTGGAGTTCTCCAACCTACTCAAGAAAGCCAACCCTTGCCAGTTATTCAACAGGTCATCTACAATAAATGATTCTTTTTGCCCCTGTTCCTTATCTACTGATAAGCAGGGCAAAGAGACCTTTATTTGGACGATACCAGTTGGCAACATCCTTACTTTCAAAGAGTGGTCAAATTTTTTTGAAAGTGACAAAGGTACCGCCAATGAAAAAGCTAAGTTATATATTAATGCATTCTGGTCTTATCAAGTAGTTTAAAATTAAAGAGTCTTTGTTGTCAGCTAAGGTTAAGGGAAAGGTATTTTTAAAGTAACTTTGTATTGGATTTCTTTGAGGCTTGTTCTAATTTGTTTTTCAGCTTTGAGCCTGGGGCTCTGCATCATTTAATGGCAGTTCTGGGGCGAGGACCCTGATCCCTGGCTATGGCTAGACTGGCTGCGGGCACCAAAGCTTCATGCATTTTCAGTGGAATTGGGTGCACAGCTTAGTGCAAAATGCCTTCTGGGTGACTGACCAGAAATTCAATCACAGCACATTCATTTAAAAAATCCCTTTCATGTATCATTTAAAAGCAGCCTGCATATTTAAATTTGCATGTCTCTGACCCTGGATTTTGGAATCACAGAGGAAGGATGGATTTCTGTTTCGTTTTCAGGATGATGGGAGGAAATGAACCAGAGGCATTTCCTTTCCTTGACTACTGGGTAGATTTAGTACTTCTGAAAGATTCTGAACCAGCAGTTCTGTAATATAAGCCACTGTCCCATGGAGCTCAGGAATAGGAGTAACTAACATTTATAGAGTGTTTTACGCTCTACAAAGTAAGTTAGCATTCCTTGCCTCATTTAATAGGCAGAGAGAGTCTTAATTATGCTTTCTGACGAGGGGACAATGATTCTTTCAATCCCAGCATCTGTAGATTACTCTGGTTTTCCTTTCATTGGGACACACACCAAATAAAAAGAAATAATGATGCTGCTTTAGCATCCCCAGGCTGGGAAAGAGTACACTGTAGCAGCTGGGAGATTGATTAATTTCCCCATGCTGCAGCTTGTTCCAAATATCTTTCTATGAACTCAAATGTACATGCAACTCTGCTACAGGAAGACAGGAAGGTTATAAACCAACTGCAGGGCCCAGAGCCTGGATACCAGGTTCTTAATCCTGGCTCTAGGATTCTATCTGCCTAACTAGGCTTATGCAAATTATTTAACTAAATATTTAATATCATTTAACATGTCAGTTTTCTCATCTGAAAAATGGGGCTGATGGTCACTGGATAAATTCCACAGGTTTTTTTTTTTTCCATGAGAATTAAGTGGGTGAATTCATGGAGAATGCTTATAAGCGTCTGGTGCATAGTCAACAGTTAGCAACTGTTGCTACTGTTATTATTATGAACAACGAGCCAGTCCCAGGTCCCCTGAGTAACAAGACACATGATCGTTCATTCATTCACTTATTGTTGAGCAGCTTTCTGCTGGGCACAGTGCCAGGCTCTGAGGCTATCTCAGAGGCATCCCATCCCTTTCCTTATGAGGCTGACATTTTGGTGGAGGAGGTGGACAAAAACAAAACTGAAGGCGGATTAAGTAGTAGGAGGGTTAAAAATGGGCACTGAGAGAATGAGAAGCTTAGTGGGAGCAGGGTGTTCTTTGATTTTATGATGAGAAAAGTCAGCCTTTTAACATGCACAGGGAAGAACCATCATAGTGGAAGAGCAGGTGTGTGAGAACCAGGAGAGAGGAAAGAGCTTAACGGGTTCAAGGAGCTCACGGACCCCAGGAGAGAGAGGAAGGCACAATGTACAGGTCATGGTCAACAGTTAGGGTTTTAACCTGTGTTTTAAGGGAAGCCATGAAGGAGAGAAGTAACATGTGTACATTAGACAAATGTCTGACATTTAATAAAACTATAGTATGTGTGCTTGGATCATATTTAAAGGTAGTACTGGCAGTGGCATAGGGCGAGGATTGTGAAAGAGTAGAGACATAAGAGAAATGTGCAAGCAGAGAAGTACATTTGTCATTGAATTTCATGGGGAGATGTGAGAACTAAAGGAGTACCATTTGGGGTGACTTTGAGGAGGGCATTGATTTTAGACCTGCAGGGATGTCTAGAAACATATATGGTTTCGCTAATTGCACATCTTGCAAAGATGCCACATGAGGCTTCCTTGGATGACCCCAAATTTAATGTATGGATCTCTGAAATCTGCATGTAGGTGCGATACGAGAGACGACCTGTAAGAGAATGCCTTGTTTAATTGCCTAAAAGGGTGACCTTGTCTACCATGTGACACTGGCATCTTGACTATGCATGGAACTATTATTCCACAAAAAAGTACCTGAAACAACCACGTATCCACTAACACTCAAGTAGAACCTTTTGCCCTGAGCTCCTCTTGCCTTCGGAAGGTGAAGGAAACCTACAGAATCTAAGTTTCATTTTCCACTATACATCAGATAAAACAGAACTCTTCTATGCATTGACCTGAAACAGCAGACTTAGTCAGACCACATCTAAGTGAAAGTGGCTAGAAAACAGGATTCCTACTGCTGTATGGACTGTCCAGACAAAGAACTTGGAATCGTGACACTAGACTTCAGTTTACTTGATGCACACTAGTCTCATAAGAGCCGGGTTCAAGTTCAGACTCCGCCTTTAACCATTTTTGGGATTCTGGGCAAGAACACTTATCCTTTGAATTTTAGTTTCCTCTTGGTCAAAAGTTAGGGACACCTAACTCAATGATTTGTCATGACAATTAACTCCAATGTATATCAAAGTGTTTTGTTGAATTCATAAAATACGAGTACAGCAGTATCATCATCATTAAATAACATGAGATGTTGACACAGCATTTAAAAATGTTTACTTTCATTTGTTTTGTTTAATTAGCCGGTTAACTAATTAATGAGTTTTGCACAGTTGGTTGCTTAAGGCACAAAAAATATTCTTGTGTTTTTGCTCACCCTGAGTCCCCAGCACCTAGTGCAGTTCCTGGCCCTCAGAGGTACTCAATACACAGGTGCTGAGTGTAAGAAAGAATAAACTAAAATCATTCCAGGGAAAGGACAGACATCCCTTCGGGAAAGACAGAGATGATCACCCCATTTCACAGGATTCTAGCAACAGAAAAGTGTATTTATGTCACACGCTAAAATTTCACAGTGGATAACATGAAGAAACAGGGCCTAATCTTGCCTCTCAACCTCCTAAATTCACTTCCGATCCCTGCCATCTCCTACAAGGAATGCTTTTTCAAATGGCATTAAAGTCCAGTGCTTTCCTAATGCAGTCTTTCCATCCTCTTTCTTAAACCCTCTGCTCTTTTATCTGTCAAAACTTATTGATTTTATTTGAAAACTTTTAATTAGAAGCTTCCAGGCAGGGGCAGAGTTAAGTTTAGAAGCTTCCAGCTTGTCTCATCCTCAGCAGCTGCAGCAAGGCCATAACGCTCATGATTTAAATTCATTATTATTTCCATGTTGATGTCATTTTCTTTTCCCTTGCTATTGCATTGTTCCAGGAACTTACATAAGGCTTAAGAACCACTCTGTTAATGCTGCTTCTTAGAAATGACCTTTCAGGGAATTTTCCTTATGTGATCAGATGCTGGTAAAGCCATGATTATAAGTAATAGCTTTCATTCCACCTCACCTTTTACCCAAAGATTACTGAAAGCTTTGCAAACATTAATTAAGCCAACCTCATAACACTCTAGGAAGAAGGAATCATCTATAGCAGAAAACGAAAATTGACTGTAAGGACATGTTAATGCCCTTAGAGTTAGCCAATCAGCAACAGAATTGCATCTACTCTAGTATGATCCCCGGCCAGGGAGCTGACCCACATGGTGCAGCAGACCTCTCCTGTTTCTCCCACTGCTCCTCTCAGCCGTGTATTTCAGTAGTAGATCTGTATGTTCTGCTCCCCCCTCTGTCTATGGTGAGACCTCTCACCTCCCACACCTCTGGCCTAGATCCTGGTTCTTGGATGTGTAACTAAATAAAATAAATCTTTAAAAGAAAAAAAAAATGTGTCTGCTATATTCTACCTCAGAACAGCCCCACCTTCCCCCCATCACCCCCTATGGGCTGGGAAAAGTCCTAGTCACCCTGCGAGAACCTGCAAGATCAGGCATTTTCTTCTCTAGAACTCCTCTCTTACCTCCACCTTCCAGGTCCATTAGGCACATACATGCCCTCCCTTTGTACTCCCAACATCCTCTTCATCCTCACATGAATCTCCACACAACTGTTACTGAAGCTTTTGCAGTTTGGATTCATGTTTGTCTCTGTTCCTAGACTTCAGTTCATTACAGAATGCACTCATTTTTCTCATCAAGGACATGCAAAAATTATTTTGTTGTTTCCCAAATCTATCCCCCAGTGCAGATGTTCAACACATGATTGCTGAACTGGACAAGAGTCCTGTATTTTCTTTTTAATCAAATTGAATTCTTAAGAAAGGTTTTAGACTCATAGAAAAATCAAACAGAAGGTACAGAATTCCCATGAACCCACTGCCTCCTGCCCATCCCACACATAGCTTTCCCACTCTGAATACCCCTCACCAGAGTGCCCCATTTGTTACAGCTGATGAACTTCCATCAGCACATCACTATTACTCTCAAGTTCACTCTACACTTGACTTCACTCTTGGTGGTGTATGTTCTTTGGGTCTGGACAAACATACAATGCCATGTATGTACCACTAGATATAACCAAGAGCAGGTTCAATACCCTAAAATTCCTCTGGGCTCTGCAGGATTCCTTTGTCAGTCATTAGAGTACACTTTCTATATACAGCCAGAAAACACTTAGCTGTAAGTTAGCACCAAATTGATTGAAAGAAAGAAAACAAGATGGGACCAAGCTTTCTCATCTGAACCTGCTCTAATTTCTCTTTAATGTATGTAGACTGGAGCGCTGAAGGACTTGTGGCCAGTTCTGGTGCAGATCCCATTCAGTCAGACAGCTCTGCTAGTTTATAAGTGTTCCAGGGCCCTAAAAGGTTTAATGCTCCACATGAAGCTGAATCAGCACATCTCATCCCATTTTGTACAGAAACATACATTAATGAAGACTCCACCAGGGATGCTCTGATTGACAGCCCATTTTTCCTGAGTTTATTTCCTCTTTCACTTGAGAGAGGCCATGAGGACAGAGTTGAGAGGGAGTGATGCATAATTATCTTGAACTCACACTAATCCATAGAAAAAAGCAAAACATTTGCAACTCTAATGCTTTGGTTGTTGGTGATGATTATGATAAGTCTGACAATTAGCAAGAGAGACAGATAGTGTGTTACATGCTGTGTGTTGCCCGGTGGGGTTACAACAAGGCTCTGAAGATAGTGGCAGCAGCCAGCTTTCTGAAATAACTTAAGGGTAAGAGGAAAGGTTGTTTTTGAAAGCAGACAAAACTTTTCCATACTACATAAAAATTAAATGAGATAATTGCATACAAAGCATTTAGCACAGCATGTAACATACAACAAACCTCCAAAGAATTCAGCTCTTCTGCAACAGCAACAACATTAATAATTACTATTTATTGAGTACTTATTATATGCTAGGAACTATGCCAAGTGCTTTAGATGTACTCTCTTAATATTCCCAACAACCCTATAAGTATTGCTTTAACCCCTATTTTGCAGATAAAGTCTGTAGAATTTATGAAATTTTCACTGATTTCATAGCTAGTAAATGGGGAAATATGCCTCTGGAGTCCAATAAGTTATCTTGCCTCAGTTTAAGCAAACAAACAGCATATACTAAGTGTTTCTGTACCCAATGGACACTTGTGTTAGGTTGTTGCTATGCGGCATGAAATGAACTCTTTACTCTCCAGCAACTTAGTCTAGCTGCAAAGGACAGAAAGATATCCAAGTGGATGATGAGAGGCATTAAGACAGTATATGATGAACTGTCAACTAAGTATTTAAACTAAATATGTTCTGGGTTTAAAAGGATGAGTTCCAAGGGACTGGCAGGGTTAGGAGAGACCTCAGAACTTGTGCTGCATGCAACATCATGTGCTCTGCTGTGACTTTGGGGGTAAGGGGTGGAATGGACCTAGCCCTGGGCAGAGTTTTCTAAATCCAGCTCCATCTTTAGCACGCATATTTGAAGAAGCACTACTGAAGTGTGCCTTGGCTATGCATGGAAACAGTTAGCGGGCAGTAACTGGCAGTCTGGATTCTGCACTCAGATTACCTAGGTTCAGATTCTGGCCTTGATCAGCCTTCATTGAACCTCAGCTGTCACATCACAAACTGGAAATAATTATAACAATGAGAAAGTATACAAATGTAAAAACATTAGTGCATGCCTGCCGTGTAGAGAATATTCAGTGACTGGTCACTTATGTTAGTGGTATTTCCTTGGCTTGATCAGGGAGAATAAATCTTGGACTCACTGATCTAAGATATATGTCAGGCAGTAAACTCTACTGAGCTCTCTGCAAAGAGCTTATGCTGGACCCATGGCAGAGAAGGGGCGGAGGAGAAGCTCAGCAGCACGACAGCTCTGATTTATTTTGGGACCTAAGCCTTCCAACTTAAGGACATCTTACTTAGACTGATGGTTCTTCTCAAAGAGCTCTGACTCCAAATTACTACTTCAACATAATGGAATGGTATGATTTCATATACCATGCTCTTGGGACTGATAGAATTCTTTGCCTGAATAAAAAGTTAAAGAATGTTAATGATGTTGGCTGAAACACAAGCACAGTTTTCTGCAGGACACTGAATAATCTTTCATGAGAGAGATCTTAGGGATAACCAGAATTTTGAACAATGTATGCCAACAGTATGTCTATTCCTGAATTCACTCAGTCACTACCTGGAGGCTTTGGTTCACCCACCTATTAATGGGGATAATAATAGCATTGATAGAACCATATAAAGTGGAAGTGAGGACTAAATTGGACAATGAAAATAAAGCACTTAGCATAGTACCTGGCACATAACAGGCACTCAACAATGAGATCTCTTACTATTCTAAGTGCCATACTAAGAGTTTTGGCCACAGAGATAAATAAAATACTTAAGAGTTCTAATAATTTTTAGTAATTGTTTTTTCTAAGGCTGCTAATGCTTTTGGGATAGCGTTCTGGTCTGATCCATTCTATTTATAGCCACCTACCCAGAGTCAGGGGGAGGACCTGAAATAGCACGTGCTTAATAGCTGTCACTTGAGGGTCTCTCTGGTGGCTCAGGGGTTTAAGTCTCAGTACTATCAAGCTATTAGCCACTGTGGCATGACTTCAATCCTTGGCCAGGGAGCTGACCCACATGGCGCAGCAGACCTCTCCTGCCTCGCCTGCTGCTCCCCTCAGCAGTGTATTTCAGCAGATCCCCCTGTTCTGATCCCCACTCTGTCTCTGGTGAGTCCTCTCACCAGTACACCACTTTTAGCCTGTTCCCAGTTCTTCTATGCATAAATGGACAAATAAATCTTAAAAAAAAAATAGTTGTGACTTGAATAAATGAATGAGTCACGAGACCCAACCCTATGTTTAAGAAACACAAGGGAGGGAAGAGAGACATATAGACAAGGACTTCCAAAGTTTGTGATGGCTGTTGTCATGGTGCTCTGGCTTCACAGGATGTCTGGGTGACCAGCATCATTTACCTGGAGGCCAACCAGCCCAGGTTCATGCCTGGTCTGCCTCAGGCTGCCAGGTAATAAGTAACAGCGTAGAATGGCACCAACAGCTGCTTGTAGTCACTTAGCGTTCTCGAGCCGCGCCTGTCATTTGCTTAATGTTCCTCACACATCAGTGCACTGACCTGTGACCCCTGGCCCCAGGAGCAGCTATGTGAGCCTGTTTGTTAGATTTCTGTCCAGAGCACTTGGCCATAACAAAGTGGAGAGGGGAGAAATCAATACAACCTGAACTGGACACACTTAAAACATCAGCCTTCAACTCTAGAGGCACACCCTTGTCACTGACATCCAAAAGAATTCTGCTCCACTACCTGCTCCAAGGCCACGAAGCAAAGCACAGAGGAGGCAGTGGGGGGTCCCTCTGCAAGGGTCAGAAAACCGGCTCACTGCACTGCCCCTGGAAACACAAGCAGGGCTGGCACCCCAGGGTGCTGGGCTATAAACATGGTTGGAGATCGTGGCTTTTTTTCTCAATCTCCCTGAGCATCATTTTTCTTTTTTGGAAAGGAAAACAACTAAGAGTGATAAGATACTTTTGGCAATTCAGTGAGTGTTAACAGATGTAAAGTCCCCAGCATGCGACATGGCTCATGGCTGATGCTGCATAGATGGGAGCTTAGTAGGACAGTGGTGGCCGCTCATAAGGAAGCGAGCAAGGCCAAATACAGTAAAAAAAAACATTAACTAACCACATAAAGAATGCTACAGCTATTAGGTCTCCCCAGTTCTGTGCAAATAGTACTTACTGAATACCTATCATGTGCCACACTCTGCATGAAAAACTGGGGACTCAAAACTGAATAAAATAAGGGTCCTTCCCTCCAGGAAGGACTGTGTGTCATTTTAAATATAATTTTGGAGACCTCATAGAAAGGAGAATGTCAAGGTGCCAGGAGGTACAGAGAGGGGCAACTACCTGAACATGGAGAAGGTGCTAGAAATTTGAGTTTGAAAGATAATCACAGAGTCAGTGTAATGAGAAAAGGAAGGGAGGGTATCCCAGGACAGCCTTGGAGAAAGGTGTGAGATAACAGGGACTCTGTGGGGAGCAGTGACATGGCACCATGCTTGGGCAGGTGACAAAGAAGTGGCTCTGAGAAGATATGACCACTGAAGGTCAGGGACAGATTTGCATTTAGACATAACACTTTGGCCTCAGGATATAATGGGACAAGCAACTATTTTCATGAGAATTTAGGGAGTTATTTTTTCGTAGTTTCCAGCCCAAGCAAACACATAAGTCTACAGCCTCTTCAGGGTGGCCCAAAGTGGTAGTTACACAGTCGAGTATGACTACTGGACACTTAATCATTCCCTAATGGACAAGCTGCTCGAGCAGACATTTCTCACACTCAGGCTCCCTTTCCCCTGAGTCCCCATGTCTTGATCACATATTTGTCCACTTCTGCTACGTTTGCAAGATTGAATTCATTACTCTCCATTATGCATCTCCACTCAGTTGTACGTAAACTCGATGCAAAGGTCACATGTTCCAGCCCTTTTTGGTGTCTGCTAAGGTTAAGATAACTCAAATTCCTCTAATCTCAAGAGGTGATCAACTGCATCAATCAGAAGACGTTGTGTGTATGGGTGACCTCCATTCCTCTAAAAAGAGAGATAACCCCCAAACCCATACATGTATATCTATACTTATAAATATTTACATTTATATGTAGTGTTTGCATTTTTCCATATCTATCTAAACTATCCTAGAACTTCATAGTTATTAATAAAATATGAAGCTACTTTATTTAATCACTATTTCACTGCAACACAATTAAGAATCTCATTCTTCTCAGATATAAGAAAAGCTAATGAGGCCAAGGATGAAACTCTTCATAGAAAATGCACAGCTGTAAATTGAGGTTTCAGAAAGATTAAGTAGATTGTCAAAAACATGTTGTACACACTGTTTTATGACAAATTTAGCATCTGTATTAAGTTCCCAATAGGTAATGAGGGTTTTTTAATATATTAAAGAAAACTTAACATTAATTGAAAAGGTCACTTAGACACACAGTGGTAAATAATAGCTATGTTTTACTTGCCAAAGTCCACATTTATAGATTTAAGAAGATAGTTTTCACCTTTAATTGAAAGTTTTCATATCTCATAGCTCGAGTGAGCAGAGGACACCCACACTTTGGCATGTGTGTGAGCTAGCACACAGTATTAGGGTAATTTTCAGACTTACTGCCATCTTGGTAATAAAAGCTTCATAAGGAGATTTAACTGCATAGGAGAAATAAGGTAAAACTACTCTCTTTTCTTTATTCTTCTCTTAAATGTAGATCTCTTAAGACCTCTTAAGATCTACATTTAGAGAACAGTACCCAGAACATGGAGGGAATGACAAAACTTCTATGTTCAAGAAGTGACCACGAGCTCTGTACACTGGCTTCGGAGTACTAGCCAACATCTGTATTCCAAATAGCAAAATGTAAATTGTGTTTGATTTGCAAACATTAAGACCTGTACCTTCATATCCAACAGTTTGCCTGCTATGCTTTCCTCTAGGTTCTTCCAGTACTGCAGACACTATTTTTAGAACTTGGTTTCCTCATCAGATTTATAGGGAAGATAGTTAATTCAGATTTTGTGTCACAGGAAGTGCTTGGAATAAACTTGATAGGAGAAACTCATTAGTTCTCCCAGAGAGCCATCAGGAAGACTTAATTAAGCCGCCCTGACACACAGAATGGCTTCAATTGGTCACCATTTTTCATGTCATAACTTTCACGTCCAGAGGAAGGTCACCTTGGGAAAGTGTTTAGACCAGCTGTTTTGGACAGATCTTTTGTAGACTCTCCATTCATCATAATCTGGTGATTAAAGAATTAATTTAAGAGGGTGGACTCTGAGCATTTCTTTAAAGATAGAGAACATTATGGAGTCAGTAATAATAAGGGAGACAAAGAGAGCAACAGGCTCTCATCATTTCTCTGAGATGTGCGCCCAGCTTCAATGCAGGAGACTTATCTTTGCCGACGATATCTGCTTGTGAAATGTTGCTTACCACTTATCTGTAGACATGGATGTATTTTGCTGATGATAAAGAAGCAAACTCTATTGCAAGAAAGAAAATTCATTCCAGTACTTTCAGGTTTAAACAAGAAAAAACTAGGAGAAAATTTCTCTAAAATAACATGTGGTTAGAAGAACTATTTTCCAGAGATAGCACTCCCTGTGATATCCCAGCCCAAGGAGGAAGAGCCGCGAATAAATCCTCAACACATAGAGGGTGGCGAAGAAGGAGCGCAATCTAGGCAGGGTAGCTGAGAAGAGCCAATTTAACAACTCCCCAAAACATGGACATGGAAACCACCTAAGTCCTTTTCAGAACAATAGCTACTGCCATGGTAACTTCTTTCCCAGAACAATTTAATTACTCCTATAAGCACTTCATGATGTGAGTGAGAAAACAGGGGCTCAGAGAGGTTAAGCCTGCAAGTCACACACATAGGAAGTAGGGGAGAAATTCCCACAACAGAAAAGCCCCAGCAGCAACCCTTAGCCCAAGGCACCCACCAAACTGAGCAGACGCAGTGACAGCACAGAATCTCTCCTTGCTAGGAGAAGCTTCCATAAACATCTATGGAAGCGTCTCATCTCAAGATCTGAGCCCTCACAGGCCAGCCTCCCCTGTGGAGGAATCACAAAGAGCTCACACACTCTCATTATGGTCTCCAGGCGAATTTCATTTCTTTCCTATTTTGTGTGAAGGCCTGCAGGCAGTGTCGGCAGTGACCCCGGCACCGTCTTCCTAAGACCTTCTCAAAGTGGGCCACACTATTCCTTCTCATACAGCGCTGAGTGAGCCTCATGACTGGACCCTGCTGCCAGTGGCAGAGAGGCAACTACCCTGCCTCTCTGAACCAGACGCTGCCAACTACGAATTTGCATTGACATGTTAATTACCTAAGGTACTCCAGGGGAAAATATCTTATTAGAGAATCATAAGAAATGTTTCCATTTCAAAGGCCTTAAAAAGCCCAGCAGTTAAAAAATGTTTCTAAACTTGTGGCAGCCAATGTGTCCCTAATATTTATTTTTTTGGGGGCGGGGGTTTGAAAAGTTACAGCTTCACTCTGTCTTCCCCCACATCTCCCTGTCAATTCCAACCTAAAGCAGCCTCATCTTTCACCCAAGTCCAGAGTCATGGCTTCCAAATCTGGTCTCTTCATACTACTCCTGCTGATTTTCTATATTTTTCCTTTCAACAGCCACAGTGATCCCTTAAAGTATGAACTACCACTCATTCCTTCTCGCCTCCTTCATTGTGGTTGGCTTTCTGCTGCAACTGAGATAAAATCCAGACTCCTCAGTCCTAGAAGGTCCCACACCATCTGACGCTGGGCCGTAAATCTGGCTTTTGCTTGTCTTTCTCTTCCTCAGCACCTTGCAGTTTCACTGGCCTTTTTTCAGCTCCTGCATAGCCTGAGCCTTTCCTGTCTCAGAACATCTGCTCTTGCTTCAGAAAGAGGTTGTTTCTGAGACTTTTTATGGCTTGTCATATTTCGGTTCTCAGCCTAGCTATCATTCCCAGAAAAAACTTTTAACAACCTCCAAAGCAGCAACCTTCTCCTTCAACCTCTATCTGTTCTCCCCATCACAGTGGTTTGCAAAGCGTGGTCTCCAGACCAACATCAGCAGCACCTGGGAACTTGTTAGAAATGCTAGTTCATGGGCCCCACCCTGGACCAGCTGAATCAGAAACTCTGGGCCCAGCAATCTGCATTTACATGCCCTCCAGGTGAGGCCCATAAGCTTGTTTGTACCTTGCTAGGACAGAATCCTACATGGATTTCGGTATATTATTTCCTACGTGTTTATCACAAACTACAACTGAAGATTCCACCTCTGATTACTTAACCTGTTGGGTCTGATTCTTTCGCGAGACTCATAAGTACTGAGGATCAGACCTGGTGTCAGCAACCATTGTTGCGGTTCATGACCACAGCTGAGGTTAATTACTATTTCCTGAATGAATGACAGGAACACACCTTGGGAAATAATGCTTTAAATAGGATCTGCACCGGCTGATGGCTAAACCACATGTCACCAGCCTTGCTCTCCATACATGTTTTCAATATTTATTGACATCTGCTACAGGCCGGAGAATATTTTAGACATTATAAATACAAATATCAGCAAGCCCTTGTTCTGAAAGAATGTGCCATTAAGTGGAATAAGAAATAAATACACAATTATTTTATTCTGACATGTTATAATAAAGTTGAGCAAAACCCATGAACACTAGAATTAAACGTGCACTCATCTTTGACCTACTTACTCTAGTTCTAAAAGTTAACGCTGAGAAGATAATCAAGGCGGTACCCACAGATATATCAAAAGACTATCACGGAATCCTACAGGGATAATAATAGCAAAAAAAAAAAAAAGGCTCAAAAGCAACATAAATGTAAAAGTATCAAGAATAATTTAAAAAATTACCCTAGATATAAGATAAAAACTAATAAACATTATTACAGTGTACATGAATTCTTAATGTCCTATGAAATTGTTCACAATATACTGTTAAGTAAGAAGCCATATAAAATACAGTTTAACAGCATATACACATATATATTTCTATAGAAACATAATTAATGTATCAAACATAGGTATTTTTATCTGCTTAAGTATGTCAGAAAGGTGTATACCAAAATATTAACAGAGGCTACTAGCTGGTACATTTTTCTCCTTTTATGCTTCTCTGAATGTCCACATTTTTGACAAAGCACTAATAAAGACAAAGCTGTCAAGGACAAGGGATCAGAATAGGGGGAACAAGTAACCCTGCTGTATGGAGTGGAGGGTCCAACACAGAGAGGTGTCCTTTGAGCTGGGACCTGAGAATTCATGGGAGCCAGCATCAGAAAGGGGCACCCGCAAAGCCAGAGATCCCCAAAACCTGAGCGTGTCTGGAGGACAAGGAGGAGCTCAGTGAGGCTGACGCACTTGTAGGGGTTCATGGTTCTCTACTGAATGCAGCCTCCAGAGAATGGTCTGTTTGTTTACCTTCTCAACAGAAATCAAAGCCCCATATGGACAGCGGCATTCGTGATTAATCAAAGTCATAGTTTACTTATGCAGGATGGGTCATCCGTGCGCCACAGGGCTCTCATCTCAGCACTTTGAAAAGCCACAGACAGCTTTCCCGTTGTGTAAAGGATAATACAAATAAATAGAAACCATACCAAGGTTTTACTCTGGCTGGATTATTCGGAGATAACATCAGAGGAAAGAGGAAGGAGGGGGCTATTCAAAGATATCCTTATATCTTAGGCCTAAAGCTTCCAGTGGCAGAATTCTAGAAGCCTAATCCTGGGGTCTGGCCATCATCAGTGGCCAAGATTACTGAATGAGCAGTAAAATACCTCTTTGATGCTCATTCATCACTCAGCACCAATACAGAAATTTCAAAGGCTATGATAAGTGACTTGACAACCTGGAGACAGATGATAAAGTCTCAGCTTCTGATCACTAAACACAAGAAATCCCTTGTGAACAGGTGCTACTAATTTTTTTAAAGACTCATCCTTGTGCTGTCAATCATTTTCAGGTCAATGACATGAGAACACGTTGACCTGGAGCACACCCAGATTTAGCTAAAATTTAATTAAATGCAAATTTTGGGAAAGCTCCATGTGGTTTAAATCGAAGGGATTTCCCTGGAGCTGATTTATAGTAGAGGTTACACACTCAAAAGTCAACAGAACAGTTACAGAGAATGAGCTGACTACTGTTGATAAAACCAGTTCATTCCTGCCTCAACAGGAGCTGGGTACACGATTAGGCAGAGACAACATTTTCTAGTCTCCCTTGCAATGGTAGATATATTCAAAGCTCACCAAAGTCTCTTTCCATTTTTCCTGGGCACAGAGCTAATCAATATTTCCCAGTCTCCCTTACATTAAGAGAGGTTTGTACAGACTAGTCAATGGAATGTGGTCCATAAAAAACTCAACTGGCCTATAAAAATCTCAAGATAAATGTTCTCTTCCTACTTGCCAAGAAAAGAGAAAAACCAAGGATCTGCTTAAAGGTAGTTGGAATGTGGAGAACCCACTGACTCAGAAATCCTACTTCAAGGAAGCCATCCTAGAAGTACTTGCACATGTACACAAAGAATCAGTGGAGTGGCTATTCACTGAAGCATTGCTCATCACAGCAGAAAACTGGAGACACCAGAATTATATCACAGCAGACGAGTTAAATCAATTCTGGAACATCCACACTATAAAATACGGCGCGGTCTTTTAAAATGATGAATAAGATGGTTCTGTACATATTGACATGGCGATATCATCAAGACCTACTGCTGAACATGAAAAGCAATTTGTAGAATAATTCACTCCCTAATCCACAAATATTCATCGACAGTTTATATGTTAGGTGTTGTTCTAGACACTGGCAATAAACACAGACAAAAACTCTTGCTCTTTGGAAACTTAAATGTACATAGAATGTGAAATTTAAAAAAATCCTAAAGCTGGACAGTAATTAGTAGCATACATTTATTTTTCTAAATACAGAAAAAGAATACATAGTGATACCTACTGAACTGTTCATGGCTGTGACCTTTGGAGCTGGGAATGGAGATAAAAGGGGGATTTAATTTTTTGGTCTCCATTTTCTGTGTGATTTGAATGGTAAGGCATGTGTGCATTTAAAATCTTTTTAGTGGAATGTGTTTCAATGATGGAATCGAAAAACTTTTTTTCCCAGGCCTTGCCTTGGAACCTTGCAAGACCACGACTAGAGAAGGACCCAGATTTCTCCTCCATCATTAGCAAGCCCCTTCAACTACTTTATTTACTTGGATACATGTGAAATTTCTTCTACTCAAAGCTTTTGTGGCAACAAAAGTTTAGAGCCAACCTTGCTCATTATTAGAAAATGAAAATACACTAAGAAAGAGGAAGGAGGATGAAGATCTCCTTTAAAAAAAAAAAAAGATTTATTTATTTATGCATACAAGAGCTGGCCTCCTTTGGATGTATCCTGATCTCAGATTACTTAGGGATTCTGAGTGTTCAGTCCTTTTATTGCCAAGGCACTTCTGTCAGTAAAAGATTTCACTTTTCAAATGTCAAATAGCCACTCAATAAACCTCACATATGAGTTCTGATGTGGAAAATGCATTTTCAAATAGAAGAGCTTTATTTTATTTTAAAATTGTGTTAGCCCCTAAGTAACCCCTGTAATAGTAAAGATAAAGTTAATTCAGTAATGCATTTACCATAGTAAACCTCCAGAAATGCATTCCTTTCCTCTGATAGAAATTTAAATCAGCAGAAGGGATTAAACACCATTATGCAGTCGATGGAGAGCAATTTGGAAGCACAATGGATTGTGGGCAGTGACCATCCTGGACACCACATTTGTTCGGGAATTCCTTCTAGACCTTCCGGGATGAGTATGTCAGATATAACCCAGGGGAAGAGGTGCCTTTTCTCCTTTAACTACTCAGGTCATTCTTCTAAAGGTCTGCATAAGGCAGAGCCAGGCTTCTGGCTTTTCTTTAGACAGTGAATTTGAAATACTCTCACTTTTACATCTTCTCTTTACTGACTAGGGGCAACAGATCACACTCCTCCTTGGATTCGCACATACACTGTAACCATGAATTATGGCCTGTTCCAAAATAAACCTCTGAAAGGACACACAGTGGACTGGATGGCAAAGGAACTTAAAGGTAAACAAAGTTCTCATTGCTTAGTTTTGCCTCACGTATCTTAGCTTAAGAAGTCAATTTTAATTACTCTGAGTTTTTTTTTATTGTGAATTATTCAGATCATTGTTTCTCTAACACCCAGTGAAAACCTGATTTTACAGACCATATCCCCTCCCCCAAGCTCTTTCCACACTCCCCTCTCCCCACACAAGGACAATCCTATAGTAACTAGTGGTAATGAGTGATGTCAACCACAGAAGGAAAGAAAATACCTTGTTATTTACAGGCAAACATGAGAGGAAACATGTATTTTGTATGTTTGGTGAATTCTGTAGACTCACAACCATTGGGCTAATCTAAGCAAGATGAAATCTATTATTGATCCTCTAAGATCTTCAGATACTCTAATTTGATGAGTCGCGAAAGTGCTTTGTGTTCAGTTTTTCTGAAAACTGGTAATAATAGGATGAATTATGGCCTGTTCCAAAATAAACCTCTGAAAGGACACACAGTGGACTGGATGACAAATGATCCTAAAGGTAAAAAAAGTTCTCATTGACTCAGAAAACTGGTAATAATAGGATTTCCCATGCAGCTGGTCTAAGAGTTAAGTGAGATATTTATAATGTTTCATACACAATGTCTGGCACATGGAAAACATTAATTACTATTGCTGTTATTATGATTGCTTCTAGCAATAAGTTTTTATCTTAACCTGACTATGAAAAATATAGTCTGAGATTCTGCACCAAACAGCAGAAAAATTCTTGTATTCAGATTTTAGTAAAAATCAAGAAAAAAATCCTTAATGATATATGATGTATAAAAAGAAATGTACTAACACTATTGCTAGTGGATTATAAGAGAATAATATAAACAATGATACACTAACAAATTGAATAACCTAGGTGAAATAGATACATTCTTACAAGCTTCAAAATGCACTCAAAAATAAATCAAAATTTGAAAAGATCTACATAAGACCTATAGAATGAGATTGGACCAGTAACCTAGATTTTTCTTTTCTTTCAGAAAAGTCCAGAACCACATATATTCACTAGTGAATTCTATCAAATATTTAAAAACAATCAATCCTTTTTCAAACTCTTCCAAAGAAATTGAAGCAGGCACACTTATATACTCATTCTGGGATACCAAAGTCAGAAAAAGATATTAGAAGAAAACAAAAGACTGGTTTTCACTATGAATGTTAATATGAAAATCCTCAACAAAATATTAGGAAACTAAGTTCAGTAGCCTATTATAAGAATTATATATTCTGAACAAATGAGATTTATTCTAGTATTTCAAGTGTCTTGTTCAATATGTGAAAATATACCACACAATATACAATATATACCGGACAAAGTATTATATTACTAGAAGAAAGAAACAAACACATGATGACCTTAAATGATACCTAAAAAATACTTGGCAAAATCCAACACCCCTTTGTGATTAAAGATACTCACTAAACTAAAAAGAGAAGATGAAAAACTTCCTCCCTATGATGAAGACCATATATGAAAACCCATAACTAATGTCATACTCAATAGTATAAGACTGATTTTTTTCCCCCTAAGATCAGGAACAAGAGAAAGATGTTCACTTCATCACTTTTGAAGTAGAATTGAAAGTTCTAGCCATTAAATACAGGAAAGACACTCAGTGTTCATGGATAGGAAGATTTAACATAAATGGAATAGATATACCCAAAATGATATACAAATTCAATGCAATCCCTATTAAAACACTGGTGGCATTTTTGGAGAAATTTAAAAGACTGATTTTAAAATTTATAAAATCTTGGAATACTACTCAGCAATCAGAAATGAAAAACTAGACTCATTCATGGGAACATGGATGGATCTGGAGGGGATTATGCTTAGCAAAGCAAGTCAGAAGG
>JAGFMF010012168.1:776692-791233 GCA_019455555.1 Galemys pyrenaicus | reverse complement strand
GATGGTGCACTGGTGAGATGGTGATGGGGAATACATGGGGATTACAATTGATGGCAAGTATATGTAAATTTTAAAATATTTTAATAAAATAAAAAAAAGAAAAAAAAAGAAAATTTATAAAATCTGTTTAAATTTTATGAAAAGCCCATAGCTATTATCACACTGGAAAATAGGAAAGTTTTTCCTCCATGATCACAAATAAGACAAGGCTGCTAACTTGATACTTTTATTCAATATAGTGCTAGAAATCCTAGCCTGAGCAATTAAGCAAGAAAAGACAAGAAAAGGGCAATCCAAAATTGGGAAGCAAAACTGTCTCTATTCAAGATGACAAGGTCTTATATCTCAAAACCCTACCTAACCCTAAATAATCTACAATTAGAACTGTTAGTGATAATGGACAAATTCATTAGAGTTACAAACTTTAAAATCCAAACAAGAAATAAGCTGCACTTCCATATACTATGAACAATCCAAAAAGAAAACTTTCCCTTTTATAATAACATAAAAAAGGATAAAATACTCAGATTAAATAACCAAGGAGGTGAGAGAGTAGGACACTGAAAACACAGTGATGAAAAAAAACCATACTACCCCAAGAGCTCTATAGACTCAAATGTTATCCCCATCAAAATCTCATCTTTTTCCATTAATAAATGTATAAAAAAATCCCAGTGGCATTTTCTATAGAAGTAGAAAAAAATCCTAATAGTCATAAGGATCTAGAAGAGGACCACAATAGCCAAAGCAAACATAAGAAAAGCAAATCTGGAAACATCACAATTACTGACTTCAAAATATGTTACAAAACTATAATAATTATACATTATGACATACAGATCTATGGAACAGAATTAAACCCAGATATTTATGTTATGAGGACCCCAAGAATACACAATAGGGAAAAGTCCCTTCAATAAGTATTGCCGGGAAAACTGGATATCCTCATACACAAATATTATTACTTAATGGGTATAAAGTTTCCATTTGGGGTGATGAAATTGTTTGAAAGTAACAGTTGCACAACACTAACAAATATAATGAATGTCACTGAATTGTTTACTGAAGATGGCTAAAGTGACACATTTTGTCGTGAACATTTTATCACAATCTTTAAAAGGCAGCTAAAGTCTGCAGTGTCATTGTTGAAGTCAGGTATAATACCATGTTATGACACACACAAAATCATTCACAATTTTTATTAGTGAAAAATTGAAAAAAGGAAAAATGTCCTTAACATGTTGGAGTTTAAATATATTTCTGATTAATACAGTCATTGTTGCTTAAGAATGGGGGGAAGTTTGGAGAGATACATGGCTATGTGATCTTTGTATAGACATCGTGGAGTGTGACCACACACTGAGCCTACTACACAGCCAAGAGAACAACAGTATTGTCTACTGGGACCATGGCCATACGTGGGGTCATTGCTGGCTGCAACGTTATGCAGCTATATGTGACTAGAAGCTAGAACAGGTCAAAGTCAATGGATTAAATTGCCTATATCGGTTCTGCCTAATACATTAATAAAAAAGGTTATGAACAAGTGAATGTGTTGCTCAGAGCCATTGACCTTTCTACCTCTGAGGCTGTTCATGAAAAAGTGGATGATTGCTTGGCAGGGACATCCTAGAAGGACTGTGGCAGATATTGGACAAGGTGCGGGCAAAAAAAATGCCCTCCACTTTTAAGTCTAAGCGTCTTTGAGAGTTGTACACAACCAGAAACTGTCCCCAGATTAAACTGTTTCTTCTTTTCCACAGGCAGCACCAAACCATGGGGTCCCAACATTCCTGATAACAAGTTACTACTCTAGATCTGTTGATGGTGCCACAAAAAATATTCTTTGCTGTCAATCTCCTGTCTGAGATGCCCATAGGGCTTACTTATCAGGTTTTATAAAGGAGATCACCTAAAAAGAGCTTTAAGATTTTAGAGTCAGATTCCTTCAGGCAATTGGAATGTAGAGAATAAAGTTCTCCCCGCCATCCCCACCCCGTCTCCACTGGAGGGTTTCCAAGGAGGATCCAGGGTTAGAAAGATTATAATAAAAATTCGACTATAATTTCCCTACATGTGGCCAGTCTACAATATGCAGCCGCTCACAGGCAATTTGAGTAAAAACTGTTGTGGCTATTGTCGGTGTGGTCATTTCTTGATTTTTCTTTCCTCTTAGGCAGGGACTGTGCTTTATTCATTGTCGGTCTTACTGGGGGCACACAGCAGCCACCTCCTCTCAGGCATTCATTCAGTCAAGCTCTCTGGAGCTGCGGTTTCACTCCTTGACTTCCTTATCCTGAATTTTCTGTGACAAAGAGGACAGTCAAGAGACGGGTCAGTGGCCCACTCTCACAAAGCCGGGGCAAACGGCCCAGTCATCAAAATCCAAAGCTGGGGCACAGAAGGCCTGTTTAAATAATGATTTGGGAAACTCAGAATGTAATCAAACACATCTGTGCCTTCTATTCTCTACCTGCTGTCTTGCCTGAAATGAAGATGCTTAAATCTCCATTAGCCGGGTAGGGCTGCCCATCTCTGGAAAAGCAGAGCTAGATGCCAATCTGCTTTGTGGGTGTTTGGAAAGGCTGCCAGCTGATCAGAAGACACTGAATGTGGGGGATCTAGCGTGGGGCAGAGCGAACACAGCTGGCTGACACAGCAAGCGGGGACGAACAATGACAAAATGCGGATGGAGCCTATCCATCTGAGAAATCGTTCCCAAAAAGTAGCTGGAAATGATATTTCAGTTCTCATTTTCCTAGTCGAGTCTGCGCCTTAAGCTGGAGACTCCTCCCAGCATCCCGCTAGATGGGTGAACACGGTGATACTGGAGCCTCTTCTTTTTTGGTCTTCTCAGAGTGACCTGAGCTATTCTGGAGATAAGGTGGATAGACTGAGGTGGGACCAGGCCACATCTGACTTAAAAAAACGGGTCACAGGCTCTCCCTGGTGGTACAGTGGGTTAAGCAGACCGCAGCCACTGCAGCACGAGTTTGATCCCTGCCGCTGGCCAGGGAGGGGACCCACATGGCACAGGCAGACCTCTCTTGCCTGGCTCGCTGTTCCCCTCAGCAGTGTGTTTCGGTCCATCTGCCTGTTCTGCCCCTTGCTCTGTCTGGTGGATTCTCTCACCTCCCCGCACCTCTGGCCTGTACCCCAGTGCTTATATGCATATAGATAAATAAATCTTTAAAAAAAAAAAAAAAAGGGTCATTCTGCTTGCTGCTGCCTCTTGGGTTTCTTATCACCAGATCTGAACCCGGGGCCCATGGACAGCGAGGCGTGCGATTGGCATTTGCAGAAACCTTGACATCCCCCACTTCGGTTCACGACTGGTGTCAGACAAAGCAGCGTATAAATGACTGCCAGCACGAAGATAAGGCCAGCTATTACCGAGGTGTAGTTTCCGCAGGTCTAAAGACTCATAGTGGTGGCACTGGAGCATGCAGGGGAGAAGATAAAATTTAATTAATAATTTCCTTAGAGGCCAACAGTCTATTACAACTATGTTTCTTGCTGGTTTCTGCAGTGACCTTACGGCTCATCAACATTATAGACACATGCTTGGTCACAGCCTCTAACCAGATGATAGTTCAGATGATGCTGCATGATTAGCTAGACTGAAATGAACATTTTCAGGTGCTACCACCAGAATGTTACTGGCTCTGCGTAAGGCAGGTGTGTTCCTTCTCCTCCTGCTCTGTCTGATAACTGAAAAAAACAGTATGATTTTCTAGATTAAAAAATATATATGCTGGACAAAGCTGAGAATGAAGGGGAAGCTGTGTCTATGTTTTGAGGGGTACATTTTGGTTTCTGTTATGACGAGAGGGTCTGAACACTATCCTAAATAGCTTTTAAACATTCTACAGAGTGACTCAATCTAATTGTTTTTAGAACACAAAATTGCCAAGAATGATGTAATATGGGGGTAGATTTTTCTCTTCAACTGTATAACACTTGTTCCTATAATATGGAGTTACAATTTATTTTGGACCTATCTTTTGCTGAGCACTTTGTAGAGTTGTAGGGTAAACAAACAGAAGTCTTCATTCTCTCTGGTACCAGTGCCTGGGCACAATATTTGGAAATAGTTATTTATTTAATAAATATCTGTTGAAAGAAGGAATCGACGAATTGATTATGGGGTATGTTACATTTTGAATCAAGAGGATGAGTAATCTTTATATATCAGAAAAACAATAAAATCAATTAAAAATGATCATCTCTACCTTTCTTAAATTGAGAACCAAAGTCAGCTGACTGCCTATTGCCAGCCCCTGTGTCTTACATAAAGGATGCAGCAAAGCCAGCTTGAAAGGCTGGCTGTCTAAAAGCATGAGTGCCCCTAACTTGTCAGAATAAAACCCAAACTGTCAGTATGCTATTTTCTACCCTAATCTTTGGCATATTCCTCTCCACATTCTATGCAACAGCCAAACAAGATTACTCCTCATTTCCTTCAAACACTCCAAACTTTGCTCTGGTGTTGAGCCAGAATAGAATCTCAAGTGCCTTTTGAATGTATGAAATAAAAAGATATTTAATCACTATGCCTTTTGCTGTTGGCATTCTCTCTAGTTAGATGCTCTGGTCCCTGAAAACTTCCTCTCCATAAACTTGAGGAAAACAAGTGGAGGCCTGTTTATCCGATTCTACCTCAAGTACCACCTAGAACACAGTATGCATTGCTGGTGTCCCTCTCATTCATTCACTCACTCACTCATTCAAGTATATCTCATCTTATAAAATGGTTAAGGTATTGTTTGTGGTTTGCATTGCATGGAAGAATAGAATACCTATAGCTTTGTAAGGACATACTCGTCAGTATCTAAGCAAGCCACCTCCCTTCCAATACTTGTACACAGCCCAGATGATGATGATGAGAGCAGTAACATGACTGACAGAACACTTACATATATACATATGTGTATATAGTGTGTGTATATATCTATACACATATGCATACACATGTGTGTATATATATACATGTACATCTGTTTTAGTTCCCTCACTTGTGACATGGGATAATTGTAAGTAATTACAATTATTACAACAAGTATTACTTACTTGTAATGGGATCTTGTTCCCAGATCACAAAGCTAACAGCAGAGTCAGCCCAGGTCTAAGTGTATAAAACTTTGCTCTTAGTTGCTACATTATTCTGCCTCTCAGCTCTCACTTCATCATAAACAGATGCAAAAGTCCATCACTTAGTTACAAGTTTAAAGAAGAAAACTGGGCTTTATAGTTGCCTGTCCGATGCCAACTATTTAAGTTTGTCCAGTCACTTCCCCCCGGGTATTCAATCAGTGTGCACGCACACATCTGGGTATTTGGACCACTGACACTCAAGCATGTGAGTGTTTGATTCTATGTAAGACCAAGGCAAGGCATTTTCCTAAAACAACATAGAAGACTGAGCTGAAAAACAAGACAAAGATTTTAGACAAAACGTACTGCTTAATAATTACCAGTGGAAAAATGACTTTTCCTTTCAATGTAACACACGTTTCATAGAGTCAGAGTTGTCCTAACGTGATACTTTATGAAAACAGGTCATGTGAACTGATCTCAAACTACTTGAGTCTCAAATAAAGGGAAAAAGAGGCTGCGACTAAAGTATATTTTGGATCAATCCAGATTCTTCACTGCCTACCACGATCATCAAAATGGAGCACCTCAGTGGGCAGAGAGGATCTTGACACTGTGATTTCTAAGCAAAATAAAATAGAATTCTACCCTTGTTTACATTTAAAAATCTCAATTTCCATTATTCATTCAGGAAGTCCAGGATCCAAAGTTTCCTCACAAGTAACTATTGCTGTGAGATAGTATAGCCATAATTTCTCAGCAACTCACAAAGCTAGGAAGTCTAAAGAGAAGCTCATAAGAACTAATTCCTCATCCTGACTTACCAGTGACTACCTGTTCTTGAGCAGATATTTTGTGTACTCTTATTTTCTTACAAATCAAATTACAGCAAAGGGTACAAGACCCTCCAAACTTAACACTTCAGTCGTTTCCTTTCTTGCTTTTTTGTTTTACAGAATTAGTTCAGTTTTCCAACCTGTGCTTTATATATCTGACCACCTCAGTGATGTCACTACATCAAATGTCTCACATAATTTAGAAGAGGTAGTATGTGTTGGGGAAGGGGTGAGGGGAGTGCTCCCTCGCACAGAAGTGGGGACCAGGGAAAGGAGAAAAGAGAGAGAGAAAAGGGGGGGCACAGATAGACTTGTGAATATAACAGGGTCACATATCAATATGGAGACAATTCCTTAAAACTGTTGTTACCTATTTCACTCAAATTCAGCTTTTAGAAAATGTCACCCAAATGCGCAAAGACATGCAGGTATAGTAAGGTTATTTAAGCTATGGAAAAACTGGAAACAACCGAGTGTCTAAAACTAGAATCTAGGTTAAATAAATTAAAGTGCATTTACTTGAGAGACTATTATACAGCTACTGGAGGTCTGTGATAGAAGAATATTTAATGACATATTCGTGATCTATGTCTATTACACATGCACACAGGGTCATGGTCGCTTCTCCAGGTTAATTTATGACTCAGGTCATACTGTATAATCATTTAGACTGAAATGAAGATTTTCAGATGCTACTGCTGGAGATGCTGCCGACTCTGCAGAAGGCACAGCATAGTACAGATAAGCCCTGTTTTGTTAAAAATATAGAAAAGAAAAAAATGGTCATAAAAAGTCCTATCTCTGGGTGCTGAAAGAATCCCTTATTTCTGAACTATCATTTCCTTTCCAATTATTTTGTTAAATAACCAATAGTACTTGCTTTCTGCAGCTTTCTCTTTTTTTCTACAGTCCTCCTAATTTTTAAATTAAACATTAATTTATAAATAATGAATGCCAGAGTGTATCAATGGTTTTAGAAAATTCCTCTAATACAAAAGGAAATCTTGGAGGTGGATGCCTTTCTTTGCAATTGCAACAGACCCTGACTGCAGACAACACATGGGCCATCCCCCAAAGTAGTTGTGATGATTTCCCATGAACAGGAAATGAAGCCTCCCAGCCTAAGACTTTAATCACTAACCATCAATTCCATCCCAGGCCTTTGTGGAAATTTTGTCATGATATGGTAGCGGGCAGGAGGAGGAGTTAAAAACCTGTGTTTCTGCCTTGGTGAACCACATTAGTAACATACACATCAGGAGAATCTGTGGGAAACAGGGGAGGCGCGGGTGCATTTCTGAGTGTCTTTGTGTGGTGATCAACACTGAACCCGAACAAACTGGCCCAAGCAGGAAGAGGACCTTCTGCCCATGATGGTCAAGGCCTGGCGGGACACCACAAAACATGGTGTGTTGAGGTGCACACTGGATGCAAATTTATCCTTTCCTTCTGGGAACAGGAATGAGAAAATGGAATGCTGTAGTTTAATTTTCCTCTGAAATGACAGTCAACTTCCAGTTCTGCCTGTGTTCTGGAACATGTACAAAAGTTTTCTCAATGAAGCGGTCTGTCTGGAATTTCATATGGAATAAGTAAAATGAAAAATGTGCAAGTACCCCTTGATAGATTTAATATTAATAGCAATTAATAGATCTTAACAGCTAGAAGTGTATTTGTACAAGAAGTATAGTCATTACTTATCTGTCATCTGTCAAGGATGATTCCATATCACCCTGAAAAATGGCTGTGGATGAAATTTCTTTCATATCTATTTTAATTAAGTAAGTGACACATTAGCACTGGTGACACTGGTGTAAAGTTGATTCCAGTATTGGAAATTTCCCCGCTATGTATTTATCCTATTCCTGTGAACATGTAAATGTAACTTTTAGTAACAGCAGATCACAATGAACAAGTCAGAACTGGAATCCTAAATATATACAAGCTAACTCTACATTGGACTTAAATTTACTATTAAAAGTGCAGGAAGCATGAATAAACATATCAAACCAATTATTTTTTCTCCTGCATCTCAGCTTTTCAAAGAATGACTGCCAAATAGACATTAAAACATTCATTTTTCTATGAAGTTAAATATTTCCACCCCCAAAAGAACGTTCCGTTACCTCCATTTTAATGCCGGTGGCCTGACACATTCGTTCTTAGACACTTAAGCATATTGGATAATGAAATGTCAGGATTAGAGACGCTTGAGTCAGGGAAAAAAACAAATGAAAGTGGATGGAGGCCCAACTTGTGAAACCTTTGACTGCAAAGAGGCAGGTAAATAGAAAACACAATTCGCCCAAGAAATGTGTTGAGTACTTTTCAGAAGACGCTCTCCAGGCCATTTCTGAGCTTCACAGTGAGTCTAGAGCTGCCCCTTCCTTCCATGGTGCATGCTTCAGTAAATACTACTTAAATGCATTGCTGTGGTTCACTCAGGTTGCCAAGGTCACTGCTCTCCAAGATAGTCAACCAGGTGCCCACTATGAAGTTGGCCCCTTCCTCTTGAGCCCACATCCTTATAGGAAGATTCTGCCATTTCCTGATCCCCTCTGCCCTGCACTCTGCCCACCTGGGTGCTGCCAGCCCCTCCCCCATGCTGCTGACCTACAGGTGCTGATGAGGCTTATATTGCTCTCTGCTTCCCAGAAGCTCTTAGCTCCTAACTCTTTATTGCTCCTTCTCTCCCCTCCCTCCTTTTTAAACAGTTTTATTCTTTCAACCATGATAATGCTTATCAGTATCCCTGGAGAGAGCATGATCTGATGTGATTCACTCTGCAACTCCCCGCCCCCCCCACCAACCCCCAAACTGGCAGAGAAATAAATGAAGTCATATTTGAGCATGATGTAACAAGCCCCTTCTTGCAAGAGATCCCTTCAGGGACAGAGAAAAGTCTCCTGAAAGCAAAAAAAGGCTAATAGGACCCCTAACATTTCCTTTATCAATCATCTTGAGAAACTTCTAATAGCCGAGTTAACACAACAATGCTTGCTATTTGTGTTATGCTTATCACAATCCTAGTGTAATGCATAATGTTTTTGCATTTATCTTGTTTACTCTGCAAAATTCTAGAAAGTCATCCCTAGAACCAATCTCCATTTTGAAGATGAGAAACTAAAGTTAACAGGGAAGGATTTGTACAAGGCCACCTAGCTCCTTAGTGGCAGGTTTGAACTGCAGGTGTGTCAAAAATCAAATAAAAAAAGACAATGCTTATAACCCACAGCTACTTTCCTTCCTGTGGCCTGTGCTGGGGTTGCAAATCCAGATGCCAGGTCGGGAATCTCCCTGTGGGGCAGGCTGGTGACTGGGTGGGGGCGTTCTCAGGCATGGTGTACTCCAGGGTGATGGTTGGCCATTCCAGCCTGGGTACAGGTGCTTGCCATGTCCAGAAGATCAGACTTTTCGAAGGATGATAGACATAAGGACATTTTGAACACTGAAGTTCACTTAGAAATTGAAACGGGCCAACTCAATATCATCCAAACAAAAGCCAAATGCAGACAAAATTCAGGTCATGGGCCCCCACTTCGCAACCTCTGTATTTTTCCATAAGCTCAAATCTTGACAGGTGTGATGATAACAAAACCTGCTTTGATAATACAACATCTCTGAACCAACCATGATGGTTCCTTCTCACTAGCTGCTGTGGTGAGGAACCGCGTAGCCAACCATTACTCCCATCTCTGTCCTCCCTACCAGTGGGACTGTTACAGAGCAGGGAAAGGGGCACCCCAGAACCCCTAAACCTGCCATCTCTGAATGGGTTTTGCCATCTGCTGCATTAAGGCAAACATATATATAAGACCTTTAATGGAAATGAACTTTAATACAATTAGGGTACAATACAGAAAGAATATACAAAGAAGATAGTTACTAAGTTAAGCATTCAAAGTTACCCATCTCCTTGAGGGTAAAAGTTTAGCAAAATAGGATTGGATTAAAGCAAGGCCCAAAAGCCTGCCACAAGTTTAAAGGACTTTTTAGTAGAGACCCATAGAAAAGGGTTAGAAAGAGTCAGACAAATCTGGGAGGAAAAGAGCAAAATTAAAATTAAGATGAAAGCTGCCATTGTTAACCTCCCCACAGGTCTCTCACCCACATCTGTTCTAACCAGTTCAAGACCAAGAAGCAAGCACAGTTTCTTCACATGTCACTCTGCTCCACATGCCTCCTCCAGGTTTCTTTGCTGGTCTCTATCCTGCTTCCTTCTTCCTCCCTTCCTTCTGTCCTCCATTTCCTCTCTCCAACATTTTTCTTATTCCTGTTCAGCTCCATCCACTTAGGGTAGAACCAGGATTCTGGAACTTTCCCCTTTTCCCTGTTACAGGACTAAATATGTTTTGTGTCTTGGAGGAAGAAGAAAACAATTCTGAGGAAGCTCTGAGAAGCACAGTCCAGCTTCAACTTTCTCTGTTCCCATTTTAGAAATGATGGTAAATTCCACACTCATGGACCACATTCTTGTCTCTGGCACATCTTGTTAAAATTTTGTATAATACTCATTGTTCTCCACAGTGGGGAAGCTGCGGTGGGGCAGAGAAAGCTGCAGTACTAGCATCGGAAAAGGGCGCTCCTTAAATAAATACAGCCCTTTGGCTTACAGTTAGATTCTCTATAAAGCAGAAGCAAACCTCTCTACTTCTGGGCTTAGGCCACCCCAACCTCGATGCTTATTCTCCCTCCTAAGCTCCTCCCAGAGACCTGAGAGTATCAGCAAATCAATCTTGCTCACTGCCATACCCCCAGCACCTGGCACAAACACTAATAAGTATTTGTTGAATAAATGAATACAATGAAAGAAAGGCTGAGATCAGTGGGGACTGAGATAATATCTATGCTGTGATTTATTCATTCAAATATGTTGGATTGAACTCCGGTTCCCTGAGGAGGGTGCTTGAAGAACAAAAGATGGCCGCTGCTCAGATCTCCGAGACTTTTGTTTTGCTGTAGAGGGTGGAATCTGAGGGCAAGAGCTGATTTTCTTGGGACAAAGGAGGGAGAAAGAAGATTTGAGAGGATATATAGGTGAAGGAGAGGGAGACTGTCTCTGAAACCTGGGGGGCAAATGGGTCAGATATGGGAAAGGGTCATAGGGTGTGTATGATTTTTCCCAATTTCTCCATCAAACTTTCAGTTAAATGGGTACAATCACCAATGATATTAGAGTCAAATCACACAGTTTTGAGAGTATAAATACCACATATGCTCTACATGGAAAACTAATGTGACTACAACAAAGTCCTTCCTTGAAGGGGCATATTCTGGGGAGAAAAGCCAGAGAAACAAAACTTCAGACTACAACAGAAGGAACTGCCCAAAGACACTGGCAGAAGCCTGCTGGTGTACACAAAGGTGCTCACTGGGCCTCAACTGCATGGCAGACACTTGCGGGGTGCTGATGAGGTGGGGACAGAGAAGACCAGCTCCCCTGCCATCATGGAGAACACCTAAGCAATGGGGTAGCACCAGAATGGCGGCTTTTGAAGGGCACAAAGAAGACACGATACATAATAATGACGGACAGAGCTTCAGAGTTAACTAATCCTGATGGGCTCCTCCGAGCTGAAGTGAGAGTTGAGCTGAGACCCCAAGAACAGGAAGAGGCCAGCTACATAAAGATCTGTGGATAAAGCTTTTCAAGAAGAGGGAAGAGTTACATGCAAGTGGCCCAAGGTGGTTCAGGGCAGGTTGGGAGGAGAATGTACAAGATGGTCAGAGAGGCAGCCAAGAGCCAGGTCAGGGAGAGGGAGAACACTACCAGTGGGGTGAGGCTAATGGGAGGACCCCCAAAGACTCAGAAGAAATGACTGAAATGCAAAGATAAAGTGTAATCACAACACAAGGGCCTTGGCATGCACCCTCTCTGGGGGAACTTCTCAAACACTGGCCCTCCAGGGGGCAGGAAATAATGCAGTCTAGTTAATTGCCCTTTGGGATTGCTCTGTGTGTGAATGTAAAACCAGGGATTATCTAGCCTCAGATGCAAATGAAAAGGGCACAGTGGGTCACTGCTTTTCCAGAAGACTCTTCTCACTTGAGGTAGAAGTGAGAATGCCAATTACCCTCATTTCTGTACAAGAGAACTGAGAGAGGAGAAACACCCAGAGAATTGGGCTTCCGATTGGCTTGCAAATCATAACTACCACCCCTCCAAACCCCCCCACCCCCAAAATTAAGAGAACAGAAAAAAAAGCCCCTTTGCTCTTGGGGCCCTAAGTGATTAGAAAGAGTTGTTATTTGGCTGATTTTCACACTTCATTAGCATATGCATAATTTAACAAGGGAACATGCTGGGGGCTGGCACAGGGAGGGCAGCACTCCATACCCACGGACTAGAAACTGGGGCAGCAGCATTGGGAGTGCTTAATTACGCCAGCAAGTTACAGAGATCAGAGCGCCAAGGGGGATGAACACAGGATAGAGTCTCAGGACCAGCAAGAAAGACACCCCCACGTCTACTTTCACCCACAAGCACATCAGTGCTGAGAAGGGAAGACAGCCCTGCTTGGATGCCCCTCCCAGGGCCAGTCACCAGTGTTAATCCTCATGCTCCTATTTCTTTCGCCATCAGCACCTTCAATGGGATAGCCACGTTGTCCTTTCCCCAAATCTGGCAATGCCAAGAAGAATCAGGCATTATGTTATAATGGCCCATTCACTCTCTAGTTAGCACTGAGAGAGGAAGGGGGTGGAGCTGTACTTGGGGGCTTGCTAAAATGAACGCAGGGGAAAGATCAGGACTTCACCTCTGAATTCCCTGATTTCCTCTGTAAGCAGAGCCTCCAGGAAAAAAGTCAGGACCAATGTGTTAATGCCTAGGTTTTCTTTTCCTCCACTCAGAAAAGAAAAAAGGGCAAAAATAGGATCCTTGCAGTGGAGCACTTGACGAGGACCATATTGTCTTTCTGAACTTCTCTGCTCACATCTTTTGGGGAGACACATACATAACTCCAGAACTGATGAGTGGACTGCTATGGCTGTTTCTGAAAACCAGTGGCAGGGAATTTTACAGTTCTCATGCCAATTCTTTGCCTCATCACCATGTTCAATGTCATAAAACTGCAAAATTGTGTCCATATCATATCAGCATATCTTAGTTCATTGGTCTGAGTTATTTACAGATATTTTTCTGCTTTTAATATCACTTGTTAAGAAAATTGTAGTTTTCCTTTCTCTCATTCCAAGCTGGAATGAGTGTGTGTGTGCAAGAAAGAGAGAGAGGAGAAAATTGAATCTTTAAGGCCTTAGCTAATTTTCATACCCCATGCCCCTGGTGACAGTGATTGGTTTAAGCATAAAAAGTAATCCAAGTTGGACCAATGAGAGTAAAATTTAAAAACTCTTGTTGCTACAGTGAAAAGATTCATATTACTTTCACTCCTTTCACACAAATTCCTTGCAGCTCTCCAAACATGTCAAACATTTTCATACCTCCATGCTTCTGCAGATGCTATTCCACTTCTTGAATGAATGAAGAAGTCCATCAGTTCTTCCATATGTTATTTTGGCTTGAATCCCCAAACCTCATGCTATCAAATTTAACTTAATAAGCACGTTCTCACTGCTACTGTGTCTGACTATTGGCTGTCTCTTCAGCAACTATTTATCCCTTCTTATGCTAAAAGTATGCTGAATTTTCCTTTTCTCATCCTCAAGTGAAATTTGGATGATGCCAATTTCTCCTTTAACATCAGAGTCAGGCCCTAATTGGCATACGTCCATCAGGTATTTTATCTCCCTAAGTTCAGGGAATAGATTTGGGAAGTGAGCACAAACCTAATGAGATGTTAGGAGACATTTTTATCATAAAAGAGATGCTGGAACAGCTTCTGGGTCTATAAAGAAAGTAGGGCAGAGAGACTATTGATGCAGGGTGACATAGCTGAAGTCTGGATCAAGCCTTACCTGAAGCTAGTATTGTTTTGAACTTTTAAGTTGTGTGTGTAGAATTTGACTAAGCAAACTTTTAGCAGGATTTTTCAGTCCTTTAACCAAAATTCCTGACCAAGACAATGACAAAAGAAGAATACTGAACTGTTCAAGAGCTAACACAGAAACCTGTGGGAAATTACAGACTATATTCTATGTCAACTCCAAATTGTTCATTCATTCATCCATAAAACAAACATTTGAACACTTGTAAGTCAGATACTGCTGTAGGACACTGGGGACACAGCAATGACAAAAACAATTATCCTTTTGAAACACAGGTTCTGATGCAGGGAGATATATAATGAACAGCAACAATGATAAATAAGCGAAGTATATAGTATGAGAGGAGCCTCCTGGTGGAGCAGATCTTACAGTCTCAGTGCTATCAAGCTATCGTCAGCCACTGCAGCACAAGTTTGATACCCAGCTAGGGAGCTGACCCACATGGTGCAGCAGACCTCTCCTGTCTCACCCACTGTTCCCCTTAGCAGTGTATTTCAGTAAATCTGTTACAGGGCAGGGAGGGGAGCACCCAGAACCCCCAAGCCTGCCCTCTCTGAATGGGTTTTGCCATCCGCCGCATTAAGACAAACATAGAAAACCTTTAATGGAAAGGAACTTTAATACAACTAGGGTAAAATAAAGAAAGAACAAAGAATATAGTTAC
>JAGFMF010012168.1:766400-776528 GCA_019455555.1 Galemys pyrenaicus | reverse complement strand
CAAGACCAAAAAGCAAGCACAGTTTCTTCACATGTCCCTCTGCTCCACGTGCCCCATCCAGGTCTCCTTGCTGTTCTCCATCTTCCTTTCTTCTCTTCTTTTCTGCAAAAATCTTCTTATCCTCAGCTCCACCCACTTAGGGTGGAACCAGGATTTTGAAACTTCCCCTTTTCCTGAAACCACCCTGTTACAGATCCACGTATTCTGCTCCCCACTTTGTCTCTGGTGAATCCTCTCATCCTCCCTACACCTCTGGTCTATGCCTAGTTCTCATTTGCATAAATAAGATAAATTTTTTTTTAAAAAAAGAATATGACTATGAGAAAGCAATAGACTAGGATAAAGTAGATTGGAGGGCCAAAGGTAGAAGTGTAGTTCACTTTCAAGTAAGTACCACTATGGGTTTTATTGAAAAGACATCTAAACAAAGACATCAAGGAAGTAAGGCTCTTGTCTATGCTGGCATCTGGGAGAAGAGCATTCCAGGAAGGAGAGTGCCAAGTGTCAAGCAAGTGCCAAGATGCTGAGGGCTGATGGGCTGAGGAGTGCAAGCAGTGGCAAGAAGATTGTAGAGCAGAGTAAGGTAGCAGGAGTAAGGTCAGAGAGGAAACTGAAGTGCTGATGAAATGACCTTATGGCCACCACACAATCCTTTTACATGAATGAGATAAAGAAACACTAGAGCATTTTGAGCAGAGGACAGTGACATGATCTGATTTAGCTCTTACAGGAATCAATCTGGCTACTGTATGAATAGAACTGGGGTTCAGAGCAAGGATGGAAGCAGGAGACTACTGCAACAACATATGTCACATTGTGGCCTGAATTAGAAGGTAGCAGTGCAAGTGGCAGAGAGAAACTTAATTCTGGATAGATTTTTAAAACAGAGTCAATAGATCTGTGATACATGACATGTGCAGTGTGAGTAAAGAACAACTCCAAGATTTTTGGAGCTAGAAGTATGAAGCCTCTATCAACTCAGAAAGGGACAACTATAGTGGAGAAGTTTTGTTCAGGATGTTGGAGCCAGAGACATGTTAGAGGCAGAGTCTGCCTAAACTTAGCTAACTGAAACTTGACAAACAACCTACAGGCCTACCTTCTTACCTAGGAGGCCAGCTGGTCCCATACCTTAGGCTCTCTTGCGCAGTTAAGGGCAGGGCGTATGAAACAGCTTGTTATCTTAGAATGTGCACCCAGATATGGGGCAGAAGCCCGTGCCCGCCCAAATGGATCTCCTGTACAAGTTTAAACTTTTGAAACATGTTTCTCTTTAAAGCTATTTGTTGTGCTCATTGCGTGGGCTTTGACCTCTCAGCTTATTCACTGCACCCTATGTAATGGCGGGAAATTGGCTATAAAGCTCACCCCTTACTCTCAGGGTCGATCGCCCCAGCTAGACCTGCGTGTCTCAGTTGGACGGTTGGCCCCTGCATGCAGGCATAATAAAGCTCTACTTGATTGTTGCATCCCTGTGTCTGCTCTTTGTTCTTTTGTTTTTTTTTTTAATATAAAAATTTTAAAAATTTACATATATTTGACATCGATGTATTCCCCATCACTGTAACACCAGTGTCGCTCTTTGTTCTTTTGGGGTGCCCATGGAAACTCGAACCTTTACAAGGAGATCAGGAGTTCAGTTTGCAATTATTAAGTATGAGATGTTTCTTTGAACACCTGAGTGGAGAGTCTAAGAAGCAGTTAGATATATAAGTCCAGAAATCAGGAGAGAACTGGACAGAGGATATGAATTGAGAGTTGTTGACCTATAGTATTTCAAGTCACAAAATTGCACAAAATAACAAGAGGAACAATTATATCTGAGAAGGATGGTTCCAAGGACTAGCTAACTCATTAAAGCCCCAAGGTAACCTTATGAAGTCAATTATTACTGCTATCCTAACTTTACAATTGAGAAAATCAAAGTTAGAGATGTTAAGATCATACAGCAACTCACACAGCCAAGAGCACACATACTCAATTGTGTGTAAACATGCAAGTAGCTGAGCTGGGCCTGAAATCCAGGCAGTTTGGCTCCAGAATCCTCTGCTCTTGACTATTACTTAATACTGCTTCCTGTTCCCAAGTGAGATGACTGTTTAATCACCTGATGGATACTTAGGATTAGCAACTGGAAAGGTATACGGAACCTAATAATAGCCAATTGAATGAATTCAATTTCTTGCCTACAGAGTTAGACTGCGTTGCAGATACAACACTGAGGCAAAAGTAAGAGCTGAAGTCATCATAACCAAACACAGACAGACCAGTTTGCTCGGTGGGTCCTCACGCTGAGGTTCACTTGGGGATCCAGTTGACAGATGAAGGTTTCTAGGAGATCATCCTAGACATTGATTAAGAGATATGCAATGGTGCTAGGGGATTCCATATTGACAAGTCTTGAAAAATTCTAAACACCTTCTTGAGAAACACTGTCAAAGGAAATCTGCTTTGGCTTGTCTGTGCCCAACAGCTCTCCATGCAGAGATCAATAAAATCGGACTTCACTCTTAGCTTTGCTCATTAGGACAAAGGAATAAATCTGTATGTGGCTAATGACCACACTGAGCTTGGAAAAATGGTTTGGTATTGTATATAAAGACCTTCCGTCTTCTTTTGTTAACCAGTGATCAATTTCTTACCTGAATTAAACTTCATCTTATTCTTTATTTATTCTTATTAGTAAGAAATCAATGGGGCATGAACTTTGCACAGCAAATGGTAGGTGTTTACTAAATTCTCATTGAAACGATAAGATGTGTGAGAAATTTATGACTTGCCTGTGTCATTGTATACCAAACTTAGTCAGATATGTTCACCCAGTGACAGTTGGAACTAAAGTGTAATAGCATTTAAGCTGAAAAGTGACTGTGTAAAAAAAAAATTGCCAAAGCAAAGTTATAAGTAAACTGGGTTGCTGTAAATGGTCACTTTCTTTTTACTTCTGATCAAACAGTCTAGAACTTTTAAAAATGCACATTTTATAGTACAAATAATTTATCAGTTAAGTCCTGCAAAATATGAAGAAAAGAGCTAATATCCGGTCCCGCCTTTAGAACTGAAGTTAATTGCACAAATGATTTCTCTAGTACCAAATGCCATTGCCAAATATTTGCATAACCTCTTGCTTTCTGTTTCTACTGATGATTTTGAAGACAGGTCTTATAAATTGTCTCTATTTTAGGGCTATGACTAATCACCATATCAATATAGTGCAGCTTCAATTCAATTTCAGAATTTTCCCAGAACCACTGACTCATATAATTTATTGGTTTCTTTGGAGTACTAGCATATGGAATTGCTAGTAGGAAAACCCTGCAATGTTTTCTGCTTCCCACTACCTTTCATATTTTTGTACAAATGAAAACACAGGGCAGGGCCTCCCTGGTGGCGCAGTGGGTTAAGCAACGCACGATGAAGCAAACCGCAGCCACTGCAGCACGAGTTGGATCCCTGCTGCCGGCAAGGGAGGGACCCACATGGTGCAACAGACCTCTCCTGCTGTGCCCGCTGCTCCCCTCAGCAGTGTACTTCCGTTGATCTGCCTGTTCTGCTCCCTGCTCTGTCTGTGGTGAATCCTCTCACCACGCCTCTGGCCTGTACCCCAGTGCTTGTATGCATAAATAAATAAATCTTTAAAAAAAAAAAAGAAAACACAGGGCAACGAAGGAATAATTTCTCAATCCCATCCAACCAGCTGCTCATCAATAGTCCATTGTGTTAACTATATTATATTAGAAAGTTACATAGCAATTTAGTGGGGTGATTAAGATCATGGATTCTTAGTTGTACAGTCAAGACTGTATTATCAGTTTCTTCATCTATGAGCCGGTGAAAGCATCCACACGGACTATTAAGAAGTTTAGATGAAGTAACACATGTAAAATTACCAACATAGTTTCTTGGAACACAAAAAAATGTGTTGTCATTGTCTTTTTTATTTTTTAAATTTATGTACATGCCCATCTGGGTATAAACATGCACAGGTCATCCCTACTTTTCTGTCACTTTGCATTTCACCTTTGTACTCAGGTGCCTGGTTACTGCCTAATACTCATCTCTGCTTTATTTTTTTTCTATGGTAGCCATTCACTCATTGGCTTCTGCTGCTGATGCCAATGATGATGCATCAGTGTATAATAACACCCGTCTCTGAACGGCAGGCAATAACCTAATATATGAAGAGAACTTCAGAAATGCAGTGGCAACAACTTATTAAATTGAGGAACAACAACAACAAAAATAAAACAAAGGGCATCTCATATGGGGTCCACATAAGTTGGTATAGTCATCTGCTCCCATGATTTCAAGATATACACCACTTTCCCTCAGCCAAGCCATTATAAAAGAATCATATAAAGAATGTTGTGAGAAGAGCTTAAAGTGCTTCTGGCCTCCCTATGTGCAATGCAACTTTTATTAATAGGACAGGTTCAGGTTTTTGCAGATAGAGGACTACTTCCTTGGCATTTATCTGCTGTGGTAGCTGCAAATGACAGATTATTCTTTTTCTTTACATTTACACTCACAGAGTGCCCCTATGTACTTTCGGAGGAGCAAAGATATATATGATCCTTGAAATCAAGGCAATGTTAAACCACAGAACCCATTATTTCTCCACCAAATGCTTAGCAGAAGACCTCGACCATAACTGATGCTTAATGAAGAATTGCGAATGAAGGAATGTGCCACCTCTGGAACATTCACAGCCACAAGAATAGAAAATGAAAACAATCAAGCCAAGTTTAAAAACCTCTGTTTGAAGGTATCAAAGGCATTCTCTCTCTGTCTTTAAACTTCTAACCCTGGCCAGAAAGTCCAAGTTTTTACTTTGGCCATTGATTCCTGGAGGGCTCAGTCACCATGGCTTGTTGCTGTTGCCTCTGGTCCATTCCATCTGTGGGGGTAGAGACAGGAATGTGACACAGAACCACTGGCCCTAGGAAGAATCAGTTTGATGTTACTAGTGTGTGCTCCAGCCTATATGGAATCCATCTTTCAAGGTGGAAGTAGGAAATTTTATGACTCTTCTCAAAATTTGGGAGTTAGCCCTTTGTTAGTTTGCAACCTCCCTGCTGTGTCCTTAAGGGTGGTAATGATTCACAACAGTCCTTACAGTAACAGCCTCTGCTCCACTGCAGATAATAAAGGGCTGCTGTGTCCATCCTGTTGGTGATCACTCGTAGCGTGACGACAATCGTCCTTTAGCTTTCAAGACATCTGAGAACTTGAAGATGCACCATCTGTGGATTCTTGTCATCACATAAAGCAAATAATTGCTTTTTAAAAAATCCATGCCATTCTTGCTAATTTTTTCATTTCCACAAGCTACCCATTAACCACCTCTGGGTATTTACACAGCTTATTGAATTATGCAGTGGTTTTGTGTGCTTTGAGCATTATACAGCAGGTCTCGTGTATCCTGACTTTGCTATCCTGATTTTTAAAATCAGCTCTCTTGCTTTGTTTCTTTCCTCTATTTTTAGCAGGAGGATGCTAACACCCGTCCTTCTGGTCTCTAGAGGGACTGATGTTCACAAGAGCTGTGAGATGTGACATTCGTGCTGAGTGTGCTAGAAGGAGATGGAGCTGCAACCGTGAGCTCACGGAAACCCGTTCGCTGGGCACTGCCGGCCACCAGCCGTTACTGTCGTCAAATGGTTTTATTGAACAGGCAGTAACTGTCTGGTGAGCTCAATATTAATGGGAAACTCCCAAGAACCTAATTTTAAAACATTATCCCCCTCTTTGTTATCTGTATTTGTTTGTTTCAAAGCCTGACACTTTAATTGGCACAGAGGACTCCTATGCACAACTGCAATTTTCCTTTTGAAAGCTTAGAGAGCGGCTGTCTGAGGACGCCTGGTTTAGCTCCTGGAGTTCAGAGGTTGGCAGGGAGCCTCGCAGCCACAAGTGCCAGGAAATGCCATGAATATGGAGAAAACCGGAGCTTGTCTCAGGTGCAGGCTGGGAAATAGAGGAGCCTTGAATCTTTCACCTCACCTTTCCCAGGAGCGCTGATCCTAGACAGACGTTTGTCTTATTTTATCTCCTCAGAGCTTTCTGATTTTATCCCCCAATTTCTTTAGCAGCTTGGGAGTCTGGTTTTGAGCTTCGAATTGACTTTTACCCTCCAATCCAGGTAAATGGGCCCCTGCCTCTTCTCTCTCAACTTCTTCCATTCTGATTTTCATCTTCAATGAAACCTAAACTCCTCTTTCCCCACAGGTCACAGGAGATAACTGTCAAGTCCTTGGAACCCTGCCTCCCCCCATGAAGCTGTCCCCAGCGGTCACTATGTCTCTCACCTGCAACTCACTCCATCTTTGGTTTGGATTTCCCCTAAAGCACATCATTTGGTAGTTCGTACCCATGAACTATTATGGTAGAGATTTGAGAGAGAAATCTACACACAGCAACAAAGATACCAATCTAGAGCAGGTGCTTAGAAAATATTCTTTAAAAAAATAGATGCTTTAAATTTTTTAAGTACTTAACACAGAAAGTTCTATGCAGTTAAAAGAACACCTAATAAAATCTAACCGTACGAGTCCTAAGAACAAAATCGGTAACAAATAACAACAGAAACAGCTAGTATTAGCTCAGCAATTAATGTTCTGGGCACATGGCTAGCTGCTATGCTTGGATATTCTCTCTGTTTACTCTGAATGGGATGGTGTTGTCTTAAGAACTGACTTTCTCCTTGATCCTCATTTGGTTCCCTTAATAATAACAATAACAGCAATAAAGACACAGAAACCAAAAATGAGGAGTCAAGGACAGACTGGGGACACCTGGTGGGGAGGGGAGGGGGAGGGTTGAGGGAAGATGGGAGCACNAGGGACTGAGGTGATGGTGCACTGGTGATATGGTGATGGGGAATACATGGGGATTACAATTGATGGCAAGTATATGTAAATTTTAAAATATTTTAATAAAAAAAAAAAAAACTGACTTTCTCCAGCTAACAACAGCAGAGTCTGCTCCGTGTCTGTCTGTCCCCAGAGTCTGCAAATATAAGAGGGTAATCCCCAGGAAAAGGGTAGATTCCATGTTCCCTGTTCCACCAAGGGATGGTGGAGCTGAGTAGGGAGGAGAAGCTGGAGAAAGGGGAGAAGGAAGGAAGGAGATCAGGAAGAGGACCTGGAGGAGGAGGCACTTGGAGCACAGAGACATGTGATGAAGCTGCACTTGCTTCTCAGTCTTGGACTTGTACCAGGAACTTGGGCGAAGGTAGAAGGAAGCACATGAAAGAGACAGAGATGTGGGTGAGAGACCCACAGGGAGGCCGACAATGGCAGCCTTAATCTTGTCTTGGGTTTTGATTTTACTATTTTTCTTCCAGACTTGTCTGTCCCTCTCTACCCCTTTCCATTGTGTCCCCACCAGAAGGTGTCTTAGACTTGTGGCAAGCTTTCTGGCCTCACTGTCCTGTTCTGGGCCAATCCGGTTTAGTTAGGCATTTGCCTAAAGGGGGTTGGGTGACTTTGGGTGTTTCTTGGGGAAACTATTTTAACTATATTCTCTTTCTTCTTTTCATTGCACACTAAAAGTTATTTTCTATTGGCGGTCTTACATACTGTTTTGTCTTGATGCAGTGGATGACAAAACCTATTTAGAGCCGGCAGGTTTAGGGGTCCTGGGGTGCCTCCTTCTCTGTCCTCTAACACAAAGTCTTAGAAACTTTATTGCACTATCTGTTTTTCCCTTGTGGTCCCATTTAGAAAAGTCTATTCTGGCTCACCCAAAGTGACTGAGACTTGATAAAACTTTATTAATAGGGATAGATGATGGATACGCTGAGCACTAAGAGGTAGCTTTTCAATTTCAATCAGGAATACCTGTTCATTTCCATTTTAAGGCAGATAGAACAAATCACAGTTTAAAAAACTTTGCCCAGTCTCCTGTTCTTAGGTGGACTAATGATTCCTTTACCAAACAGGAGGTGGTCAACCTGCATTCTTACAGCACATCTTATTACCTGCAATAACCTCATTTCTCTTGGTATTTGTCGTAGAGGTTAATTGCAACAAACAATGGAAATATGAACAAATGGAAATATGAACACAGTAAAAAAAAATCAGAGAGAATCTGAAACTGAAAGATGGGGGGTGGGTGGGGAGCACTTTGTACTTTGGTTAAATGCCAGTCCCACAGAGTCCAAGGTCGGTAAAGGAAGTGTGAAGTCAATGAAGAGTCTCACCTCTGGGCTGTTTTGCAAGGGGGTATGGCTGAGCAGTTACTCTGCCCTGCCGCAGACTGGCAGCATGCCCTCCTAGCCACATATGTCCACTTTTCAGTCTGGGGTTCAAAGTGCTGTAACCCAAAAGAATAGAGGGGAACAAAAGAGATTCGGCAAGAATGGAAATGAAGCATGAATCACAGATAGAGGAGAGTACCATCAAAAGCTTAAAAAAAATCTGCCAAAGCTATATTCCTCTCTGCTAATGATTGTGACTGTAATTCCTGCATATTTTAACAGATGTTCTGTTTATAAAACTGCAAACGGATTTAGGAGTTATGAATAAAGCCAGGAGGCCCTGGAGATGTTTCTTTGTATGATTAACTGACCACAGGCCATTTGTTTTACAACAAAGATGCTCAATGATCCATAGTCCGTGATTTATACCAGCCCATGTATACTAATGGCTGATGTCTCCATGGTACTTCTCATTAGCATCTGAAGGGGGATTGGAGGAAAACAGATTATGGGAATAGCTCCCCATTGCTCGACATGATAGTTCATTAGTGGGTGCAGAATCGATCTGAAAGAAAACTAAGATAATCATAAACTGAAATTTGAATTATAAATTATAACAATTAAAGAATTCAATTCAATGATGAAAGAAAATGGCTTTTCATAACCCTAGCTGCATGTACCTTGGTAAGCTGAGGTGATAGAATGTTTTCTATCTTCCAAATAACATTCAAATCACATTAAAATTTCAACAACAATAAACATCATAATAGTGTGTCTTACATTGATCTTTCCACTGGGTGATTTAGAGAAATGATCTTACTCCATCCTCAACACTGTATCTTGTGAGGATTCCCATGGACTAGACCCAGAAATTCTTCAGAATTGGGGGCACCCCAGCCTACTGGCTACTTTTTACTTTCTCAAGACCACTCTTTTTCTCTACGTGCATATCGTGTATTCACCAGCTCTGTCTGTAAAATGCATTTCTCTGCTTCCTCCTATTCCCAACTGCCTCATTACTTCACAATCCTGACTTGACCTTGGGGTTTCAATTTTTCTTAACTTTACAAAGCAAAACATTTTGGTGGTATTTTCTAGTTTAAATTCCTAAAAGAAGGTATCAGATGGGCTCAATTCTAATTTTTTTTTCCCCTTTAGGTACGAGGTCACATCAGAGGTCACGAGCCAGCCTTTAGATGAGGTACGGGTAACACAGCACAGAAAACAGGGCCCCTTTCCTAACCCTCGGAGTATAGCTTGGAGCAGGGCAGGTTCTTCTTGATATGTGTCCTGATAGCTAAGTCTATGTCAGCCCTGATGGTGCTGGTTTAGAGGCCCAGCTACCCACCTCCACCCCATATTAGCAGTAGGCCCTTGGGCAGTTACACTTGAAGACAGCTTTAGTCACTCATCCATCCAATGGGAATTATTATATTTCCTATTCCCTAAGGTTGTTATCAGAAGAAAGGGATGTGCAGCTGCTTAGCACAGGGCCTGGCAGAGAATCCACACTTATGAATACCAGTTATTATCACAATACTATACTGTATTTTACTAATAACAAGAATTGCAACAAAAGAGCTAAAAAGGCAATTCTCCAAAGAGGAAATGCAAATGGCCAACAGACATATGAAAAAATGTTCAACTTCTCTTGTCATCAGAGAAATGCAAATCAAAACCACTATGAGATACCATGTCACGCCCGTGAGAATGGCACATATCAAAAAAAACAGCAACAACAAATGTTGGCGAGGATGTGGAGAAAAAGGAACTCTCTGCTGGTAGGAATGCAAGCTGGTCCAACCATTATGGAAAGCAGTATGGCGGTCCCTCAGTCTACTAAGAATGGAACTTCCATAGGATCCAGCAATCCCACTCCTAGGAATATACCCAAAAGACACAAATACACTGATTCAAAAGAATACCTG
>JAGFMF010012168.1:741676-758170 GCA_019455555.1 Galemys pyrenaicus | reverse complement strand
TTCCTTCCTTCCTTCCTTCCTTCCTTCCTTCCTTCCTTCCTTCCTTCCTTCCTTCCTTCCTTCCTTCCTGTCCTTTCTAGCTTCTGCCCAGGTCCACACTACCTTAGAGTTGGGCAGGGAACCTAGATTTCCCCTTTCCCTGGGGATTATCCTGTTACAGCTAGAGATGACCCTCTCTGAGGAGGTAGCCTATCAGCTGAAACCTGGTGATGAAGGAGCTGACCAGTATGGGTAGGGTGTAGGGAGCGAGGGGTAGGCAGGAGAACAGGAGGAGCCAGTGGCCAGAACTTGCAGAACTAGCCTCAGAGAGAAGTTTAGATTTTCTACTAGAACAAGAGGAAGTAATTGAAGGAGTTGAAGCAGCAGGATGACTTATGTTCTATGATTTTATTTATTTATTTTTATTTACTTATGCATACAAGAACTGGGGTGTAAGCCAGAGGTGTGGGGGTGAGAGGAGACAGAGTAGGGAGCAGAACAGGCAGATCTACTTAACTTAACCCACTGAGGGGAGCAGTGGGTGAGAGAGAAGAGGTCTGCTGTGCCATGTGGGTCAGTTCCCTGGCCTGGGAGTAAACTCATACAGCAATGGCTGAGTATAGCTTGATAGCACTGAGACTTACCCCCTGTGCCACCAGGGAGACCCTGTTTTAGTTTTTTAAAGATGCCCGTAGTTGAGCGTGAAGAGTGGATTGGAGGTCAGGGTGGAGCAGAGACTGAAGCAGGGAGTCTGAGCGGCAGTTGTGCTCACAGTCCAGATGGAAGATGAAGGTGGCTGGACTCACCCTGTAGTACTGGGGATAGAGATAAAGGGAGCAAATTGCGAGATTATATTTTTGGTGAACAAAAAAATACTTGCTAGCTGACCTGTGTGGGAATGGGGTGAGGAAAATCCAGGTGTGGAAACTACACATGTAATGGGATCTTTTTTGTTTGTTTGAACATCAAAATCTCATATTCCCCTTCAGCGTGACTCAGAGGCGAACAGACTGGAGCCCAACAGGTCTGAGTGTTTTTAATATTTAGCTCCTATGTTTGGGGAAGTCATCTCTGATCTGAACTAATGAAGATAAACAGCATTGACTTTACCGGGTTCTTCTCTTCTGAGCATAAACTCTAGTATGTCGTGTGTGTCTCTGTGTGTGCCATCTGCTGTATCAAGACAAAACATACCTTAGTTGTTAAGACCTTCAATGCAAACCTAAAATGACATGCTCCTGAAACCTACACAATGTGAGAACACAAAGTTGCTCATCAGAACTGAGGCTGAAAGAGGCGGTAATGTCCAGAGGGAGCACAGTAGACTACCTTTGGGGTGGTGGGGGCTGTGGGTATTCTGGTGGTGGTGTAGGGTAGTAAGAACCTGCAGAGGAAGATCCGCTATGTCAAATATATAAACAATGTAAACCAATGTTAGCTCAAGAAAAAGATGAGATCATTTGCGACAGCTTGGATGGAACTGGAGAGAGTAAGTTAGAAGGTGAAAGACAAATACCTGATGATTTTACTCAAGTGGAATATAAAAACAAAGCAAAGGAACTACAAAATAAGAAAAAAACAAATGCTAGCAGTCTCACTGTACAACTGAAGCTACCAGAGAGAGAGGGTGGGGGTGGGGAGCAAGGTCGGGGAGGGGCTCAATGGACTGTGGTGGAGGGTGACGTGGTGGCTTTGGTGCAGCTGTGGTGTGATGACACACATTTGTGGAGGTGTGAACCTACCCTCAAAAGACAGACAGTGTTAGAAATCAATATTACCTCATAAAATATTTCAAAAAATGTAATAAGGAATTTGGGGAGATTCAATTATATGGAAGTACTATTTTTGAAAATGTCCCTAAGTGTACTTTACAAGCAACCTGAGGAGCAGCTTCCACAAGTACAATGTCCTATAGACTTTGTGGAATATAAACTCTGTGTCCTATACATTTTGCATTTTTCATCACTCAAAAACAAGAGGCCCTCTTTGAAGAAGCAAGGTGGAAGTCGTGCTTAGGGGCAAGGATACCTGTAGCTTTGCTCAGCACAGACAAATACAACCAGGTGCCAGCTGCTGCCTGGGTTCTCAGAGAGTTGAGATGGGTCATCAAGGAAGCTGATTTTTTAAACTTCTTAGCCTCAGCAAGGCACTCACTTCCTTTTAAAAACTCCGCCTCCCAGGTGCCCCAAGGAGTTAAGGAACACACTATGAAGAATCAGCAGCCACTGCAGCAGGAGCTCATTCCCCCGCTTGGGAGCTGACCCACACAGCACAGCAGACCTCTCCTGCCTGCTTGCTGCTCCCCTCAGCAGTGTACTTCAGTCAATCTGCCTGTTCTGCTCTCCACCCTGTCTCTGGTGAATCCCTCCATACACCTCTGGCCTGTACCCCAGTTCTTGCATGCATACGTAAATACATCTTTTAAAAAACCCACAAAACTCTCCCTCCCACTTCAAAATCAAAACCTTCCATTTTTCACTGCTCTGCTCTGCTGCTGCTACTCTGGTTATTAGAAAATCTGCCACCTGAGTGTGTTTGGTTCTCGAATAGCTGAATGATCCAAGATAAAGGCCCTTGTTTAAGGAAGGAAAAATGGAGGAATGAAAGATGACTTGACAGAACGCAAGAAGAGCAGAATCCCGGAACAAGAGCGGACAGGTGTGGAGAGACCAGGTGGCACAAGCCCTGGCGGGATGGCAGGATGACTAGGACAGAAGTGAGTGGACAGAGGTGAGAGAGCGCCAGTCAGAAGGCAGGAGGGGAGGGCAGCGGATGCTGGTGGCTGAGCCCTGTCTGGGGCGCCCAGGGCAGTGACAGAAGCTGGGAGCTAGCACTTTTGATATGGAACACCGGTATTGGTTTTCCTGGCCAATCAAAGGAAACAGAATTGGAGGAGAAGTAAAGTAGCTTAATTTGTGGGCACAGTGAGGAGAGCAGCAGACTCACGTCTGAAAGACCACTGGCCTGCTTTTTGACACAGTGCTGGGTATTCATCCAGAGTTATCAGAGAGTAAAGGAGGGGGACGGGCATGGGCAAGGGTAGCATCTTGTCCTTGTGACACAAGCATCTGGAGATTGGGGGGTAGATTTAGGTTCCTAGCTCCTGGTGGTAAGCAATTCCAGTGCTATTTTTTCGGCATGTTCTTTTCTTTGAAATGTAAAAAAAAAAGTTCCTTGAGCCAAGAAGATAAATAGAAGAAATGGGAGCATTTATCTGTTTTGTTGTTATCACTTTCAACCTGCACATTCCCTGGCCCTCAGTGTCCTCATCCACACAACGGGAGAACCATAAGGATGAACAAAACCTAGACTAGAGCTCACATGGCAGTGTCCAGTGCATGGTGCCCACTTGAGAATGATTTAAAATAGATTATGGGCAATAGAATGGGGGTAAAATAGTCACAGATTTGGAGGCCACTCCTCAAATAAGCTCTGCAGGAAAGGGACAGCTGAAATAAAGGGTTTATTATTCCTCAGTCCCTTTGCCCCTTTGGGGGGACAAACTTTTGAATGCTGCCTGCTTGCTTCCTTTGTGGCTCCTCTACACAGAATCCAAGGGTGACCTAGTCTTAGGTGGGGAGGGGATCAGACACAACTGTGGAACTTGGCTTGTGGCAAACACTCCATCTTGTCCTCAGCTGCCATGCTGTGACTACTCTGTGAAAATTAAACAGTCCAACAGAGCCATTCAGTGACTATTATTTGACTACTAAGGACAGAGAACAAGAGCCAGCAGCCCCTACACTGCAGCTTTCTGTCTGAAGACTTTTGTCACCAATCAGAGACAAATGGACTAAATGGCTAGTCATAAAGTGTCACCCCCAGTGACTTAATTGCAGACCAGGTCCCTGCCTAAACCCTTACAGAACACACCCTGGGACTGCCCTTCACTGTGGACTCAAATCACCATTCTCAAACTTTGATTATATTAAGGGCTTATGCTAACACAGTCAACACCATCCTTCTCCTACAGGTCCAAGATCTTGTCCTGGTTACTGCAATCTGCTAGGGGGTAGGGGAAGGCCACCTCCACCAGGAAGACCTCCTTATTGAGAACTCAGTTATAAAAGTGCCTATTCTTACCTAGTCAAATTATAACAGTGTGATCCCCAGGGAAAGGGGAGGCTCCAGGTTCCCTGCTTTAACCTAAGGAAGGTGAAGCTGGGCAGGGAGGTAAAGTTAGAGAAGACTGGGAAAGGCCTGGGAAAAGGAGAGGAAGCAGAGAGGGAGAGAAGACCCAGAGGAGGCTTGAGGAGCAGAGAGACATGTGAAGAAGTTGTGTTTGCTTCTTGGCCTTCGACTTGTACCAGGACTTGGAGGACACAGGAGACATGAGGCACGAAAGAGACAGAGACATGGGTGAGGGGAGGCTGACAATGGCAGCTTTTATCTTGATTTGTATCTTGCTTTGCTCTTTTCCTTTCAGACTTGCCTGGCCCCTTCCGCACAGTTCTTATGGGTCCCCACCAGAAGGTGCCTTAGACTTGTGGCAGGATCCCATGCCTCAGCTGTCCTGCTTTGGGTCAACCCTGTTTGTGTTACAGGGCAGGGAGAGGGGCACCCCAGAACCCCCAAACTTGCTCTCTCTAAATGGGTTCTGCCATCCACCACATCAAGATAAGTTAAGCATCCAAAGTTGCCCATCTCCTTGAGGGTAAAAGTCCAGCCAAATAGGATTGGCCCAAAGCAAGGCCCAAAAGCCTGCCACAAGTCTAAAGGACCTTTCAGAAGAGATCCGTAGAAAAGGGTCAGAAAGAATCAGACAAATCTGGTAGGAAAAGAGCAAAATCAAAATCAAGATGAAAGCTGCCATTGTAACCTCCCCACAGGTCTCTCACCCACATCTGTTCCAACCAGTACAAGACCAAGAAGCAAGTGCAGTTTCTTCACATGTCCCTCTGCTCCAGGTGCCTCCTCCAGGGCTCCTTGCTGCTCTCCATCCTGCTTCCTACTTCCTTCTTCCTCCCTTCCTTCTGTCCTCTCTCTTCTCTCCAACATTTTCTTATCCCTGCTCAGCTCCACCCTACTTAGGGCAAAACTGGGATTCTAAAACTTCCCCCCTTTTTGAAAAAACACCCTATTACATTTGGGGGTACAGTAACCTATGAGATATGGGTAACTTTGGGTGTTTCATGGGGAAACTATTTTAACTACTGACACATTCTCTTTCTATCACACAGCGACTGTATTAATTTTCATTGAAGGTCTTACGCACTAGAGTATGTTTTGTCTTTATGAGGTAGATGGCAGAACTCATTTAGAGAAGGTAGGTATGGGTGGGTCTTGGGGTGTCCCTCATTCTGCCCACTCACTACTACTATCAGCTGTAGTGGGGAGAAATATCATGAGTCACAAGGGTGATAGAATTCACCAGAGACAGAGCACAGAACAGAAAAGGTAGATTCACTGAAATACACTGCTAAGAGAATAAGCAGGAGAGACAGAGGTCATTTGGGGCTCCTTTTTTTTTTTTTTTTTGTTCAGAGAAAGAAAAAGCTTATTGAGGAGAAAAGAAAAGGAGCAGAAATAAAGTTGGGGCTCCTTTTTGAGCTTTTTCTGCAGGTTTTTCAGGACTGGGGTGGTAGGCATGGACCAGTTATTGTAAAGTACAGAGTTTAGACAAACTCTGACTCTAACATTATTTGCTAGGATGTTGTAGGGTTGACCAGGTATTTCCACCCTCCCACTACTGATGATGGACACCTGTGGTGCTGCGAGCAGTCCAGGGTGGGCATGCGCAAGTGGGCGCACCTGTGTTGGACACGGGCATAAATGGGCGGCGTCATGAGGACGCCAGAACTGTGAGGATAGACCAACAGAGAGAACTGTGAGGACCAACTGACAGTACTGACAAGCAGCAGCAGCAGCAGCAGCAGAGAGAGAAGAAGCAGCCGAGAGGGTGAGATGCACTGGGGGTTGGGAGGCCTGCCATGTACCTGCCCCCCGGCACCCCTGCCTGCCATGTACCTGGCCACCTCTACTAAATAAAGTATGAAAAGCCACCGAGGGCTCCAAAGACTCTCCTTCCTTGACCCGTCTGCCCAGAACCATCCTGAACCTGCCTCCAGTGCCGCCACCTTCCTGCCGCTACAGATGTCCTGTCTTGGGCATTGACCTTTGACACAGAATGTGTCTTGGCCCTGATTCTGCACTCATGGTCAAAGTGATCAGTCTCCTGGTTTGGTTCCCACAGCAACTTTATCAATTCCCTTTATCTATTCAAACCTCCCAAATCTTCCTCCTGGGGGTTTAGTTTTTAACTTTATTAAAACAGCAGCCACTGGGCCTAAGTTGCTTTCTGGAGTTGAGTTCCTCTATTCCTCTTTTAATCTGGTTATTCAATGTGGTCTGTGTCCCTTGCAATCTCACTACACTTACAGGTGGGATGCTGGAAGGGACCATGTGACCTCTCGCATTTTGTGCTAGGTATCTTGCATTCAGTAAGCCTCCGCATGAATGAATAAATGAATGCTATTCCCAGCATCCTAGGATCTAGAGTTTGTGCTGGGGTCATCTCAACTGCCCTCAGGAGCTCAGGCAGGATGTGGCTTGTGACAAGTTAGGGGTGAGTGCCCTTTAAGGCATTTCAATTCAAAGACTTTTAGAAGAGTTCATTTGCTAAACAAAATCATTTATTGTTGACTTGTAGTTTACAAGTCACAAAATTGGAGTTTGTGACTCCAATTTCCACCCTTCCTCCCCTACCCAATTAGACATTTGAATCTCCTCAATTATCACCTTTACAAATGCGAACTCACCCTCCAGTACAGCCCAGGATGGGGCCAGCAAGACCTTGCAAACTTAGTTACTTGAAAATTCATTACCTTCCCTGAAAGCCGCTTTTTTCACAGTTTTCTCCCAGTTGTCCCTGTGAGGCTGGCAAAATGAATTCTTTTTCTGTTTGATTTCCCTACAAATATTTGAAGATATTTACCACCCCTCCAACCCTGCTGAATTTTCTTTGGATTACAGTTCTTTCAGCTGTTCCTTATGTCAAGATGATGAAACCCCCAGCTTTCTGACCACTCCACGGTGTGAATATCACCGAGCACCTTGCAAGAGTGTGCAGCGTTATGAATCATAGTGAGAAGTTGGGGGAGTGAGCCACACATGCAATGTAGAAAAATCAGGATGTGTTGGTACATCACTAGTAATAAAGTTTATGCACCTATGAAAGAAATCAAGCTGAAGATTGTAGAAAAGTATTCACAGTAGAATTTTAAAGCAGTCACGTTACAATGACACATTACAATAAAACATCACATGCAGCATGGTCCTAATTAAATTTAAGCTATTCTATCTAAAACCAATTTGAATAAGATGACAAGTTGGAAATGAAACTAACATTGTCCTAAAATTACTTTTATATTTAAAAATAAAAACAAGTTATTATATTTTTAAACGTGGATTTTAGAAATTAATTATAATGTTTAGACTTTGGATTCTTAAACACTGAAGTCTGAGGTGGCCCCTTCCTTTGACCTAGGTCAACTTTTAAAAGTCAGAGGTCTCTAAAAATGCTGGATAGCTTCACTTATGCACAGAATATTAAGAAACAAAGCAAAGGGTCAGACAAAACCAAATCAATAAAAAATCCTTGACATCTCACTGCAAAACTAAGTCAACCAGAAGGGGAAGGTGGCAGCGGGCAGAGGGGTGGCAGTGAGGCGGAAGGGACAGGGCCTAAGGGGAGCATGGTGGCAGATTTCTGGGACTCTGGCGGTAGGTATGCTGAGAAAACATACATTGGCAGAGACTTGAATCTATAACCCACAGGACAGCTCCATGAATGTAATTGGGGGAAAAAATCAGAGGCAGGGGAATGAGTTTTTAAAATCAACCAGTTTAGTCCATACCTCACCTTTCCTCAGATCGGAATCAGGTCAAATTGAAATGAGAGAGGGTGGGAAGAGTGGAAGATGGGTGGAACATACTGGAAAAAGACGCTTAGGTGATTTTGATGGGTACCACTGGTTAAGGAGCAGCTAGACATTAAATTTCTGTTAATGCTGTCAAGCACCCACCCCCCCCATTCCTGGCGGTCACCCTGTCCTTCAGGAGTTAACAGAGAACTTGGAGGCTTGCTTTGAGGAGCTGCTTTCAATGGGTCCTCCCTCTCTGCAGGCATGCAGGTGGCTCTGTTGGACTTTAGGGAAGTTATGGGCATTGATTCCCAAACAATTGGTGCTATTATTAGATTTGACCCATCCACCTCCACTCACAAGATCTCTGCTCTGGTTCCTCCCAGCTGTGAGTCATCCTAAAATTCAATCAGAATGACATTTCAGGAACTTACTGTATAAGTATCTTCTTTCCCAAATAAACATTCCTAATATCAACAAGCAGAAAGACCAAGACACTTCCTTATTCCCCATCTTGTAACAGGGTGGTCTCCCCAGAAAAAGGGGATGTTCCAGGTTACCTGCCCCAGCCAAGGAGGGTGGAAGTGAGCAGGGAGGAGAAGCTGGAGAGGAGACTGGAGGAAGGAAGAAAAAGGGAGAGCAAGAAGGAGACTGGGAGGAGGCACACAGAACAGAACAGAACAGAATGGTATGTGAAGGAGCTGTACTTCCTGGTCTTGCCAGAAAGAGTGTGGGTGAGAGACCTGTGCAAAGGTTAAAAAGGGTAGTTTTTATCTTGATTTTGATTTTGCTCTTTTCCTTCTGTTATAGGGCAGGGAGAGGGGCACTCTAGAATTTCTAAAGGCTTTCTCTCTAAATGGGTTTTGTTATTTACTGCATTAAGACAAACATATAAGGCCTTTAATGGAAAGGAACTTTAATTAGGGAACAGTACAGAAAGGATAAAGGATATAGTTACTAAGTTAAGTATTTAATGTTTCTTATTTTCTTGAAGGTAAAAGTCCAGCCAAACAGGATTGGCCCAAAGCAAGGCCTAAAAGCCTGCTACAAGTTTAAAGGACCTTTTCGTGGAGACTCATAGAAAAGGGTTAGACAAATTTGGGACGAAAAGACAAAATTAAAATTAAGATGAAAGCTGCTATTATTAAGCTTCCCACGTTTTTTACCCACATTTGTTTTAACTAGTTCAAGACCAAGAAGTAAGCGCAGTTTTTTTTTTTTACGTTTCTCTGCTTCACGTGCCTGCTGCACATCTCCTTGCTGCTTTCTATCTTGCTTTTCTTCCCCTCCCTTCCTTCTCTTTTCTCCTGTCTTCTGTCTCCAATTTCTTTTCCGGCATTTTCTTATCTCTGCTTAGCTCCACCCTGCTTAGGGCAGGATGAGATCTTGGAACTTCCCCTTTTTCTCGGGACCACCCTGTTACACATCCAGACTTATCTATCCCTTTAGCCTCTTTCCTGTGGGTCCCAACAGAAGGTGCTTTATCTTGTGGCAAGCTAGGTATCAGCCATCCTACTTTGGGACAACCCTGCCAGGCTGGGCATTTACCCACGAGGGAATGGGTAACATTAGGTGCTTGATTTGGAAACTATATTCCTTGTCTTTTTCTTATCTTCTCTTTATTACACACTGATTGCATTAAATTTCCTTTCCATTAAAAATCATACACACTACAGTATGTTTTGTCTAATGCAGCAGATAGCAGAGCCTATTTAGAGCAGGTGGGTTTTGTTACAGGGCAGGAAGAGGGGCACCCCAAAACCCCTAAACTTGCCCTCTCTAAATGGGTTCTGCCATCCACCACATCAAGACAAATATATATATAAGGCCTTTAATGGAAAGGAACTTTAATACAATTGGGGAACAATACAGAAAAGACAAAGAACATAGTGACTAAGTTAAGCATCCAAAGTTACCCATCTCCTTGAGGTTTATAAAAGTCCAGCCAAATAGGATTGGCCCAAAGCAAGGCCCAAAAGCCTGCCACAAGTCTAAAGGACCCTTTAGAAGAGATCCGTAGAAAAGGGTCAGAAAGAGTCAGACAAATCTGGGAGGAAAAGAGCAAAATTAAAATCAAGATGAAAGCTGCCATTGTTAAGCTCCCCATGGGTCTCTCACCCACATCTGTTTTAACCAGTCCAAGACCAAGAAGCAAGTGCAGTTTGCTCTGCGCTTGCAAGACATGTCCCTCTGCTCCAGGTGCCTCCTCCAGGGCTCCTTGCTGGTCTCCATCCTGCTTCCTGCTTCCTTCTTCCTCCCTTCCTTCTGTCCTCTCTCTTCTTTCCAGCATTTTTTAATCCCTGCTCAGCTCCACACTACTTAGGGTGGAACCAGGATCCTGGAACTTCCCCTTTTTCTGAAGACCACCCTGTTACAGTTTGGGGTTTCTGGGATGCCCCTTGCCCTGCCCCGTAACAAATATGACATCGACATCAAGGTGTAGTGGGTCACCAGCAGTATATTTCGTCGATCTGCCTGTTCTGCTCCCCACTCTGTCTCTGGTGGATCCTCTCACCTACCATGACTCTAGCCTGTACCCCAGTACTCGTATGCATAAATAAATCTTTATTTTTTTTTAAAGAACTATATATATATAAAAAAATCCAACATCTGTCCTTGGAAGTCTCTGTAGCTTCTCATCCCTGACTATCACCTATCTCCTAGGAACTTTCCTTTCCAAAGGTTAAAATTCAACCAGAGTTTTTTATTCTATTCAATCCACAATTTCTATGTCTTCATGCTCATTGTTCTCTTTCTTTGCAAATACCTCCTCTTTTTTACCTACGCACCCTACAGCTGCCTATCATGCCTCAAAGGCTCATGTCAAATGCTGTCTCATCCAGAAAACCTTTTCTGATCACTGCCCACCTTCTGCCTCCTCCTAACAAATTGGAAGTGATGCTGTCTTCCTCTGGAACTGCTATTTCATTTAAAAATAGCTTATGGCACTCATCTCTTTTCAATCTTCTATTGTAAAATTCTGAATATATCTTTTCTCTTCAAGTAGATTATAAGTCAATTTTTGAATCTCTGTTGAATGAATAAATGAATCCACCTGTACTCTACTGCCTCCAAGACAATATCATTTGTACGAAAAAAGTAGTTAAGTGTAGGAAAATTATGAGAATTTTTGCAACACCTCCAACTTAATCTCTGTGCCCTTTTCTTGGTTGATGGATAATTTCTCCTCACCCTCATTGTATGTAGTGAGACCCCAAGATTTATAATCCCTGGGAGAAACATCACTACTAATAGCCCATTGTTTCAAGGGAACTAATTTTGAGCACTTACATGCGCAGGTTCTGTTTCCATGTATCTTATTTAATTTTCTCAGTGACACAATGAAGTTTTGTTATTCCTATTTTACAGATGAGAAATCTCAGACTCAGAGACACCAAGTACCTTGACCAAAATTGTAGAGCAAGAGTTTGGGCAGAGTTTGACATTATTTAATAGGTACTCAATGAAAAGGATGGTGGCCTGGAAAATAAGGGATGTGAGTTTTAGTTTGTCTGCTGCCACTAGTTCCCTGTGACCTTGTGCCAATCATGTCATCTCTAAGTTTTGATTTCCCTGCATGTATGGATTTTAGCTAAAGATGAATTCAGACCAAGCTTTTGGAAGTTTCTGAATGGGAATAAAGTATAGCACAGTGTAAGGAGTGATTATCCTGCCTTATTCCCCCTACCCTCAAGAACCAACAGATGGCCATCTCTTCATTTGAAAATCAAATACTCCTACCAAGGTCAGTTATGCCTACAAATCAATGTAGGCTTTCTTCTTCTGAACAAAATCTCCAGCTGGAAATCAGCTCTAATTCTTTCTTTTGCTCAGGCCTTGCTCTGAATAATATATTTTGAAAATGAACTATTTTGGGGCCAAGAAATCTGTAATCTGAGCTGATTCATCACTTTCCCCATCAGGCTCTTGCTCTCCAGCTTCTGCTTTGTCAGATAGACATTTTATCACCATAAACAACTTCTCTGTGGGCTAACATGGAGAGTTCTCTTGTTGTGATAAGATTCTTTGCAAAAGATTGAAGATACAAGGTCGAGAAGAGTCTCAAAAAATCTGAAGTAAATAAAACACTAAGTTGGATTGAAGGTTTATGGAGAGATAATTATAGCACAACTGAAATAAAATGGATTGCTACATGGCACCCATCTTTGAATACTAATATTCTAACCTATCAATTCACGATTGCCTAGACTAATAGAGGAATAGAAGCAAAGATAATTCCAGAAAATATTCTGTTTTAAAACCAACTCTAATTAGCTTTGAAATGCTTATAACTCTCTCTCTCATAAGATGTACCTAACTAGTCTTTGTTTCTTTTTTTCATTAAGATAAATTGTGTTGGTTTAGGGAAATTATAGAAATATCCTTAAAACAAACTGGGTAGAATGGAACAGAAAATATAAGAATAAGAAAACCTTCATAGATGCTCACTTGTTGGTAATTAAGGCTTTTCCAATGTTTCCTCAGAGGCATCAAGCACTTCTTCAAAAAACCTTGGATGTTCAGCTTAAATGCTTTAAATACTGTATAAATGAAGAGCACTGAGCACAAAAGTATGTGGTTGCAATATCATGAGAAAGGCCAGGTCATGTGGGAACCTTCCTTCTCCATTATTTTTTCTCTAGACTATACCTCTTCCGAGTTCTGGAGCATTTGTTCAAATTCACCTCAATATTGGGAAAGTCCTGTAGATGTCTGTCAGCCTGCTCAGACTCATGGAGTAACAAATTTGCTTCTACCTGCTATTCTGTCCTAATCTGTCTCTGCTCTCACCTCCCTTATTTAAGTTCTTAGAATTCCATCTATACTTGTGCCTGACTAGAGACTTAGTATTCATTTAAAAAGCTCTCTTAAGCTGCATCTTGTTATAGATGAAGTCCAAGTGATTCTCTCTCTAAAATATTACTCCAATAAGTCTCCTTCAATCAGGCCATACCCTCTATGCTGTACTACCTCTGTTCCAAACCATCTCCCACCTAGACTGGTGCACTAGCCTCTGAACAGGCCTTCCTCCTGCTGTTAATTTATCACAGAGACATTGGCATATTCCAGGCACCTCAACAGTCTCACATGTCACCTACCACACAAAAAAATTCACATATGTGTCCATTAACTCTCTAACACCAAAAAATATCCAGAGACAGAAACATAAATGCACTCATACTTTTGAACATCAAAAATGTCCAAGATAATAAATATGCATGAACCCATAGATTCAACACCACACATTCACAAATCACACCAACCTGCCTGCCACTGCCCATTCCATACTCCTCTCCATTTTCTGATTTCTGCTCAGACCATTTTTTTCCTACTATGTTCTGTCTTGACCATCAAACCACCCATGAAAGTCCTTTGATGCTCTTACTTACCTTCTGGATTAAATTCAAAGCACACATTCTCTATGAAATCAGCTGATTTTTTTCCCTCAACTCTATCTAGGCTGTTGGATCATTTAAAACACACATGTCCCAATATGCCAACAAGATTTGTTAGCCCAGCTTCCTTACTGGGTGCTGGTCATGGAACTGAAAAGCACAACACAGAACTAGAGGATGAAGTCCTATTTATTGCTAACCAGTTTGGGAAAATAAATTCTTTAAGCCCACTTATTTCAAAAATAGTGATACCACCATACCATAGCAGACCTCTCCTGCCATGACCGCTGCTCCCCTCAGCAGTGTGTTTCAGTTGATCTGCCTGTTCTGTTCCCCACTCTGTCTCTGGTGAATCCTCTCACCACCCTTGCCTCTGGCCTGTACCCCAGCTCTTATATGCATAAATAAATAAAATCTTTTAAAAAAATAGTGACACCACCATTTTAAAATTAGTATCAGAAGTAATGAGACTATAATTAATACCTACGGTCTAACTGAATCTTAATAAAATGATAGCCATTATTATTAAAATGATTTAGATCACATATGCCAGTACTCAAATGTAAGGAGCATGAATGGACTTAGCTTTCAGCCCCTCAGTTTCATGAAAAGCATATGCAAGTACAATGTTATGTCAGAACATTTATGTGAGGTAAAGGTAGTACTCATATCTCCATTTCACCAAAGCAGAGATGCAGACTGAGAACACAGTTAACTGTCCAAAACTTACAGTAAGTCAGTGCCCCAGATGAGACTAGAACTCAGTCTTCAAATGCTACAGAAAATTAGTTTAAGGTTTAGAAAACTAGTCTACGTAAAAATAGTATGGTTGCCCAATCACTTCTAGTATGGCGCTTTTATGGTGAAACACTATGCATATCTTGGTGTAGTGGTAGGTGTGGTGTGGAGATATACATGGGAAGATCCTATATGTCTGAATAACATACTGCAAACCAATGTTACCACAATAAAAAAAAAATGCTTATTTTAAAAGAAAATGGACCTTTAAAATAATCAGTAAGATATCTGCAAGGGGGGCCTCCCTGGTGGCTCAGTGGGTTAAGCAACGCACTATGAAGCAAACCACAGCCACTGCAGCACGAGTTTGATCCTTGCTGCCGGCCAGGGGCGGGGCCCACATGGTGCGGCAGACCTCTCCTGCTGTGCCCGCTGCTCCCCTCAGCAGTGTTTTTCGGTTGATCTGCCTGTTCTGCTCCCTGCTCTCTGTGCTGAATCCTCTCACCCCCCCCCTCCCCACCACACACCTCTGGCCTGTATCCCAGTGCTTGTATGCATAAATAAATAAATCTTTTAAAAAAAAAGATATCTGCAAGGGCTGGTTTCCCCAATATAAGAGAGCTTTGCAAATAAGAATGCAGATTTGAGGGACAGATCTTTTGGATTTATGCTTTTGGAAAGTGTAAATCAGATGACGTCATTCCTTTCCTTCTAAGCTCTCCAGTAACTTCACAAGCCTTCCTTATAAAATCACTTTTTTTCACAGTCCTCCTCTACCTGGCCTGGATCCTGCCAACCTCCTTGTCACGGATTTCCTCTGATTCATTATGTTAAAGTCACAATGGGCAAGTGTTCCTCAGACTTGAGGGCCTCAAGGCCTTTGTATTTTCCGTTTCCTCTGTGAGGAATCCTCATTCCCTATATTTTCCCTACATAAACTTTTTAGTTAGGTCTCATTGTCAAGACCTTCCCAGTCTACTTTGCTTAGTGTTAGCTATTGTTCATATGCTCTTTCATCATCAACATGCTCTAACATCTTATTGCAATAAAATTTGTATTTGCTCTTTGGATCCTTCTTCCCATGAAAATAAATGACTGTCCATGAGAACTGACAGAGACTGCTGATCTTCCTCGATGCTCCATCTCCATATCTTAAAAGTACCTGGTAAATAGTAGATATTCAGTAAACTTTTACAAAATGGATGAGTGGATAATTTCCTTTTATTACCAGTATCATCATATAAGGCCTCCTCTGCATTTGTAATCTAGACTAACAGAACATCCTTGATTCTAAAAACAGTAGTCTCCAAAATTAGAACTCATAGGAAGAAGTGAGCCAACACTAAATTTCATTTTTATGTCTTTGAGAACAAAGGAGTACTGTTTTTATTATTATCCAATGAAAGCCGAGTCTTTTGGCAAAGGAGACTATTTGGAGACACTCCCTTTAATTGGGCTAAGGGGTCACACATGCTTTTCTCCAACTTGGGGCTTAACTCTCTGTTCTGGTTTCAATCTGGAGATTTTTATCTAACAACCTGCATGTCATGTCACTGTTTATGGTGGACCTGCTCTGTTGCCAGATAGTTAACTCAGAGAAAACCATATAAAGAAAAAACATGTATTAAGAGAGAGAGAGAACAGGTCTTCCATGTAGTTTAATTTTCAGGATTTAAAGTGATCCTGAAGCTTCACTTCTAATGCCATGATGTCTCATTCACTTAACAGTTAACAAATTTGGGAATCAATTGAATTAGTTATGACAAACACATATTCTTCCCAAGCAGAAGGATGGAAAGGTTCTATTCCTATTCCTCCTGATATTTTATCTTAATAACATGAGACAATAACAACTTCCATTCAGTCTATAAATGTTACTTCAGAAAAGCCCAGCAAAATTTAAGTTCCTATTGCCTCCTTTCACCTTAATTTTAGAAAGCAAAGTGAAGAGACTCAATCAAACTTATACTATAATGTTTGATTTTCTTCACTTTCTTACTGGTAAGTGAGTACCATCTGCAAGGTTAGGACTGGGAATCCACTTCCTCCCTGACTTTCTGGGTACTGATGTGCAAGTGAAGTCAATGCAGGCACAAACCCTATGCTCCCTCCCAACAAGTTCCATTTTCCTCTTTCTCATTTTAAAAAGCTGAGTCAGTTTTCCCTTTATCAGATGCCACACAGGAAGTTACAGAAAGCAGGGTTTAGATTGAATATATCTAATTATGTCAAATCTGATAACAGCATAATTTACTGAAGAACAAAAAGATTATTGACTGCGAGAATATTTCTATTACATAAATGTAGAGCATAAAATCAGCCTCATTCTTAAAACTCAAATTCATGACATGAAAAATATCACAGAGAAAGTCTCCAAGTTATGGGCCTCCCTGGTGGCGCAGTGGGTTAAGCAACGCACGATGAAGCAAACCGCAGTCACTGCAGCACGAGTTCAATCCCTGCTGCTGGCCAGGGAGGGGACCCACATGGCGCAGCAGACCTCTCCTGCTGTGCCCGCT
>JAGFMF010012168.1:695044-741626 GCA_019455555.1 Galemys pyrenaicus | reverse complement strand
TCTGCTCCCCACTCTCTGTGGTGAATCCTCTCACCCCCCACACCTCTGGCCTGTACCCCAGTGCTTGTATGCATAAATAAATCTTTAAAAAAAAAAAGAAAGTCTCCAAGTTGTGGCTCAGAATTGAGGGTGCCTCAATTTATGGGACAGTCTCTCTTTGGTCTTAACCAATGAGGATTGATGCTTATATAACAGTTGTATTCTAGCCTTTTCTATTTATGAGTCTGCTCCTTGACTTCCTAGGATCTCTTCCGCAAAAACTTCAGGATTAGCATCTGTGGATTTCCATTTGATCCTTATCATCACAGAGGAGAATTAGTCACACACTGAACAGCTGAATTTGGGGAGAAATCACAAGGGGAGGATTGCACACTAAAAAATGTAGATTCATGAACTGTAGTAGACTGTAATTATTGAAATGGATTTTAACAGAGACTGAGAGGAAGCTATATGAAGGTACTTCACAGTAATTAATTGAGCTTCTCCTAGTTCTAAATTGAGAAAAATACAAAAATCAATAATTTCAAATGTGTCATACTTATTGACACTAATGAAACCTCCTGAATAAGCATTTAATGCAACTCCGCCACTATTTTAAATTTATGTTCTTCACTGAGTGAACATTACAAGGTCAGGTCAGCTCCCCTGGGCTTCACAGAACTAATGCTATCAAATAGACAGGACTTTGCTCATACTGTACATGGAACCCTTTAGTGAGTTGCTGAGCTGTCCACGGTGCTGAAAAAAAGCAGCTCTTTTCCCTTTGGTTCAGCAGGACACACCCATCTAAAAATGATGTAATTTTATGATGGGGTAACCCACTTAAAAATATATAGAGAGAGTCTCCTAATATTCTGATTTCCTAAAAAATATTGGTTTTATTAAGTGATCAAGAAATTCTCTGTTTTACTCTTTGTATTTTCAGACCTTAATAACCACGCCAAGTTTTATTATAATAGTTTCCACATGCTTGCATTTTTCTTTATATTGTAAATGTTCTATCTCTCCAAATAGGCTTTGAATTCAACAGTCATAGAAATACATATGGACTTGTTAAAATTCAAAGTTAGGATTCATAATTTATTAGCTGGGCAACTTGTTGACTTTCTGTGCCTTAGTTTCTTCATCTATAAAAAGAGGGATTACCATCCAGTTGCTAAGTTTCTGTGAAGACAAACTGTAGTGGTATAATTCAAAGTGTTCTGTAAATTGTAATATATTATCTATCAAATTGCAAGCATTCATCATATTTTTTAAGGATTTATTTATTTATGCATATAATAACTGGGGTACAGGACAGATGTGTGGGGAATGAGAGGATTCACCAGAGACAGTGGGGAACAGAACAGGCAGAGTAACTGAAATACACTGCTGAGGGGAACAGTGGGTGAGACAGGAGAGGTCTGCTGTGCCATGTGGGTTAGCCCCCTGGCTAGGAATCAAACTCGTGCTGCAGTGGCTGTGGATAGCTTCATAGTGCTGTGACTTAAACCCTGGTGCCACCAGGGAGGCCCACATTCATTATATTGATAAAGTGTTTTGATTATCACATATGGTAAGCTATTGTTGACACAGTATTTGCAATTAAAGTTTTTGTTGTCTCCTTTTATTCAGAACAGACCTATGGAAATTAGGAACACATCTCATGCCCAGGAAACCTTAAGAGGTTATCAATTTAAGGAGACTGATTTGGAAGAAGGCAGAAAATGTCAGTAACTGAAATTAAGATGCCATTAAAGCATTCGAACATTAAGATTCAAACTCTTGATCATCTCTTGCCTCATCACCATTTCCGTCTTTCCAGTGTGTAGCATTTGTTAAAAATATGCCCTGGTAAGCATGCAACATGTACATAGATTTTCTATTTTAATCTGGACACTCTCATTTTGCAGCTAAAGTAATTAATTTGGTAGTGATTAAATAAACTGCCAAAGCCAACAAAGAGTGGCAGAACCAAAATTTGAAGTATGGTTACTCTGAATCCTAAAAATTTTCTTAACTGTCATGTCCATAGTCCCCAGTGGGCCCTTTGCATGTAGTCTACCTTAGAAACTGGGTGGAATCTTGATGCTAGAGCAGAACTTTTGAGAGCACATTATCTAACACATTAGAACACAATGAAAGCAAGTTCTTTGAAGAGCACAGAAGTAAAGGGAACTCTGTTGTCACCTTTACCATGTGAATTCTAACCCAAGCTAAATCTCCTAGATTAGATAATGCAGGGACTCACACGGGGAATAAATTTCTGGAATCACAAGTGTTTCAACATACAGTTGACTAATCTGGCACTCCCCAAACTACTTAGAGATTATTTCTCTGCATAAAATGTATTTTCTCTGGAGTTTTGTTTCTCTATTGGGACACAAATCTCAGCAGCTTTTTAAAAAAATATGATTTATTTATATAGTTTTTACATCATTGTTCATTATTGTACAATGCTTTGCTTTCTCCTTTCAGATGCAATCCCTATAGAATTCCCACCACCAATTCATCACCATAGTCCCTTGTGTCCTTCTCTTCCCTGTTCTATCCTTCTTCCTCTTCCTCCCCCCCAGTGTCTCTGATTTACAGTTGCTTGCCAGTTTTGTTATTATTTTTAACCTGATCCCTTATTTGGTTTCCCTATATTCCTCCTATAAGTGAAACCATCTGATATTTTTCTTTTTCCTTCTGACTTATTTTACTGAGCATAATTCCTCTAGCTTCACCCATGTTGGTGCAAATGGCATGAATTTATTTTTTGATTGCTGTATAGTATTCCGTTGTTTATATATTATATAGTATATAATATAATATATAAATATATATATATCTCACATCTCTTGATCCAGTCATCTATTTTGGGGTCTTTGAGTTGTCTCTTACCTATTATAAATAGTGCTACATAAACATAGGGGTTCAGGTATCCTTTTGAATTAAAGTTTTGTGTTCTTTGGGTAGATTCCTAGGAGTGGAATTACTGGGTCATATGGTGCCTCCATTTTAGTGGTCTGAAGGACCTCCACACAGATTTACATAATGGTTGGACCAATTTGCCTTCCCACCAGCAGTGTAGGAGGGTTCCTTTTTCTCCACATCCTCACTGACATTTGTTGTTGCTAGTTTTTTTTAATATGTGCCATTCTCATAGGTGTAAGTTAATATTTTATTGTGGTTTTAATTTTCATTTCCCTGATTATAAGGAATGTTGAACATTTTTTTTTCATATGCCTGTTGGCCATTTGCATTTACCTCTTAATCTTCTGCCCATTTTTTGACTGGATTGTTTACTTTGCTTTTGTTGAGCCCTGTGAGTTCTTTGTAGGTTTTTGCAATCAGTCCCTTATCAGTTATCTGGAGTGCAAAAATTTTCACCCAGTTAGTAGGGTGTCTCTTTGTTTTGGCTAATGTCTCCTTTACTGTCAGAGCAGCTGTTAATCTTTTCCTTCACTTTCTTTGCTTTGGGGGATGAGTCTTTAAAGATGTCATTGAGATGTATGTCACTTGTGTTTTACCTATAGTTTCTTCTATATATTAAAACAGTATGATACTGGAACAAAAAACAGACACACAGGCCAATGGAATCAAATAGAAAGCCCAGAAATAAGGCCACACATATATGGAAAACTAATCTTTGTGTTCTTTGGGTAGATTCCTAGGAGTGGAATTACTGGGTCATATGGTACCTCCATTTTACTGGTCTGAAGGACCTCCACACAGATTTACATAATGGTTGGGCCATTATGAGGAGCAAAGAATATGTAATGGAACAAGAACAGTTTGTTCAATAAATGGTGCTGGGAAAACTGGACTGCTACATGCAAAAGAATGAAAATAGACTACTACCTCAGACTATGCACAAAAACTAACTCAAAATGGATAAAAGAATTGAACAGAAGACCTGAAACCATAAAATATATCAAATCTCATCTTTAATAACTATATTATCTTAACATTGCATTTATTGTGCAATTCCTTATCTATTTAAATTCTTTCCATTCTTAAAGACCCTGTTGACATACTTTTCTTTTCCATGAGGATCTGCAAATGGCTCCAACTTAGGGTAATTTATTTCTTCTCTGTAGTAACATGACTTCCACCTACACCACACATTTCTCAACAAGTCACCTATTGTTCTGGGATGCCTGTCCATTTCCTTATATAGTTTATTAACATAAATATTAATAAGGTATAATTATTAATAGTTATATAATTTTTCAATCTTACTGAAGATTAACTAATAGTAGGTGCTTACTGTTTGAACTGAATTTAGCATATACTACATTTTATTGAAATTGCTTGCTAAAATTTTGCTTTCTCCCTATTAAGCCTCCAAAGGCAGAGGTGTTCATTAATTCCTTCATGCTAACTATTGTATGCTTGGTGCCAAGTACATCACAGGTAAGCAACTGGAATAAGTGAAGAAATGAATAAATGAGCTAACTGAATTAGTAGGTATTATCCTATCCTGAATGCCCACACACCTCAACAATTTTTGACAGGAAATTTCAAATCTACTTCAAGTAGATAAACTATACCCCTAAATGAATTTATTTTATTTGACACAATAATCACCTTCAAAGAACCATAGGAGATTTGTGTTAGGAAATAGTGTTTCTAAATATTAAAAAAAATAAAAGGTAGCATGAATCATAAAAACTCACATGGGAATAAAAGGAAAAGGGCACCCAGAGTACATTAATTATTTGATAAATGTGCTATGTCAAGAAAATATTGAGGCATTGTACATTAGCAGGAGATGGAATTCATATGAAAAGGATTATTTTCCTTTTCAAGCACATGCAAGTTGCCTTAACTCCTTACATCTACAAATGGAGATAGAGAAGTGAACACAACGCACATGGTTCAGCCCTCATAGAGCCCACATGCCAAAAATGAGAAAGAAAAGGAAATCACTCTCATTCATTTATACACTAAGGAATGAAAAAGAATCAAGTCCTGGACTCTGCCTCTCTGATAATACTGAGTGTAGTACAGATGACACAAGCAGTTAATCTGATTTAATAAATCCTTTAATTCTCTTGGTAAATAATGGGAAAGCAAGGGGATCATGGAAAAAGAGGACCCAGGAACAGACTTTAATTCTTTTTTCCATTTTCTTCTTCTATTCTTAAATAGAAAGACTAAGAGAGTTCTTTAAGAGGGGAACTCTTAAAGAGTTCTTACTTAGGGGAAACAGAATTAGGAGGCCCTGTGGATACACCTGGACTGTGTGTTGTATTTATGTGATATGTTATAGTTAAAAATGTACCTGGCCCCTGCAGTAGTTACAGTTCAGAGAGGCTGGAAACAACCCTCTTTTGCGAGGACTCTGCTTATTTCCATGGATTTTACCATCCTTGATGAACATCCTCAATTCAAAGTTTCATTCCCCTTTTCTTTGTCATGATGGCATTTTCTATTATTCTTTCAAATTTTCTCTTTTTTTCTAAGCCAAGACATTTTCTTACAATTTTCAATAGACTGTTCTGATTAATACCATGTACAGGAACATACATCATAAAGGAGAAAAGTGTGTATAAAGGACCAAATCAGTGGGACAACCCAGAGTCAGAGACTGGTGTGTTGCTTTAAAAATGTTCCTTACTTATAGATAGCTTAATTGCATTAAGTGCCAAAGAATGTACTGCTTTCTTTGTAATGAGTTTTTATGGTCTTAGTCTTCAGAAGCTCAGATTCCATCTGTGACAGCAGACTGTTGTAGAACTCAGCTATTAATAGCTGCTGGTACACACTTACTCAGAGCTAAGAGGCCCAGGGCTGTGGAGACAGCCAGATGGAGATAATACCAGAGGGTGACTGTATGGACAATAAGATGATCTATTTTTTTTCCTTCCAACACAAAACAGATAAGACTAAAACCATGGCAATCTTGTTTTATCACAAGCCAAACTGAGGAAAATTTTATTCTTTTGGAATTCTCAGATCTAGTTCTAAATCTCATGTGATTTATCACTGTTCCTGTTGTTTGAATAACTCCTTACACAACTTACAAAGACAAAAACATCCAGATGGGTTAATAACCCTCATGGAATAAAATGAGATCCTGATACAGAAACTTCAGAAGGAAGCCACTTGGCAATTATTCAAGCGAAAAAATACTTTGATATTGGACAGTCTTCTGCAGCAGAGAGAAAAGTTAACAGCAATGTACTGAAAAATGTGGCAGACATTTCTTTATAAGAAGACCCCTCTCTTCACCCACAGAATAAAGCCTGTTTAAAGTGATTTAGCAAGATCCTGTCACTCATCTTTATTCTAATGAGATTAAGAAAAATTCACCACAAGAGAAGAGAGCAGCATAGCTGCCAGACCCTGTCAAGACATGAGTGTTTTGGGCCAAAGTTACATGAACATGAGGCCTTCTCTGGTTTTTTAAAAAATGTATAATACCCTATCAGAATAATAGGGGCAAAACTTTTTTGATATGTGAGTGACCACAAAAACAAATTATATTTTGGTGGGGTACTTTTGTAAGCTGCATAGAAAGTGTTTTTATGTTTTTTTTAAGCACAGACATATTAATGGGAATGCTTGTGTGTGATATAAAATATTAAAATTTGAGCAAATGATTAGCATCTCTTCTTGTTTGGTCTGAAACATGAATAAAATTACATTGCTCTTGGGAAGCCAGTGGAAGATAAAGGAAGAGGGGCCTCTCAGCTAAGATGCTGGGGTCCAATGGGAACTCAGCTCTCACCGACGGGAAAATTCCCAGCAAACTAGGGCCTGGTGTGCTGAGTTCTAGCGACCTATTTCATAGAGATATACACAAACAATTCTGAAAATAAAACAAAAAAAAGCTATAAAAGAGGTACAGTGACAGGTTCAAACGAGTAAGGAATCTGAGAAGTCTCAAACCATGTAAATAATCCAAAGCCTATCCTATGAACCAACATTTATTCACCTAACTATCCTTCCTTACTTCATAGGGAGGTGTTTTCTTTTTAAGATAAAACCTAGGGGTTTCCCCAGTGGTGCAATGGGTTAAGCAACGCATTATAAAGCAAAACGCAGTCATGGGCCTCCCTGGTGGCGCAGTGGACTAGGCAAGCAAACCACAGCCACTGCAGCACGAGTTCGATCCCTGCTGCTGGCCAGGCGGGGGACCCACATGGCATAGCAGCCCTCTCCTGCTGTGCCCGCTGCTCCCCTCAGCAGTGTACTTCAGTTGATCTGCCTGTTCTGCTCCCTGCTCTCTGGGGTGAATCCTCTCACCCCCCACACACCTCTGGCCTGTGCCCCAGTGCTTGTATGCAATAAATAAATACATCTTAAAAAACAAACAAACAAAAAAAAACCGCAGTCATTTGCAGCATGAGTTCGATCCCTGCCTCCAGCCAGCAGACCTCTCTTGCCTCGCCCGCTGCTCCTCTTAGCAGTGTGTTTCAGTCGATCTGCCTGTTCTGTTCCCCACTCTGTCCCTGGTGAATTCTCTCACCCCTTGCATCTCTGGCCTGTAACCCAGTTCTTGTGTGCATAAATAGATAGATCTTAAAAAAATTTAAAAAATAAAACCTAGACTAGGACTAGAAAACTAGTCTAAAACTTTGATAATCCATTTTTATAGGCCAACTGATAAGTAGTTCAGGATCTAGAGTCACATACTTCAGAGTCTTATTCTGCATCTTGCTAGTTGCATAAAGCTGGTTAACTTTCTTACATAAGCCTCTATTTTCTCATCAATAAAATAGGTACAATAAGCACACCAACCTTATGGGTTTGCAATATTTAGAATATAAAATATTCTATGCAATACATATAGGCCTCAAACATAGTCAACATTCAATGTCTTTCACCCTTTTTCTTCATATTTATTTCTATTTTATTTTTATAATTACTATACACGCACAGAGATTTTAAAAGAAAGATCTGGTTTGAATTCTGGCTGATAGAGTTTGATCAATAGTCTTTAGCTTACTCATTTGTCAAATGGAGCTAATTATATTTATCTTACAGGAATACGAGAACTAAATTAGATAACTCAGGTCATATGCTTAGACCACTATATGACAAAGGCTAGCTCCTGTATGTAAATCAGCTATCATAATACATAATCATAATTATACCCACTCAGTAAAGCTGATGTGACACTTCAATGTAATAATGTTTCTAAAGCACAAAGGCAGCATCTGAACCTCAACAAATATGGTTCATCTTTCCTCCAACCTAGTTAGCCAGGCTACACTTATCATGTATTATAATAAACCAATGATATCTTCTGGATATCAGCTTCAATATCTATTGTCTCCAAGGTCATTAGGTGACCTCCTACCATACTATCACTTCACAAGACAATCGAGGTGTATGCATTACAGGCACTCTACAAACTAGGTGGGGGATACAGCCATCCTCATTATCATAATTTAGTTAATACCAGAAAGCCAACTCCTTAAAGACACTTCCAGATAATATTACCAGCAGATACTTCACAGTCTACTTTTCTTCTTTATTTTCAGTGTAATCATTTTTAAAATTTCCACATTAGTTTGTCTCTTTTCAATGTTTGTTGAAAGCTCATGGCCCAACAGAAACCCTGGCATGTGCGTAGAGTCTGAAGTTTTGAGTGGCACCTTCTACAAGGGTTTGCACTGGCAATACTAGATGGCAGGGGGATGGATTTTGCTGGGCTACTTTCCTTCTCATGGGATGCTTATTAAGTAGCTATTAATGTTTTCTTCATCTTTAAGCCTTTCAGCAGTCACAGCAAGAACACAGGCCAGGATCTCAAAGCACATTTCCAGGCTGCTTTGAGACAAAACTGTCTGCACCATGATACCCATACCACATCCTGGCCCTGGAAATGGGGCATCTTCCACCCAGACTCTGCCTTCACCATGATAAAGCAGTGTCTGACTTCAGGGCATTAGGGTTGTGAGATCTTGACACCTCACCTATAGTGGGAATGACATGTGGAAACAGTGTGTCCATTCTCTGAGGTATTTTCATACTAAGCTTTGGTGAACAGGAAGAAATGAGATGGATCACAGAGGGCTCTGTCAGACAGACCTTCTCACCTTTCTCTCTCCTCCCTCTCCCACCCCTCTCAAGTCCACCTTTTCTTCATTCTCCCCTCTCACTCTTTTCTCTCCTTCTGTCCTCTAGCTCTCTCACCCACACACACACCCTCCCTCTCTCCTCCCTATCCTCCCCAGCAGCTCAGCTGACAACTTCAAACATTTATTAACATCGATCCTCTTGTCTTCTGACAATCAATAGTAGACATCCAAAGAACCAAATAATACTCAATGTGCAGAGCTGTATTTATTTTCACATATTACTGCAGGGAAATCAGAGATAACTCATTACAGGAATTAGTTTCTATCTTTAAGAAATGTCTACCACTTCTACACACATCCCAGGATTTTAACTAACATGGCTCTAAAATAGCACTGGCAAAATGTTCTTACCACTTCTCTGGTTACAATCATCTGTGGTCTCATTAGTTCCTTGGTAAAATATAATTTATGATATCTAGAATTTCAAAAGGTTATCTTAGTTATTACTTGCCTTCTAAGAATAGAAACAGCTAACATTTATTGAGGGCATGTGATGTACAAGGCAGGTCTTAGATGCTTCATATGGAATTTAGTGCCTTCTTCCATTATAAGTCTCATTATTATTCTTCCTGTTTTATAGAGATGAGGACACTGACATTTTGATAGCATGGCTGACTTCACTAAGGTTATAACTAATTAGTGGCAGAACTAGAATTTAGAATTGCTCTGTCTGAATTGAGGGCCAAAGTCTTAAACACTGCTTTACACTGCCTTTCTTATTGAACTAAATTATTTTAAATTGTTTTTGCACTGAGATAGCTATAAATATTCTTCTTGTATCAACTCTTCTAACATCATTATTCAGGTTTCTTTCAACATCAAGGCTTAAACCTCTAATTGGTTGTGTAAAATGGTTTTTTCCTTTGAAAAATCATAAACCTTTATAATTTTTCAGAAAGGTCAAATTCTCATTTGTGTTCTAAAGCAGTTTCAAAAATCAGAATAAAAGATAACCTCAAATTCTGGTCAGGATCTATTTGCCTATTTGTAGTGGTACTCTAGCAGAAAAATTATAGTGACTAATAATTCAAAGTAGTGTTATTTACTAGGTATATTTAGAGAAAAAAAAGCAACTATAAAATAAATGATCTTCAAAAAAAAATAGCTAACTGGGTGCCACTCAGAGTTTGATAGTTGCGTGACTCTGTTCAGCAGCTACAAGAGTGCTCTTTGCCTTCTTTCCTGAGAAAAATCTTTTGGAGAAGGATGGACTTATGGACTCCTACTTATGTCCCACTTATGGACTCCTACCTTTCAGGGAGGCAGGTGCCTTGAAGGTTCTGTAACTTTGCTTAATGAATGACAATCACATCTTTGCTGTGTGCAAGACAAACATTTGTGGAACTAGGGCACTGTTCTTTATAAAATGAAGTTGTTGCCAAAGGTCACCAAGAGAGCTGCAGTCACAGATGCAGTACTACAATAAATTGATTAGCCTCTGGTAGGACCTTCCTTATATAACTGGCACAACGATGTTTTGGTGAGATTGACTTTTTGACCATTTGCAGTCATTGAATTTGTCTTCTGCATCAAAGACACTGAGAGACTATGAAACTTTGAAGAAACTAAAGTATCAGAATACAGTTTTTCACTCATTCATCCTTCCATTTATTCATTCATTCCTGTCCATTCCAATACCATCATATATTCATGTCCTCTCCATCCCTACCTCCCTCCCTCCTTCCTTCCACCTCCCCACCCATTCATTCATCCATCCATCCATTCAACAAATATGTATTGAGCACTTGATATTAGGTGCTATGACAACAAATAGCATAATCAATAGTAATGGTAAATAGTGTCCCAGAGGAGTTTATAATTTCAAAGTGAAAATAATTCATCTATGAAAAGTATAATATGTTAGTCACTTGAAAGGGAAGAGATGAATACGCTGTGGTTATAAAGCGAACGGCAAAACTGGAATGGCGCTGTCCAGTATAAATAAAGGTAAGCACGTATGTAGTTTTACATTTTCTAGTAGTCAGATTAAAAGGTAGAAAAAGAGAAGAAATAATAGTCTTCATTAATTTTATATATTAACTATGTTAAAATAAAATGTAAAATTAGTATCTTTTAATATTTTATATTTTACTTTATTCCATCTACCCAAAAAATTATTACTACATATAATCAATATGAAAACATTACTCGAAATAGTTTACATTTTTGTTCTAACTTTTTGAATTCTGGTGCGCATTTTAGCCTCATCGCACACTTCAAATGAAATAGCCACATGTGACGTGCACAATGGCCACGTGGGGTGACCTCAGTGGGTAGTCATCTAGAAAGCTCAAATGAGGAAACAATTACTTTTAGAACAGAGGAAAATGGAGTCATGGAAGTTGACACATGAGGGACCTGGGTCTCTGAGGTGATTGCTAGGGAGTGCTTGCTCCCTCCACTCATTCTACACTGTGGATACAATCACCCTCAGCATATAAGCTCCTGGCAAGAAGGTTTTATTTCTATCCCTAACAGTGAGCCTCAAATGACCAGCCTGCTGTTAAAGTCTTTATCTATTGAATAAACATATGAAAGAAAAATAAAACAGCCACCTACCACATGTCAGACCCTGTGTTGGTAATTTTGCATGCATACATTGTAATACTGCCAACAAATCTGTATGGAGCCACTGATATCTCCATTTTATAGCGGAGAAAGCTAATGTAGAGAGTAATAAAATGATTTCCTATGACCGCAGAGCTAGAAAGAACAGAAAGAGGAAGGACTGTGCAGATAGATGAAACAAAAAAGAATATAGAGGGAAAGGTGGGGGTGGGCTAATTCTAAGGGTGAGGTGGAACACAGAATTAAGGTGACTATGAGAACAGGGTTCAGGATGTGTGATGTGCCTCTGCCCCACCCCATAGTGTGTATGTGTTATCTGTTGTTTGTTAATGTATTGATGATTAGCATAAACTAGCATAATTAATAAATTCTTGATATCCCTTGGCCTTTTATTCTGTCACTCCTAATAAAGTTTCTTTGAAATAAGAAAAACAATTTTCTAGCTTCCAAAGGCAAAGGCCACTTGGAAACTGAGCATCAGAGAGACTTTAGTCAGAGGGGTATTAGTGGTTTAGCCTTATCTCTATCAGTATACTCTCTTCACAACTGTGTGTCTGGGTATGAGTCTCATTACATTTAGAGCCAAATAAACACTTCTCCAAAGAAGACATACAGATGGCCAATGGGCACATGAAAAAAATGCTCATCATCACTTATCATGAGGGAAATGCAAATGAAAACTACAATGAGATACCTTCTCCTATTTGGGAGAATGGCCGATATCAAGAGGACCAGAAACAACATTTATGCACAAGGGTGTGGAGAAAAGAATCCCTTATACACTGTTGGTGGGAATGTAGATGTTCTAGTCCTTACAGAAACAGTAGGGAGGTTTCTCAAAATATTAAAAATAGATCTACCATATAATCTGGCAATTCCACTCATGGGTATTTACACAAAGAATGCAAACACACTAATTCAAAGGGATATATGCACTCCTTTGTTCAATGCAGCCTTATTTACAATAATCAAGTATGGAAACAACTAGTGCCCATCCACGGATGAATGGATTAGGAAAATGTGATATATATTCACAGTGGAATATTACTCGGTTATTAAAATAGATGAACTCTTGCCATTACAACATGAATGGAACTGGAAGGGATTACATTAACCAAAATAAGACAGAAGGAGAAAGAAAAATACTGGATGGCTTCATTTATATATGGGATATAGAGAAGTGAAACAAAGAGTCAGACAGAACGAACCCTGTAACAAACGCTAGAAGTCTGACCGTAGAATTGAGGCTAACATAGGGAGTACGGAGTGGGGAAGAGCAGGCTGTGGAGATAACTAATGGATTATGGTGGAAGACTGTGGGTGCCTAGGTGGTGGTGGGCTATGGAAACATACATCTGGAGAGGTTTGATCCTACATATTATTGTGTTGTATAGTGTTCTATTTTTTTTTAAAGAGTTATTTCTTTTATACATACAAGAGCTGGGGTACAGGCCAGAGTCCAGGGCGATGAGAGGATTCACCAGAGATAGAGTGAGGAGCAGAACAGGCAGACTGACTGAAACACACTGCTGAGGGGAGCAGCGGGCACAGCAGGAGAGGTCTGCTACACCATGTGGGTCCCCCTCCCTGGCTGGAGGCAGGAATCGAACTCATGCTGCAGTGGTTACAGTTTGCTTCATAGTGCGTTGCTTACCCCACTGCGCCACCAGGGAGGCCCCTGTATAGTGTTCTAAACCAATACTGTTTCAATAAAAAATACTATCTCAATAAAAAATTAAAAATTTCAATTAAAAAAAAATACACCATCTTTAACATTTCTCAAAATAAGATCTCCATGCTCTCTGTGGAAAGACCATCTCCCAAGATTGTGCCATTCATTTTCTGATAAACTGAACACCAGGAGGTTGTTCAGTATGTTGATCTCAAGTCTACCTCTCCATAACTCGATGACTCTTACTACGCCCTGCACATTACTCTTCTTTGGGTAGCTATCATATCCCATGCCTCGTTGATGCTTATGAGGTGGTAGAAAGCAGGTATTGCAGCCTCCCTGGTGGTGCAAGGGGTTAAGTCTCAGCACTACGAAGCTATCTGAAGCTACCTGCAGCCAGGGAGCTGACCCACATGCATAGCAGACCTCTCCTGTCTGGCTCACTACTCTCCTCAGCAATGTATTTCAATAGATCTGTTTGTTTTGCTCCCCATTCTTTCTCTGATGAATATTCTCATATACCTCCCCCACCTTCTATACCCTAGCTCTTGTATGCATAAATAAATCTTTTTCTTTAAAGCAAGTATTATGTAGTACTCAAAAATAAAGAAGTATAGATTCAAATTGGGTTCTAAAATGCAGGTGTAAGTTCCATAATATAAAAAGCAGGTATTTCCATCAGCCGGGAGGTATCAGAAATAGAACTTGACCCTTAACACTTGTTATTTTCTCATTTTTACCATAGCTTAGGAAAAATGAGACATTAAATCTGCTGACTATGCTAAACAGCCATCAGTAACTTGGAGAGCCAGGATTCCATTATAAACAAATCTGCAAACCAGAACTATAAACCATGATAGAGTTTTAATGTGCTGACCTCTTGGCTATGTTTGGATAGACACTAGCTCTCCCCCCACCCCAGAGGCGGAGGGGCATAAAGATCATAGACTGCACATACTGTCACCATTTCTGCAACTTTATTCACCCTCCTTCCAAATGTTTATTTCTGCTTCCTTAGGGTATTAGGAAGAGCATGTTCTAACAAGAGCTTGTTCTGAGTTGTTGCCATAAGTCAGGTTTATCTTTAGCATCATCTCTGGGTAACTAGCATAGAGAGAGGAAAATATCTGGGGTCCAATATTGAAAACTTGAGTCTTATGCAGCCTTGGCTGAAAGAGCAAAGGGCTAAAATTAAAAGTTAATCATGTTGGGTCTGCTTTTCTCTCTCTGAATTCCTATTTAGAGGCGAAGTAGCAGCTGAAAGAGGATGGGTTTCAAGAACGAAAGGCTGTGGATTCAAGCTCAGCCTTGATCAGCTGCTGCCTGACTGAGTCCTCGTGAGAAAACTTAATTCCAAAACCATTTAGTACCCTGTATCAAACACTTGGCCCTCACAGATTTTATAGTCCATGTAAGTTTGTTACCTCTAAGAATCTGTTTTTACATCAAAAAGAAGAAAATACATTACTACTTGCATTCCCTTATGCTCATTATAGGACATAGCTTATGCAAAACTCTGAAGCCCAGTACTTAGCAGTACAGTTATCGCCTAACAAATCTGTTTCCTTTGTTTTCAGAATGGCCAAATTAATGTCTCCTTGGAGTCAACTTGTGATTTAAAAGCACAGCTTGAGTACACAACCGAAAACAAAACCAAGAGACATTTCCACAAGTAAGACTCTGCAGATTCCTTAAGTTTTGGTGCAGTCCCATCAACTATAACCACCAAACTTCCAAAAGCCAATTTCAGGGCCTCCCTGGTGGTGCAGTGGGTTAAGCAACACTCTATAAAGCAAACTGCAACCACTGCAGGAGTTCGATTCCTGCCTCCAGCCAGGGAGGGGGACCCACATGGTGTAGCAGACCTCTCCTGCTGTGCCCGCTGCTCCCCTCAGCAGTGTGCTTCAGTCAGTCTTCCTGTTCTGCTCCCCACTCTGTCTCACCTACTGAGACTCTGGCCTGTACCCCAGCTCTTGCATGCATAAATAAATAAATCTTAAAAAAAAAACAACAACCAGTTTCACATTCTACCACTTCAAATAGCCCTACTTTGACTCCAATCTGGTCCTACTGCAAAATAAGCCAAACAGCTTTTTCTTTTTAATAACCAGTGAGTATGGTACATATAGCCTAAAAGAGCTACGAATGATGTTGAAATATTAGAACTGTTTATTCAAAAGTAGCTACTGGTTGCCTGAAATATGTAACACACTGTGATGGGATTAGAGTAAGAAAATAAAAGAATCCTGACTTAATGGACCTACCTTTGTAGTGGGAAAGCTAGATTCATTAGTCAGAGTGGCTACACCCAGAACAAACAAGGCAATCATGCACTAGATAATAAATAGCCAAGTGCTACTTTGTGAGTATTAAAGTATGAACCAGAGTCTAATATAGGGACTCAGAGGAGATGATAAAATCAAGGAGGTGTTTGGGTGGGGGGAGTGGGACTTGAGCTGAGACTTTTGAAGGTTAGGACTATTTCAGGTCTTCCTTCTGCACATGATAGAATTCATCAATATTCAGAACAGAAGCTGATGTGGTAGTAATGCCCTCTTTTTGTACGCATGTAGAGTGGACCCTTAAACAATGGGGTTGCTGGGGAGGGAGGCCCTAGAGGTGCCAACCCATAAAAGGAGAGATCCTCTTACACTTTCTCACTGGTCCTCAGAACCTGAAGTTTCAAATCCATGGATTCAACCAACTAACATCTGGAGTTGGTTGAATCCATGAATGTGGAACCCAGGAGCAGAAGATGGACACATCCAGTCAAACCCACGTTGTTCAAGCATCAACTGTAGACCTCGCTCAGCTGCTGAATTACTCACTAATACGAATTCTGTCTGGCTTCCATCTCATCCAAAAGGCAATATTAACCACACCGTGGTAAAAGAGAATTGGTTTAGAGATGGTTATAGCATTTTAAAAGTAGCTTTTCAGTCCAACTGTCCAACAGATTCTGCTTCCAAAAAAGAGTATTAACAGTTCAGGTTAAAGGTGCTGATTTGCATTTTCTAATTGTGAGGATCCCCACACCTGCCTCCTAAACTTCCTTTTGAGCAAGAGGCAATCGCAGCCCAACCAGCTGGTGCCACCCCTCCTGCTAAGCAGAATGGAACCAGATTAGGCTAGTAATGAAGAGGTTTGATGCTAGAAAGCTTTTAAAATTCTAAATCCTATTTGGACTGGACCAGCTTCAGAGGTGAGCCCTCCGAGGCAGAGCTTAATTCACATTCCCTTGGCACATGAATCCGAAGCCAGAACAAGCACACGCCTTTGCTGGCATGGATATCATCTGCGCCCCCGGAAGGACTGCCTGGGCACACCTCAGTTACTCCGGTGTGCTCATTCGCCTCAACTTTCTTCAATCTTCTAAATTAAAAATGCTCATTCAAAACTTGCAAGCTGGCTGCAGATCAGAGGCAAACAAACAGCAGGGGTGGGGAGGGAGAAGGGTCAAAACAGGGGCGGGAAGCGCGCAAGGGACTGTGGTGATGGATCATGAGTGCTATGGTGGTGGGAGAACTACACCTACGGGGACTACACCTGAGAGGAGAATCAAATACTGTCAAAAATGAACGATGATGTAAGAAAGCAAATTTAATTAAAAATAAAGAAAAAGAAAAGTGTTTGTCTAGCCATCAGGGACGATCTTCTGGAGGTGATCTCTGAAAGTATATTGCCATATATATATGTAACCTATGATCTCTCTGACAGTATATTACCCACTGTATGTTTATGAGAGAAGCCTTAGCTTTCATCAGGTTCTCAGAGAGCATAAAGAACCCTCCATCCCATTCCCATTTGCCACCCCCCCTTCAAATTTAAGAATCTTCATTTTTAAGTCTAGGGCCAAATTTTTATTTATATCATTTCCAAACTCAACATTTCAAGTGTAACTAAAAGAGAAAATGACACACTTGAAAAAAAATATTTCACTGTTGGTTACCTGCTAATAACCACTAAGTACTAACTCTCAGAAGGTTCAGCTCTTTAATCAGTGAATTAGATTAAAAGAAGGTTTAAATGCAGATTTCCTCTGCTTTAATTCTTAAAACTTATCTAGTGTCACTCTGGGAATGACCAGTTTGGCTCTCGATGTCATCATTTTTTATCAGCTACCTAATGCCACTTGGTAGCCTACTGGGCACTGCACAAGGAGGACATAAACCCTCCTTGGATTGCAATCAAATTGCTTTATCAATAAGGGAGATGATGCAATTGTTCCACCTTCTTTTCCCCCAGAAGTGATAGAGTACAGGAGATGGATTAGGTTTCCAATTGTCCAGAGGAAATGCTCAGCTCCCATTTTACACATTCCCAAAGACAGGCTTCATAATGGAATGAAGAAGGATATGAACTCACTGGGGCTCTCTTAAGTTAGAAGATGTAACTGTCCATTTGGCCACAACTAACCATGTGAGCCTCTCTGCCTCAAAAGCCTTAGTCCATTTTTCTGTAATTTGGAGGTGGTTCTGCTTGCCTCATCTATTTTACAGTTACTGTGATGTTATGACTTCAAAAGTATAGTGATGTAGTCAAAAAGGCCATCTTCTTTCCCAACCTCCTTGATCCTTACACCCCCCCCCCCCACACACACACGAGTTGCCATGACTCCCAGCAATATGTCACTGTGCATCNGATCCTTCCCCCCCCCCCCCCCACACACACACGAGTTGCCATGACTCCCAGCAATATGTCACTGTGCATCTGTGAGTACATTTCAGGAACAGCCAACCGCATACCTGGAAAACCAGAAACCACTGGCAGGGCAGAGGACTCACAGAGCTACTCATTCAATTCTATACAACTTAATTTTTGGAAGTGAATTTGAATTGCCATTCACAAAACACCCTGAACAAATGCAACTCCAAGATACAAAGGCGCTTACCAAAGCCAGTTAGCTTTAGCGCCTACCCTCTTTTCAGTTCTTTCTCTTTTCTTTGCATCTACAGATCATTATAGTCATTACAGAACGGTCACATACTTTTCCCCCACACTTCTCTCACTAATAACCTTTGTAAGGTGTGCAGAACCAACCTTCTCCACTTTTCACTAGACTGAATTTTTACCATTAACCAACCTAACGATCTGAGGTTAGTGCAAGTTTCATCATCAACAAGTTCTTTTTTCTAAAACCTCTTAAGATTCAGAGCCCCCCAAGCAACATTTTAACACCTCTGTGGCTCTGAAAGTGTTGGGGTCCTGGCCTCTACCCACCTCTACAGACTCACCTCTGGCACTGTCCTCTTCAGTCTTTGGGGGTGCGCCTTTTCCTTTGAGTCCTTCAGACTGTCACGTCTCCAACTCCTGCACATGCTATTTCCTCTCCGCTTTCCCCAATCCTCTGTGTGACACATTGCTACCCTTTGTGTCTCAGCTTATAACTCAGCTGAGATTGTCTAAAGCCATCCCACCATGCTCTCAGCATCTCAGGCCCTCTGCTGCCTTCACCCCTGAGAAATTTATGGCTATCTCGCTTACCGAGTTAGTTTTGTTTTGTCACGTCACCTCCACCGACTTGGAAGGTCTGTGAGAGACAGGCGCAATCAGAGTCCAGTGTGCGAACCATAGTCAATGCTGAAGAGCAGGTGTCCCGCAGCCCTAGAGCCGGACTCAGTGAGTACCAAGTGGGTGAAACAGATCAGCTGCCTGAGTGTGTACACAAGTCTGTGTCCTATGTGTAGGCAAGAAAGCAGGAGAGTTGACTAACTTGTTTTTATTTTTTTTAAAGATTTATTTATGCATACAAGCACTGGGGTACAGGCCAGAGGTGTGGGGGTGGGTGAGAGAATCCACCAGACAGAGTGGGGAACAGCACAGGCAGATCAACTGAAATACACTGCTGAGGGGAGCAGCAGATGAGGCAGGAGAGGTCTGCTGCGCCATGTGGGTCCCCTCCCCGGCTGGCAGCAGGGATCGAACTCATGCTGCAGTGGCTGTGGTTTGATTCATAAGTGCGTTGCTTAACCCACTGCGCCACCAGGGAGGGCCCTAACTTGTTTTTCAAAAGCTTCCTCAAGAAAGCTAAAAGGATTTTCTGACTAAGAATTTGAGAATTCTAGACCTGAGCTATCCAACACACTGGCTGCTAGGGACACACAGCTCCTGCACCCTCGAAGTGAGGCTAGTCTGAATTGGGTGTGCCTTAATGCATCAAATACACACTGCATTTGAAGACAGTATGAGAAAAAGAATATAAAACAGGTAATTCATAATTTTAATTTTGATTACAGGTTGCAATGACATTTTCAATATATTAGATTAAACAAAGTATACTATTAAAGTTAATTGTACCTATTTAAAATGTTTGTAAGGTGGGTTTTTGTAAACAAAAATGTATGTGGTTAATACTATATTTCTGTGGGATGATGCTAAGTATTTCAAAGTTAATCTGATTTTTATGCTTATGTCTTTTTAAAAATCTATGATATAAATTGGGAATGGGACATATGTACAAGTATCTGAAACTTTTAGTTGTCCTATGACCTTTCTTACTATCTCATGGAGATATTAGGAAATTGTCACTCAGTATAACCTGTCGGGCACCTGGGCAAAACAAAACAAAACAAAACACCCTCCATAAATTGGAGGATTGTCATTTTCTCTATTGTTAACCTTCGAATTATGTCATTCTACTTCTACAGTTGCGACCACCATGACCTTTCAGGAATCAAAGTCTTCTATGTCACCTCCTAGCTTAGAACATGCCCTCAGTTTTCCACTGACCCCAAGACAGCATTCAGCCCCTTCACTGCCTGACCTAATGATGGTTCTACCTACCTCTTCTCTTCTTCCCTCCTCACAGTCCAGTCATTCTGAATTCGTTCAAGTTCTGTGACGGCGCCATGCTTCCCTTGGCTTACTGGAGCTTGTTCCTCCTGCTGCAGCCCACACCCATCGCCCCCTTTCAACTGATTAATTCCCACTCTGTTCTGAGTTAAGGAATAGCACAAACCACTGCTCTCTGTAGGGCATGGGGCGGCATCTTGGCCTCCAGAAACCACCCCCTTCCTGTCCCCACCACCATCACACTGATAGAGGCGTTATAAAGTGCCAGGCTCATGCTTAGCCCGGGTCTCATCATAAAGCTGTGAGACAGCAGCAGCTTGTGGCTCCTAGCTCAGTGTGCCAGGACTTGCTCTAGACACAGCCCATGGATCATCCTCACGACAACTCCTCGAGAGAGGTACTATTATCATCCCATGTCTGATAAGGAACTGAAGCCCAGCTGGGTTGACAAGTCACCCGATTCCAAAACTCGGGGGCTTGAGCTCTCGTGTTTGACCTCACAGCTGATATGACTCATGGCAGGTTTTATCATCATTTTAGAAAGGAGGAAGAGGGAACAGATGAGAAGGGCTCAGTAAACTGCCCAAAGTGGTCAAGTCAGGATTTGGAAGACCAGTCAGGTACCCTATTATGTCCCTCCCTAGGGTGCCCTCCACAGTCCAGTCATTACACTTGTGTTACAATCGCCTACTTGTTTCCTGGCTCCCCTAACTATCGCTCTATTCCTTCATTGTAAAAATGTTTTATATTTACAGAAATAATCAAACAGATAGCACAGAGAATTAGCATATATCCTTGCAGAATTTCCTCTTATCAAGACATACCATGTTAGTATGGTACATCTGATATAACTAATAAGCTCATATCAATATATTATTAACTAAAGTCCATAGTTTAATTCACACTTTCTCAGATTTTACCTAACATCCTCCTCATGTTCTAGGGTCCCTCCTGGGGTATGTCATTACACTTAGTTGTCACATGTCCTTAGGCTTCTCTTGGTTGTAATAGTTTCTCAGACACTTTTACATTTGCTGATTTTAGAAGTTTTGAGGACTACGCCTCATGTTGTAGGATGTAGCTCTATGGACCTCTGCTAGAATTTGACTGATTTTTTCTCTCACGATGAAAGATCAGAGCTAAAGTGTCATTTTTGTCACATCCTATCAGCAGTGCCTGCTATCAACCTGACCTGTGAGTGTTCACCTTGATGCCTGATGAAGTCATCTCTCTCTGGTTTCTCCTCTGAGATGTTCATCTTCTGGCCCCTCCTTCCCTTTCCAAACTGAACTTTTTACAAAGAAGTCACCACATGCAGCCCACACTTAAGGAGTGGACTGAGGCCCACTTTCTATGCTCTATTTTTTTTAAAGATTTATTTATTTATGCGTACAAGAGCTGGGGTACAGGCCAGAGTCGTGGGAGGTGAGAGGATTCACCAGACAGAGTGGGGAGCAGAACAGGCAGACTGACTGAAACACACTGCCAAGGGCAACAGCGGGAGAGGCAGGGAAGGTCTGCTGCGCCATGTGGGTCCCCTCCCTGGCTGGTGGCAGGCATCAAACTCATGCTGCAGTGGCTGTGGCTCCATAGTGCATTGCTTAACCCACTGTGTCGCCAGAGAGGTCCCACTTTCTATGCTCTTTGAGGCGATATAATATGCTCCTTGACCTGGAGTTCTGCATGCGAGATTTTTCTCTCACTTATTAGTTTACTCCTTTATTTGTACCATGGACTCATGGATATTTATTTTATATGTTAGTGATATAATCCAATACCACTTTTGTTGCTCAGATTGCTCTATGTTAGCCACCAGTAGCTTTTTTAATGTGTCCCTCTGAAAGACTCCCATAAGTCTAGGGTTTTTTTTTTTCTTTTTCTCTTCTGAGCACAGGTATACGTTTTGACACTGTTTGAGGCTATAAGCTCATCTTGTGTATTTCCTTCCCTAGTCCTAGAATCTGACACTTCTTCAAAGGTTCCTGGTTCCTTTTGGAGAATGTTTTAGAAGTTGAGATTTGGAAGCCAGTTGTGCTTGATACACCTTTATTCCAGGTTCTCTCAGCAGAAATGGAAACGAATTGATGTATGTCCACAAACCCGTGTCTATAGCTATGCTTGTAAATATTTCTATGTGTAGTCATGTGTGTCTATGTAAAGTTAAATGTGAGTTCTCACTCATTGTCTCCAACTAATTCATGACACCACATGGATTTCTTTTACTCGATTTCCTTGCTTATCTGTAAACTCTCATTCCAACAGTGAGAACTGACTGGAAGCTCTTCAAGGCAGCATTAATGCTGCATTTACTGCTGGATCCCAAAGATAGCACTTGGCACATACAACACACGAGTTGACTTAATGTTGGGTTTACCCAACAATTTGATTCTGGAAGGGACCACAGACAAATTTGCAAATGTTACCAAATATGGATTTCAAAGACTAAAATCACAACAACTTATTAGGGCAACAGTACAAGAGGGTGCACTAACAAAGGTCTGATTTAAGTGTGTTTATTCAACTCTGTGAAGGGAGAATGACAGTAATACATCTAAGCCACGCAAAAAGGATTCAGGTTTCCCTGAAAAGGATTCGAGTGGCATAAAATGGTTTGTTTCTCCACAGCAATTTACATTTATTAAAATAGATAATAGGCATAATCATTGTCAAAATAGGGCTTCCACCCTGTATAATGTCTTAATATATTCTCAAAGTTCCTGACAAACAGGCACAAAGCCATGGCAGATTAAGCTCTAAGTGGGGGGATCACTCTAATAGCACAGCAGAAAAACCAATCTCACACTTCTGGGAAGGAAAATAAGCCTTTGAAAGTGAAGGGTAAAGTACAAAGAGAAAGGTGCTAAAGTGATACATCAGCTGGAAGAGAACCGGGCTCCAATGTGACACTATGCATTAATGATGCTAATTTATGTCTGGGAAAGTGTGTATGCATGACAAACTCACAGGACATTTGAAGAGGTTTATATTATATCACGGAGGAGTTCGTCTTGGCTCTCTTGGAAGGGTTAGTGCTTTATACCGGGACTGCTTCACATGGGCATACATTATGTAGATTCTGTGTCAGTTTCAGATGAGGAAATCACTTTTCTCCTTAAATCTATTCTGGGCCATTTCCAGCCTGTTCTTACGTTGCAGCCATAATGACCTTCTTGAAAAATAAATTTGGTCACTCTTTCCCACATTTAAATTTTTTAATCCATAAAGCTTTTATATACTCTGGGCTCTGCATGATGTGATGTCAAACTAATGATCAGGTCACCTGACCTGTGTCCAAATGACACACATAGGTCACCTTTCAGTAGTATGAATCTAGGAATACACACTCATTACTACCACCACCACCTCTACTACTACAGGACCCCTGTAATGCTGTTGTGTATGCCTGTTTCTCCTTCCATCTCCTCTTCAACAAAGCTAACTCCTACTATGGCTTTATAACTTTGCCCAATCATCCCTGGGCAGGTGCAGTCCTCTTATTACACATTCTTCTAGCACAACAAACTTCTAGCGTGCTTATCAGTTATGATTATATATTCATCTTTATATGCTTAAATATATCGTCCTACTTATCACACAAATCCACAAAGAACTGACCAGACTAAACAAAAACAAAGGGAACAATCCAGTCAAAAAATGGTCAAAAGAGCTAAAAAGGCAATTCTCCAAAGAGGAAATGCAAATGACCAACAGGCATATGAAAAAATGCTCAATTTCTCTTGTCATCAGAGAAATGCAAATCAAAACCACTATGAGATACCATGTCACACCTGTGAGAATGGCACATATCAAAAAAAATAGCAACAACAAATGTTGGCGAGGATGTGGAGAAAAAGGAACTCTCTTACGCTGCTGGTAGGAATGCAAGCTGGTCCAACCATTATGGAAAGCAGTATGGCGGTTCCTCAGTCTACTAAGAATGGAACTCCATATGATCCAGCAATCCCACTCCTAGGAATATACCCAAAAGACACAAATACACTGATTCAAAAGAATACCTGCACCCCTATGTTTATAGCAGCACTCTTTACAATAGGTAAGACCTAGAAACAACCTAAATGCCCCAAAACAGATGAGTGGATCGGGAAGCTGTGGTACATATACACGATAGAATACTGTTCAGCAATCAAAAAAGAAAAACTAGACACATTTATAGGAACGTGGACGGAACTGGAAGGGATTATGCTCAGCGAAGTAAGTCAGAAGGCAAAAGAAAAATACCAGATGGTTCCTCCCCTAGGAGGAACATAAGGGAACCAAAGGAGGATCAAGGAAAGGAATAAGAACAATAATAATAATAATCACAATAAAGACACGAAAACCAAAAATGAAAAGACAAGGACAAATTGGGGACACTTAGTGGGGAGGGCAGAGGAAGAGGGTTGAAGGCAGATGGGAGCACAGGGGACTGAGGTGATGGTGCACTGGTGATATGGTGATGGGGAATACATGGATTACAATTGATATCAAATATATATTAATTTTTAAAAAATGGAAAAAAGATAATATATTGTCCTAGAGGGCTGTGTTACTCCTTATTCTTGGCACCCAACCCCATGCCTGGCCCACAGTAAGTGCCTAATAAATAACTATTGAATAAGTGAATGACAAATGACCATACCATCTACACTATTGCTCCGGCTTTCCTGCTCTTTAGAGTGCCTCTTTGGAGTCTAAAGAATACGTCATTTCATATCAGAAATCTGGTGGTCAATCTTGTGATAAGTATAAGAAATATCACCACTGGGCTTCAGTAGTTCCCAGAGAAACAGGAGGTCCCCTTTATAAATATTTGTCATGAGTGTATTGTAATGGATAGAATATGAAAGTGCACATAAAAAAAGCAATCTTATTATTTCTCAATATCCCAAATGTTACTCTGAGATTTTAAGCTCTAATTGTTGCGCCTGGATGCCAGAAATATTTACTGAGCACTTTTATTATATACTAGACACCTGATTAGACCCAGGGGATATGTGCCAAGCAAGTGACACAGGTGCTCAGTCGCAGGTGGAGCGACAGCCGACACGGAGTGACAGTCATTTCAGATTAGCAGGTAACTGGTGCTGATCAGGAAAGAGTCACTTTCTTTGTGAGTTGCCACTCACATTTCTATTGTTGCCACTGTTTCACAAGCTCTGTGATCAAAATGCCTCACTGGGATAACTTACATCATTATTGCTCCGATATCAAAGAGATTACAGTGTCTGCACTTGATGAAGGATTAAAGGATTTTATGTTTTAATGTCATGGTCCCCCATAAGAATTTAAATGTATTCACTTCCTTGGATTAAATAAAAGGCTACGCAAAATACAAGGTATATCTCTTTTAAGGACTCACTATAATCCCAAAAATCTTCATTGCCAGTTTTGACATACCCCCAAGGATCCAAGTGCCTTGTATCTCGAAGAGTGCCTTTCTCCACAGAGTATCTGTCTCATGCCAAGAGATCTTTTGTTTGGTTTTAGTGATAAGTAAAGCAAGGAGCAGTTGGGGCACAGAGCATCTTAAAGACATCGTTGGGAAGGTTGTAAACTTTCAAAGTTGAGTCAAGACTCTCTTGATAACCGTTACAAACCTGACGGTCTGGGATAGGGTTTGGGGCATTGCTGGCCTCAATAATTATATGTTTGCTGAATAAATGATGATATAAGCCAGTTGAAATATGGGACCAGACTGGAGTGCAAAGAGAAAAAATAAAATTTAAGTTGCTCGCTATCAAGAGGAAAAGCCCCAGAGGAAGGGCACCAAGAACAGGATTCTTTAATTCCCTTTTGAGGAGTGGGTCACGAAGCTGGGAGAAATCTCAGGAAAAGACAGCTCAGTTGCCTCAATTCACCGTGAACACTCCTGCCTACCATCTCCAACGGAGAAGAACAATCAGCAGATTGATAAATTCTTCTGCTTACGCTCCAGAACAAATAAACTAATTGCATCTTTGTTTTTAACTTAACAAATCATAGCTTGATTACAGGTCATTAGTGACCATTAATACATGAAAATGTTCGCATCTCACTGGTGTGTCTGAATTACAGTCTTGCCTTTTCCACTAGCTCAATCAAGCTTCCACAGGGAAACCCCCCTTATGGGGCCTCAAGCAGGACTTAAATAAACTAACAATTAGCCTCCGGAATTGAACTAAGATGCAGAAGGCTTCATTATTTTGGTTCATTGTTGATTTCCTTACTACGGAACCAGCCATTCTCTCTGCACTGGAGACTCGCTCTTTGTGCCCGGTAGGACATACCCGTAGCTCTCTGAACATCCTTAATTATTCCCAGTGATTCTGATGTACTGGTTGGCAGTGCAGGCTGCTTCTGTGATAGCAACAGTCCTACATTCACAACACAATGGCTGATTAGACTCCGGATGAATGCAAGGAGAATGGTGGGGAATGTTAGAAATATTGAGGTGACGGGAACAGTCTAATTGGCAAAAAAGTAGAGGCAGGCTAAAGGAAATACGTTCACAGGTCAACTAGATAACCCAGAATTTTTTGAAGTTCACTTGGGACTTTGACTCATCCAGAGGAACCAGCAAGATTCTTGAGAAGTGCTGGATAACTGCCAAGCCTCCATATAATTTCATGCTGAGCAGTCATGGAGAGATGCAGAGTGATTAACAGAGATTAACGATCTCAGAAATGTTTGAGGACTTTCTAACACAGCAACTGCCATTTGGGAGCGGTCTATGGTCCATCTTATCTAATGTGCTGCTGTTTCCAGAACTGGCCCCGAGGGAATGCCCTTTTTGACTACTAATATGCCGAGGTCATAGAATCAGAGGAGTTGCTGACAAGGCAGCCCATATTCCTCTGAGATTATCTTTTTGTTTTCGTCTAGGCTTGCTACCCAGGACTCAAGCCTCAATGCAACATGTGTGATGACAGCACAGAGCTGCACGCAGGTGAAAATGCTCCTTCAAATGAGTTGTCCCATCATCTCTCAGCCCTATGAAGAAGTAGATTATTAATAGCCTAGTAATGGTGGAAAATGCAGGCTCTTGAGCCAACTTCTGTTTGGAAATCCTGGCTTTTCTATTTACTAGCTGTGCGACCTTGAGCAAATGACTTAACCCTCCTAAACTTCATTTTTCTCATCTGTCAAACGGAGCTAATAATGGCATCTGCCTCATAAAGGGGTTATGTTAATAGGTAAGGAAGGCAAGGAGAGTGGTTAGTACCCTGATGGCACAAAATAAATTCTCAGTAAACATGAACTGCTATAGTTTATCTTCTCCTCCTTCACCACACCACCAGTGCCACCCAACAGCTACCATATCGGCTGCCGCCATCATTCCCCACAGGTAGATGAAGAAACAAATCTCCAAGCTAGACTTTTTCCCAAAGACGCCCAACTGCTAAATGACTCAGGAAGAACTAACTCATTATCTTCTGACTGGACCATATCCTATACCTGGACCATTTTTCCTTCCCCTTCCCTTGATCTGAATCCTCCATATCTTTCAGGTCTCATGTCTTTCTTCACAAGTCTTCCTTCAGGTCCTCACATCATTTCAGTCTCTTGTCACTTCCTCATCACAGAACTCCTCGTGTCCCCACTAGATGAGGACTTCCTTAACCAAAGAGGCCAGGTCTGGGCACCACACCTGTGCATCCCCATGGCAAAGCACCAGACTCATAGTAAGTGCTCAACAAATACCGAACAAATGGAAGGCAGATTCTACATATGAGTGCTGCCGCATATTAAGACTGTTGTTTAATGGAACATATTTTGTGAAGTCAAAGATAGACATACATGGATTCATGCCTTAGACTTAATATTAGTTAATGAAATACTCTTAATCTCATGTTGAAAATTCAAGGCAAGCTTAACTGATACTCCACACTTAAGAAGCCATGCACGATGCGTAGTTACCAAACCCTTAGCATTTTGTAAATGGCACTTTTTTTGTACTTTGAAACATTTTTCTAGAAATAGTTGGACTTGAGGCACAGTGAAAAGCAGGTATTCGTCCTTGCTAGTCTTCCTAATACCAAGCTCTTAAATTCTGATTCTGATGTGTCTCTCACTTGTAGCTTTTAGGAATTTTGAGTCTGACATGACATAGACCAGAAAACATGACCAAATAATAAAGTCCACCATCTCTTCCCTTCTTGGATGAGGTAAAGAGCTAATAAAAGCTGGCAGTTCCAGGAAAATCCACTTAAAGTATCTCTTGTGTCATCTTATTAAAGTACTGCTGTTACCAGCAAAACAGATAAAACTCAGACCCCCAACCAATACCATTTAAAAATGCATAGAAAATGTTACTTGATCAGTAACCAATATAGGTTAGGTAGAGATAGGTAATTTCTGATTAAAATAGGTTGGATAGAAAAATATAAAATTTTCTATAGCAAGAAAAAACCCTCAAGTCTTTATCACAAACCCTCCAAAGGTCCTTGTTTTCACACAAATCCTGCTTTCTAACCATATTATATAAAAAAGCACAAATAAGAAACCTAACGAATACAGAGTCTATATAAACATATAAAGCTAAGGTGCAACATGCCTGTGGGATGCCAATGGTGGACACATCTTCATCATAGACTAATGGAGGTTATATCACACATACACACACACACACGCCCTCTACCCACCCCCACTCTTTGTTGTCTTCTCCCTTTAAGTCTTTGGTTACCATTTGAATTTCATGTGTTTATAATACATGTTTATGTGGAAAATTTTCTTCCCCACTCAATTTTTTTGGTTACAGCATCATATGATCATTAAAAAGCTATGTGGTGACCTGTTCTGAAGTCCTATTACAAATATGCTAAATTCCAACAAACTCGTTTATTACAATATGGTGGTTAAATGAAAAACCGAGACACCTTATATTATTGGGTTATCGGAAAAGTCATGATATATTTTGTAAAATGCATCATGACTTTCCCGACAACCCAATACTTGGCTATTTTACACACCTTGGGATGGTGACTTTCTACCTTCTACCAGGTACAGGTGTCCACACCAGCGTCAGAAGTTCAGAGCCCATCCAGCATTGATGTCTAAATTTTCTTTGTATTTAGAAAGAGAGAGGCTCGCAAAGGTGAATTATTGGGTCAGCTTTGGTAGCTTTCACAGGTTCCTTTTGTGTATTTGAGATCAAATGTCCAAGAAAACTGTTCAAACTCTCAACTTTCTAGATACACTGATTTTTTGATGTGCACAGACCCTATTTTCCTTCTGTGAAAGAAAAGGCCAAGGAGGAAGAATTTCAATACCCCATTCACTAAACAACATACCAAGTATTGTATCAGAACTGATTTTTTTGACAGCTGAAACATTATCAAAAACTGTTGTGACTGAGAGTTTCCGCATTCATTTTTCTTAAATTAGTCTTTCTCTTCTGAATGTCTTATTGTTTGATCTACCTCAGAGTTCATATCAACCTTTGATAAAAACTGCCTCAGGGGAGACTCTCTGGTGATTCTTTTGTATTAAAGCTTGTTTTTCCAGGGCCTCAAGGTACAGCCAAATATGTAGGTTGAAAAACTAAATAGTCTTCCCACAATTTTAAGGCATGAATAAACCACATGCTAGTATAAGTGTTCACAATATCTGACCCAGGTAGCATCATTTAGGAGCTTGATAAAAAGACTTTCCAAATATTTAACACAGTTAAGAAGATACTGTTTTCCTACTTAACAATTTATAGACTTGTTTTCTATTTCCAAAGTACCGATTTAGTAAGACCCTTCATTCTTCCTTGTTCTATATTGTCTCTTTGCCTTCTGACCCCAGCCAATGCCCCACTTTCTTTTTTTGAGCAGTTTAATATATGTTTGGGTCCTTCGTTATCCTACATACCAATCTAGCATCTAAAAAAGCTCATCTTACCTAGTCTCATCTCTCTCTTCTGGTATTTCATTGCTTATCACTATGTACCAAAACATTTCATCAAAATATGTCCTTGGTTCTAAAACAGTCAGTTATACAATGCTTCCTATCCATCCTTTTTATTTAAACTGTGAATTTATTTGGATCCCACATTTCAATCTAAGCAACTGGAACTTTCAACACTATTGCTATTTTCTTAGGAACAGTAGGTAGAAATAATAATACCTTTGTTTCCATAGGTGCTTTCATCTGGATAATTCATGCTTCATTATTGTGCCACTAGTTTCTGTCTTGGGGTCTCCCTTGGCTCCTGTGACAAACATGGGGTTCAGATCCAGACTCCAGGAGGCAGTGACGCTTCAACTTTTGGTAACATACAGGTCCATGATACATTCCCCTGACCCCCACAGCCTCCTGTGTGGGGCTGCTCCTAGCCTGTCAGAACACAGGCAAATAAGGAGACACAGGCAATACTACACCAAGCCCCGGTGCCAGCCTCCTCAGCTGGAAGCGGGCACCTGGCCGGCACTGTCCTGGGGATTTGGACAGCAGTGGTTCTTAGGTGCTTCTCAGGCCACAGTGGGAGCGTGACCTGGAGAACCCTTGAAAGCAATCTTTCAGACACTGCCTTTCAGCTATTAGAAACTCTGGGGCAAGCCCAAACACTTCAGGTGAGTCTAATACATCTTAATGTTTGAAAACAACTGCCTGATGGCATTGAGAGTTTTGAGGGGGGTTGGGAGCAGGGGAGCTAGCTTCATATGGTTTAAGAGAAGTCATGTCAAAGGGCACTAGCTTCTGAGGCAAGGTTTCAGAGAGTAGAGCTGAGGACCACTGAGTAACGAAATCAGAGACTGCTCTGGTACACAAAACAACCTCCAAGCAATTTGGAGTCTACAGAAATGAAGGCAGATCATCTCAATGAGACAAAGGGATCCCTCTCTCTGGAAGTGTTCAGAAGTAAGTGTGAGTTTGACTCCAGGTGAATCTATGAATAGTCTATGAATAAGGCAATACAAGAAGTACTAAAAATAGAGGTAAAAGATTAAAAAAAAAAACAAAAATTAAACCTTAATAGGAAACTTCAACATATTACTAATATAGAGAGGTCTTATCTATTGCCATTAATTTTTTAATATCTTAAAGCTTTTACCTTTGAAAACTAGCCCACTGATGGTACATAGAGCAGGTAAAGGATGAATTTCCCACTGCTTTCTTCATATTCAGAAAAGGGTAGAGGTTGACTTAGACTTTCACAAGTTTTCATTTATTATTATATGAGGTTATATTTATTATTTAAAAGGGATCAATCACCACCAGCCATAGCTGACTCTGTATCAAAGACTCAGGATGGTGTATTAACTTATTCTGTTTTGTAATCAAAGCAACCATCTTTTGAGTGTGCCTGATAATTATGCTTCAGAGCAAAAAGAACTATATTAACATTAGAGAAAACACAACCTCATTATTTGGCAGTTATTGCATACTATGTATCTGGGACTATCTCATTCACAGTCACACTTAACATACCAACCTTTGGAAGTTAAGCATCATCACCCTCATTCTATAGTGGAGGCACCTGGGCTGAGATAGTTTCAATAACTTACCCAAGTCATAGAACTAGCAAGTAGCAGAGCCAGAATACAAACACAGTGGTCTCCAGAGACTGTGTTCTTAACCACTTAAGTACATTTTTACTATAGTCTCAAACTCTAAGATTCACAAAGCAGAAAGGAATGTATAGTCCAGTACAAATTTACACTTTCAACCACCTAAGGCTTCTAGCAATACTAAAGCAAGCAAATAACACTTACTGAGAACGTTCAATCTCTATCAAGCACTGAACTAAACACCATACAAGCACTGTCTCAAACCCTCTCTGCAAGCATAGAAGGTTGCTACTATTGTCCCTGTTTTACATATGGCCAATTACAAGTAGAGGATTTAAGTAAACAAAAATCCGTCTTATTAAAGAATTAACTGCTATATAATTCGATGAAAATTAAGCAAATTATGTACATAGTATGTAAAATCACTCAGCAAATGCAGCTTCCATACACTTATGTTTCCAGGCATAAGAATAGTGTTGCTGATGGTTAGTCCATTGTCTGTCTTGCTTATTTGTTCCAAATGGGGGAGATCTGTAAGCTAGGTATTTGGGTACAGGATGCACTTGTGAAATAGAACCTAGTCCACAGTTTCTCCACATCTTTATCATCATCAAGTCCTACCTTTTTGAGCGCCTGCCCCAGAGACCCTCTGTAGGGGCAGGAAGACACAGGGCAGCTTCCCTTTGAACAGGGCAGATGGGTAAAGGAGGAGTCCTAGAGCCCTTGGTGGCTTTTCAGATTTTTATTAATCTTTCTGCATCAGAGGTGAACAGGTTACATGGCCAGTGGGAGGCTCAGGGGGGAAGGGAGCTGGCAGGTCTCCTAGCCCCCACAAATCTTCACTCTCAAAGCTGCTATTGCTTATGCTTCGCCTGCCTCTGCCTCCTTCTGTTCAATTGCTCCTTCTGCTCATGGCGCCCCTGTGATATTGCCCTTATATGCCCCATGTTATTTACTTGCTTTAGTATTTCTAGATGCCTTAGGTGGTTGAAAGAGTAAATTTGTACTTACACATACCACACCCAACTTTAGGTGCCCACCATCAGGCATGCATGTAGGACCACAGGTGTCTATCATTAATGCTAATGGCGGGAGGGCAGAAAAACCTGGTAATTTCCCATTTACCCTACACCTCTCATTGCGTTAATAACAATGAATGAGCACAGGACTGAGAGCTATCCCACACATGTGCCCACCCCAACCATCACAGGACTATGTGTGCCACGTTGCTCTACCCAGAGGATCTACGCTAAGGATATGGGGTGCTAACACCTTACAAAGGCAGGAGAGTGAGCATTTTTTTTTCCAAGATCGCAAGATTTTATCTCATTGGGAGTTCAGTGAAAGTTGATTATATTTACTATTCTAATATCATGGGAAGAGCTCCATGTTAGGAGTCACAGTCTTAAGCATTCATCTTGTCATTACAAACCAGCTATGTGATCATGGGTAAGCTCATTAACTCCACAGATCTTAGTTTTCTCACCAAGGAACTGAAGAAATAAAATTCTCCAAATGTACAGTAGATAAGCACTATGAAATACGTTGCAGACATAGAATGCTTCTTCCCAAGATGGTATTACTCTTTTATTTCCCTCCTTCCATGCCTAACATTTGGATGCCAGCTATCAACCTGGGTTAGCCAAGTTGATGGACTATAGACTAAAAGGCAAGAAGGAGGGGGACTGTTTAAAATGGACCATTATCAGCTACACCAAAGACATCCATGGAACTCTATGCTCAGTTGTTCTGACAATTAAGAGATTTTATTTCTAATGACCTTTCTTCCCAAATACCCCATATCAGCAATTGTCAGTATGAAACAGCCCGCTAAGCCTGTCTGTACAGGCAAAAAGTCACAAAACAGGGCAGGGATATTCTCAGTAGCCCAACAAAGGAGACTCAGTATATCCCAAGACACCTGGATGGGTTCCCACTCAGATTTCAAGGTGCCAAGTTATTTTCCCTCACATGTCTACATTAGAAAGTAGAATCTGACCTATATGTAAATTAGTTGGGACAGGAGTGAAAGGAGGTAGTATAAAGGACATTTTTATGCAGAGAGAAATAAGAAGTTCCATCTGGAGTTAAACTTGGAGAGATGAATAAAAGATAGTGTTTAGTACTATTGACTGTTTTTACATCTTACATTTTACATGTACATTATACAACCAAGAATTTCAAGAGTAAAGATGTAAAAATTAGGGAAACAATTTCTTTGGTGCTTTCACATTTATCTTGGATGGTAGTTTCCCCTCAATTTAACTGACAGATTAAAAAGGCTCTATTATAGGATACCATTTCACTAAATTTTCTTTTATAGCTCTTTTCTTAGAATATTTTGTGGGTCCAAGAAGACACAAATGGTACAGGTGACGTATGGTTCATCTGTACAATTGACACTAAGCAGCTTACAGAAAGAATGATGAGAAGCCATTTGTGCTAATATAAAAAAATGCCCAAAATACCCAGAAGACGCTCAGGCTATCAGCCTCTAACAGACCTACCAAATCATTTGATGCTCACAGTCCCCTGAAAAACACAGCAAGCAAAGGCAAGAGCCCACTCTCCAGCCTCCCAAGGCCCTTCTACAAATTAAACAGGATAGTTGGCAGGAGTCAATTCTGTTAGTTCCCAGATCTATTCATGCCTGTTGTACTTGTTACTATTGATTTGCAACTAAATACTGCCAAATAAAGTAATCAAACCTGAGTACAAAAAAAAAAAAAAAGAAAAGAAAAGAAAAGATTGTTTTTTGGGTCAACATAAACAGGTAAAACTAAAATTCATAGGTATAAATTTTCCTTGGGCCTGTATTTGGAAAGGCATATTCATTCTTTCAAGTCATTAATTGTGGGATGATGTAGCTAAATTCTTGGTTAGTCACTGGCTGTAGATCCTCTTACCAAGTATATTTTCAGAATACCAAAGCAGAGACTATGGTGGTTGCTTAGATCTTGATCAATGACTGGGAAGGAAACCAAGACTTCTCAGACATAAAACACACCCAAATTTCCTCTAGTGTGTGAACAGTGGCACTTTCCTGCCTAAGACAGACAAGACACCCACTTCCCTGACAAGACACCTACTCTGTTCTGTCACTGAGGGTCACCTCAAAATACACTACACTTGACCAGTGTCACCCATGAGTAGATCTCTCCAGTAGTTCTGGCTATCACTAATCCATAGATTAAACATTTGTGGACTGGCTCTGGCAAAACATTCCAGAAATTCCTCCAGGGTAATTAAAACTACCTTCTGTGTCAATAAACACAGACTGTGAGATCCTTCCTATGCAGAGGGGCTGGATCTGACCAGTTTGCTCTGGGATGTTTTATCTTAGATGGCTTTTCCATCATTGCAATTGATTTTTCCTGACTCATCCAGACCCTTCTCAGCCCCCTTATGAAATGATTGACTGAGGTCAGAGGTATCATCTTACCTTTATTGTTTTAGCAGACATGGGCCCAAAGGGGCTCTGAATCTATGGGCCAAACTCATTGTCAGAGCCCTTTCGTCCAAACCTATAGTAGAGATTCTTATTACAGAATTGACAGTTACTAGTGTCCACTTGTCACTATTCTTATAGGGCCCAAACTGATTTTCATTTGAAGGATTATTAATACAACTTCAAAGTAAAAGGAAGAATTTGGATGAATATTTATTACGTGGGTATACAAAAACCAGGCCTTGACACGTAATAGACACATACCATATGAATTATTTTTCACTATAACGACAAATGTTATTGTATCTTTTAAACAACATATTTATTTAAAAATGGCCACATGTTATAAAGCAAGATGGATGGTAAAAATTGCTTAAAAGTTTATCAGCCTGAGATAACCATCATTAATATTCTAGCAGCCATACTTTCCTTTTCTTTTTTTTAAATTTTTTACTTTTTTTATTCTATTTTTCCCTTTAATTTATATATATTTGACATCAATTGTAATCCCCATGTATTCCCCATCACCATATCACCAGTGCACCATCACCTCAGTCCCCCATGCTCCCACCTGCCCTCAATCCTCCTCCTCTCCCCTCCCTACCACATAACTTTCTTTTTCATGGAATTCTTTGGATCAAGGCTATGGCTAATTTTAATTTAAAAAAAAAATTGTTTTTGTTTGTGTTAACCTTCCACATCTAACCAATGTTAACAAAGTTTATATAATTTATCAGACTGATATTATCACACACCAATTCATACAACATGAATGAGGTTCCCATTGTTCGGTCAATATTTGCTGAATGGGTAAAGAGTAAAATGAAAGAACAAACATACAAAAAATGAACTGATAAATGAGTAAATAGTAGTAGGCTATGCTCTTACGTAGCTGGCCCAGTTTCCAAGTGACTGTAAAAGTCATTTAGCACCTCTTTTGATATCTTTAAATTTCAGTGTCTTAAACATGTTTAGAGGGATTTACAAGTTTAAACTCCTAAGTAAAGAATTTATGATTGGCTACTCTAACTACAGAGACATTATCAATATTGCCAGAGTTAAATCAAGATAAACACCATTTATTTGGCACCTGTGTGCCAAGCACTGCACTGACCTCTTAGAAAAGACTAGAAATACTAACATGTGAGGGTTGCCTTTTGGGGGAAGGTCCTTTCTTGTCAGGGACACACCTCCTTTCTGCCTTGTTCTGGAGCTGTCAGTTTTCAGTCATGGAAATAAGGACAACACTATACCTCTTGGAATTGTTTTGAGAAATGAGCTGGAGGAATTCAGGAAAAAAATTCTTGGGAGAATGTGGATTCCAGGCACACCTAGTAAATAGCAGAGAAGGGGAAACAGAACACAAAGGGACAGGGAGGTGGGCGTGACCCGGGGCTGTGAGATGACAAGACAGTTTGGTTGGCTTGAAGATCAGTTAAGGGAGACTGGGAGGTGAGTGGACGGGCAGAAAATATTAACATTTATAAGTACCAGAGAAACTGTGAGCAGACTAATCTTGAAGTGTCAAACAACAGTAGGGAAATATTTTTATCTTTCCAGCATGCACCACTACTTGAATCAAGGCCATCTATATGAGTGACTCAAAGGTAACTGGCTTGTCAAGGAACTGGAAAAAGAAAAAAAATCTGGCCTGCACAATGGGCTCCAATTCAAGATTCTCAGGCTTATAGGGAAAATTCTGATCAGAAAATTTCCATCTCAAATTGTGCTGAAGAAGCTTGGGGGCTGAGTAAGCGTGTTGGCAGCAGAAGCATGATAATCATATTGCTTTTGCATTTTTGTACTTCACCATAGTTCACAGAGTTCCTTAGGTCCTGCAGATACCTTAGAACTTTTTGATTTCTGACCCTGCAAGAGGCCAGGAAACCCATAGGGAAATACACCTTGTTCACAAATGTCACTGCACCAAAAACTTCCCCCTTTATGTCCTATGAAGTGACCAGAGGGTTTGATTTCCAAAGCATAGTTTGACAGTGTTTACCCATGCTAAACCTACAGAGTGGGGGGTAGGATTAGATCTAGTCACTGCAGGAGACATCAGGTGGAAGCATTGAACTGTCCCAGTCTCTTGTTAGTTCACTGTTCCAGGGCAGCTATTCTCCTTTCTGTTTCAACTTCCCCTTTTAAACTAGCAGCAAAGATGAGGCCTAGAAGCAAGTCCCCATGTATCTGAGCCTCTAATCAATTACCCTCTCACCCTATCCCACCTGCCTTGACATTCCAGATAGAAGACAAAGGGGATGAGATATAGATCTTAATGCTAAGGTCCCAAATAGTCATGGAGACTTGCTGTTTCTAGAAATGGTTTTGACACTTCATCCTCTGAAAGAACAACTGGATCTCCTACTAAGCACCACAAATCTTTATCCATCCAACTGTCCATCTATCTCTCTGCCCACATACCTACACACCTTTCAACCACACCATTTAAATTTGATCTTCTAATCACTTAGGTTATTACTTATGTTTCAAAGAACTTAGTCTTCTCATTTTGGTACTTCAAAGGAGAAAAATGCCCCAAATAGTCACGCAAAAATGAATGAAGATTTTAATTTGACTCCTATCATCCCCAAAGATGGCTGAAAAGCAGGCTCAATCTACTTTGAAAAGGAACTGAAAATCACTCACTACAAATATAATCCAAGTCATAGTTTATAATATTTCTACTTTAATTTCCAGCAAATATTGCTATTTTTGGTGAAAGCGAGAAACATCTGGAAGTCTTAAGTCAATGTAGTTAGTTTTCTCAGATTTCCCTGGGTTCAGATCACATTCAACTACACATAGTATTAACCCAAAAAAGTTAACATAGCTTTCAGAAATGTCAAATTTGAACCTCAGGAGAGGTTAACTCATTAAACAACTATACTGGGTCAATCATTCCTTGAAGTTACCTACTCACTAGTTTGAGGAAAATTAACATTTCTGGGTCACTAGCTTCCATATACTTATCTACAAATGATGCCAAGGAACCATGAAAGTCATTTTATTTAATGTGGCTGGGCAGCTAAACCCCAGAGAACAAGCTATTCACCCATGTATTTAATGGCATAGGCTGAGGACCGAGCTGGGCTCTCGGAGGACTAAAAGTATTTAAGGGTTGGGGGAAGGACAAGGGCAATGGGTGAAATTAAAGTCTGCTTGCTGTATCTTTATAATAACATAAGTTCCCTAGGGTGAACTTCAACACTCTGAAAGTCTGTGACAGTGACAGGTTGAGGCAAAATTGGGATAGAGCAAAGGGGTAAGGGCCATGACAATCGGAAAGGTATTCCTTGGTACATCTTTTTGAGAAGACAGTTTACTATCTTGAACCTTAACTGTGTAGTTCTAATATCCCAGCCATCTTGACTTTAGAAGCTTGTTCTAGTAACCAGAAATGATTCAGATTCATGTAAATATTGATCACACAACTATTACAGGAAAATATTGGAAATGATCTAAACTTCCAGCATTGGGTGTAACTAAAATTACGGTTTAACTATAAGATGATACAGAAAAATGCTCACAGTATTGTGTGACCAAAGCAAACAAATAAACAACAATAAATATGACATCATTGTGCATATACTTTTCATTCAGTAGTCTGTCTCTCTCACACACATACACAACCTGGAAGAAAATGCATCAAAAAATACAATGACTATGTGTGGAGCTAGAGGAAAATTTGATTTTGTTTGTGTTTACTTAATACTAGTAGCATATAAACTCTAGGAGAGCAGGGTGTGTTTCCTGCTTAAGTAACTGAGTATCTTTTTTTCAGTATGCCTAGATATAATAATTTCTACTAAGTAAACAATTGACTACTAAGTAAACAATTGTGAAGACACTTAGAATAGGTCGTAATATCAGAGGTCAACAGAGCTCAGATTCACACAGCCTGTCTGGAGTTTGATGACAGAGTCATCTACCCAAGCAGACTGAAAGATGCTTGAGAACAAGAATTTACAATTTACCGTACATCCAGCACAGTCTCCATAGGATCTGGCAATAAATACAAGAAATATGGCTTAAACCAATGGATTTTTCCCCCCCTACTTTCAAACACTGGAAGAAATTGGGACTTTCCTGATTTGTGAAAGACCTGGAATCGCAGGGGCTTATAGGCCCCTCCGGGGAGCGTGCGACAGCAGGGAGAAGGAGACTCTATTGTGCCTGTCAGAGCCTGTCATTGAGTGCTCAGCCTTGCCGACTGGCGCTTGCTCTTCCCTGGCAGTGCGGCAAGATGAGCAGCGCCCTGCTCACCAGATGGTTATTTGTTCCACCAGCCACCTTTGCTGCGTCCCTGATTCACTCCAGCCCAGCACAGTCTCCAGCAGTCATGCTGGAAGGCAGCTCCTGCCAATAACTTTGCCAAATGGCTCCTCTCAAAGTCATGGGCTGCCCAGACAGGCTGGCTCCTCCATCTGCAGCAGCTCTTGGCAAAAAGATGCTTCCATTTCTGGCTCCACCTCTTTGGCTGCACCAGTCCCATCTTGCCAGAAGGATGATCTGCCCCATGGTTAGGTCTAACCAGGTCCAGAGTTCAGGGGCCACCCAAAGCCTGCCCCTGTGACCCCCATACTCTCTCCTGAGTGCAACATCAGAACATACCAAGGAGACCTGGATGATCAAAAATAAAGACAAAATGCATCATAGAAACTTAGAGCCAGAAAAGTCTATAGAGGACAAGCCTCCTCTCCTGCATCTTCAACCTCATTTTAGTAGACTAGGAAACTGAAGCCCAGAGAGTAAAAGTGACTAATTATGGTGACAGGCCTGGGAATAACACTCAGGTCTGCTGTGCATCCCACATCACTGCTTACCATACGATGTTGCCTTCCAATTTTCCCCTCTTCATTTCCAAATCCTTGAGAAAAATTGGACCCTTTCCCTTTATATGGTACTGATTCAAAAGACCATTTCTTTAGAAAAATGAATAATCTTCTTGGTGTCAACATTACTAACTTTTGTTCTACCCTGGTGTATTCCAACAGTACACTGAGATGACCTGCAGAGTTTAGAGCTCATTCTGAGGATACAGACAAGCCTGGAAATGACTTCTGCTTTGTCCCTGCTGTTGGGAAACCTGGCACAAATAATAATCTCACTGTATTTTGACTTTTCACTTAAAGGGATATAAAGACAAAGTAAATTTACGGGTCATAAAGATCAAATGAAAAAAATATTTGATAGCTCAAAGTCTTTCCTTGGCACAGAGTAAGACCACTGCAACTGCCAGCAGGAAACATTGTTCTTTGCTAAGAGTCAAATCCACAGTGGTTTTGGAATACACAGCACTATGCACATAGAAATAGGTATGCCAAGTAGCCCCATTTTCTATGGTAGGAAATTCAAGTTCAAGAGCTAAAATGACTTATCCAACTTTTCTTAGAGAAGAAATGGAGGACCAGATATTGCATGCTGCCATTTTGCTAAGAAATGGAAACCAACACCTTAGCTTTAAAGGATGATAAAATCTGGTGGGAAAATACTGGAACAGAAGCAAATGTACATGGATAATCACTGCAGCATCTTATATAACACAAAAGGCTGGGAACAATGTTGTCTTCATCCATAAGGGAACTACTACAGAACTATTAAATAAACCATGGTTCAGTCATATCGTAGGGTGCTGTGCAGCCATATGTCGGGGTCCTGACATGGAAAGATCTTTCAAATTTTTCATTTGGTGGAAGAACAAACAAAGGGCAAATAAAACAAGCAGTATGCATTCATTTATGCAAATAAACAATCCCTCTCCCAGTGGTAGATCTGCACGTGTATATTTAATGTATGAAAATGACTGGAAAGATGGCTGTGAGGAAGCCAACAACTGACAATGGCCGCTCCTGGGAGGGGTTAGGGATCAAGGGTGACTCACACCTTTATCTCTTCCTTCAATGCTTGAATCCTTTCAAGGGAGAAGGTGTTTATATATTATTTGCCTCTATTAATAGGACATAAAGGCAAAGAGGAACATGAATGACAATAATATAGTGTTTGTGAATCAACAATCCACCTAACTTGGGGGTCCTTGGCCCCAACTTGATCTCCGCAAAGTTACGAGAGCAATTTTAATCTTGCTGAATTTTTGTATGACTCTTTGGTAGAACACATCCTGCTAGTATTCTGTATGCAGGGATTCATATTTTGTCTCTTATACCACCTGTGGATGCTCAGCCTTTGAATGCAATGTTCCCTACCAGAGCCATTTCGTTTTCCTACCCTCCTCGCCTCATGCCTATGCTGAGGGTCACCACACTGAGTTCCCTCTCTAGTGCAGGGGTAGCCTGTCATTCTGTGACTACTTCAGGTTCACCACAAAACAGGGGCTCACAGTAGCAAACCCAGCAATACGTGGTGGAGGAGGCTGACAGCCCCCAGCGTAGAGCCCAGCGCGCCTGGATGTAGCCTCCCACCAGTGAGGCACTCCAACACACTTCATCCAGCAGCCCTGTCCTAAGGTGAAAAAAAAACCTACCTGCAGGGGTCTCTGCAGAACCCTGTATTGCAGGTACCTTTTCCCCCTCCCCCCTACCCCTGTGCCCACATAGTACCCTCCGTTTCTCTGCATTTGTTCTAAGCGATCAGGCCTCTTTCTTCTAAAGCATAAAACTGAGAATCTGACATCCCCTCCATGTCCCCAGCCCTTTCCATTATCCATGTAGACACTTCCCCCAAAGACTCCAACATGACTGCTGTATATTCCATGGATGTCACATGCATGTCATCTCATCACTTGCAACTCTTCCCGTAGTGAACTCAGAGCACAAGAACTCAAGGGTCGCTGATTATTTCAGACAAAACTCCTAGTGGACTCATAAAAAAGAATCTGGGGGCCTCCCTGGTGGTGCGGGGGTTAAGTCTTAGCACTATCATGCTATCATCAGCCACTGCAACCTGAGTTCGATCCCCAGGCAGGGAGGGGACCCACATGGCACAGCAGACCTCTCCTGTTTCTCCCGCTGCTCCCCTCAGCAGTGTGTTTTAGCAGTCTGCCTGTTCTGCTCCCCGCTCTGTCTCTCATGAATCCTGTCACCCTATATTCTTGTATGCATAATAAAAATAAATCTTTTAAAAACTTAAGAAAATAAAAAAGAATCTGGACTTGCAGTGCGATAGTCATGTCAGAACTGGTGTGTTACATCAAGATGATTTTTCAGCCTGAACCTGGAGTCTGACCAGAGTGGCAAAGGAAGGGGATGTGGTGGTGAAGATGACAAGTGTGGTGAACACAGACTTATGAATGGGGGTGAGGGGAGCTGTACTGGAGAGCTGCCCCAGCTTAGAGGAGGCCTCGGACACCTCAACATGTACGTGCAGTCATTCGCCATCACACAGCTGTCTCTGTCCCTCCTTTTGCTCAGCTCAGGCTGGAGAATGGGACCCCACTTGGCTCAGGGGCCCACCTCAGCTCAGGCTGGGAAGTACACTGTGAATATCTCAAGCTGGGGTGAGGGACATGAAGAAGACTAGAAAAGCCCAACTAATTTTCACACTTGGCTTGCACAAATCCATAAGCATTTTCCTTTTTTGTCCCCCTCCCCCCTTCTCATCATAAAGTAAATGTGCAGGAGGAAGTCAACTAAGGATTTCAGCACTGGGTGGGGGAATTCTCCCTCCCTGTGGGAGGAAGGGAAGCCCAGTCCTGTCATTGCCTTACTGAGAGGGGTTGGGACAAGTGACTGGAGCAGCATATATGAGATGGCTGCAGCAAATAGAACACGGTCTGCAATTCCCTGCAGAAAATCCTGACCCAGGCGGCAGAGGTGGGAAGCCGACAAGCCTAGGTCCAGGCGGCTGTGGGTTCTACCCTGCTCTGCCACTACCAGCACGTGTCCTTACACATGTTTCTCTGCTTTTCGGAACCATCAATTTCTGATTCTGACAACTGCTGCTAATGCAACGATTCTCTCCGGGTCTTAAGAGAGATTAAATGAGTGAACCCACCAAGAACATCTGCAATACAGACGGTCCTCAACAAGCCTCAGTTCTCCTCCCTCAGCTAAGTGTCTAAAGTGAGCCCTTCGTCTCCTCATAAAGGCAAAGAGCGTGAGCCTGGGAAAGCCAGTCTACAGCTGCACTCTTTCCATTGAGCGTTACCAATATTTTGACAGGACTGACCTAATATTATTCACCCCAGGTTCATCAGTACATTTCTCAGCAGCCTTCATAAAGGCCTGGGGATCACCCCTGGGGACCTGGATGCTAATAATGAACACTTGTGAGTGATTTTCAATGCACTCTGGTTATTATGTTTAGTAGCAGAACATCTCCCACCCCCAGAAAGGTCATTTGCAATAGTCTAAGGCAGTTTCTTCCCACCCTCCATTTCAGATTTTTCTGGAAACAGCAGAGAATGCAAATATTCATCCATATGCATTGGAAATACTATTCTGAACTGGCATTTGCATACAAATGCCTAAGCAACTTAAGGACCAGGGCTGCTCTCCCTTATATGACATGCCTTCCGATGCCCTCCCAGCACCTTCATATTAAAAGTCATTCCATGTACCTTTCCAGTTTCATTTGTTGTAGCTTCTATTCTTCTTAAGCACACGTGGCTCTGTGCATGGGTCCGGGGAGAAACAGGGACCTTAACTTCCTCATGTATTATTCTTGTGGCCCCGAGAAACTATAACATTCAGTTCACACAGATCTCAAGTTTGGAGACCTCTGAACTCAACTCTCCCAAGACCAGACTCTCCCAGTTTTATCACATTGCTGAGAAATAGTCACTATAGTGTGAGTTGAATAATTTCAGTGTGTGGATAATCATGCTTAGCACGTAGTCCACTGAGAGGTACTTTTTGTTATAATTTTTCTTTATATCAAGCCAAGATTGATTTTCTCATTTTTCACTCACCAGCTCAAATTCTGTTCTGGAGTACTCTTCTCCTAAGCATCTCATCTATTCTAATGGCATTAAATACCTTTAATATGCTGGTGACTTTCCAAGTCATATATCTAGTCCAGAGAGATCTGGACTGGACATATTCAGGCCAGTTCTGACATAACTATCTCACTATAAGAAAGATTCTTTTTTATAAACCCACTAGGAGTTTTGTTTAAAATAATTGGGGACCCTGAATTCTTGAGCTTCAGAGCCATATCCCATACAGGTATCCACCTGCTTATCTGAGCATCTCAGTGAGACACTAGCTGTCTCACAGCCCCCTTGAACTAGTGAGTTTCTAAAGTCTTTTCCCAGGGTCAGTGGAAAGCCCTATATTGCATCCGTTCTCATAGCAAGTCCTGGGGACCAGCCTTAACACTATTTCTATCTACTTTCCCATTTATACTCAACTTGATGACACAAGGCCATCTTACCTATTCTTCTACTAAGTAGCTCAAATCTATCTAGTTCTGTTTGCCTCTACTGCTGCCACCGTTCTAGAATAGGTTGTGAACTCCTAAAGGTGCCCCTGCTTTCCACCCATTCACTCCCTACAAGCCCCGACCCCACTCTGCATAGCAGCCAGACTGAGCTTTTCAAAATAAGAAAAATAAAAAACAACCCACCTTATCATATTTCTTCCCTGATCAAAATCCTTTAATGGCTTTCGATCCATCTTTGGATAAAGTCCAAATTCCTTATGGACAACAAGGCTCAACATGAACCTTTTGGTTCCTGAATCCCATACCAGTTTCTCTTTTTCTAATATTTTATTATGAAAAATTTCCAACAGAGTGAACTTGAAAAAAAAAATGACAGTGAATATCCATACACGGACCTCTCGGATTTTACTACTCCCATTTTCGACTTGTTCGCCCACCTATATATTCACATTTCCTTTGTCCATCCCAGCACTAATCTTTGTTTTTGGTGCATTGCAAAGTTAACTGCAGACTCCAGTCTCAGTGTCTTCCCTTTTCCTCTTGTTCCCTATGCTCCCCTCACAGCCACATTTTCATTTCTGATTCTGTCAGACTGTTTTCTATTGCTGTTTTTTTTAATCACTGGTTTTTGTACCTATTGTCTCTTGTACCTGAAAGGTCCTCAGCTCTTAATACCTAACTTGTCCTCCAGTTCCCAGCTTTCAAACTTTCTGAGAGTCTGTCCCTAAACCGCTAATCTAAATTAGAGCAGCTTTCTGCCTCATAGAAGACCCCAAGACACCCTGTACTTTCCCCAACTGTTGCCAATCACAGTTGGCAGCTATAAATTTGTGAAATTCATTGTTTAGTGCCTACCTCTTCCACTGTACTGAGAGCTACCAGACATCATGTCTGTATTGGAACACGTTCAGTCACTACTACAGAAAATCAGTATTTATTGAAGGAATGAAAAGCAGGATAATCGATAACTAGAAGGAACTACATGGAATTAGTGAATTTGCTCTCCTGTTACTGTGTGCAAACAGTGCTTGGCTTCATGGATCTCTGACAGAAAGTGGGAGACTTTGTTGTCAGGTTATAACCAGCAAGTGCATGGAGACAAATTGCTAAGTATAAGGTGATGGCTAGTGGCTGAATGTGGTAGGTTTCAGTGACTTCTCCTTTGCTATGAGCCCTTCCCCTCAATATCACCCCAATTCAACACATGAGCCAAGGAAAACAATGTGTCTGCTATGGAAATGCAGCTCAAGTCCAACAACAACAGCTGTAAAGTCTAGAGGGCATTTACTGAGGTCTGGTTTTATACTGGGCACTGTTGTGAGTGCTTCCTCTGGTGAAATATGACTTCTGTGGCACAGGCTCCATCATCATTCCCATGTACAGCCAGGGAAACTGAGAACAGAGTAGCTATTTTAAAACACGTTATTTGACTCCCCCTTCCAACTGGATTGCTTTTTTTTGGTAAACTCCACTTAAAATGAATAGTCTGTATGTGGCCCCATTTAAGGGTAGCAAGATTAATCTAGAAAACTATCAGATAGAACATTCAGTTGATTCTAACAAGTCAAAAAATACAGAAAGAAATTCACATATAGCTCAGAAATTGGAAAGATGAACTCTTGCATGGGAAACTCAGAGTTCCATATTTGAAAAAGTCAATAAAGCCATGTGATCACTTTATTTTTGTGGTGAGTTCAACTCTTCCCTACCAGATGCTCTTCATCACATATAATCTCATATACCTGCAAATGATCCCTGCAAAGAATTTACCCCAGATGGGAACTCGGTTTACACACAAAGATAAAACCTTTGTGAACTTCCCTATAACAGGTGTTAAGGGTTAATCCTGACTCGTGTGTGTGTGTGTGTGTGTGTGTGTGACTTAGAAAGTGAGTAACATCTCTGGGTCTTAGTAGCTCGGTTTCCTTAGTTGAAAGGAGAAATAACATTATTCACTTAGCAGGGTGTAGACATATTGAAATACTATGACTATAAAGCTCAGCACATTACGATGGGAACTTTTAAAAAGAAAGATGGGGAAGGAGGTAACTGTAATGCCCAGAATGAGGAGTCATGGAAAATGTCTTTAATAAATGCATATGGGGGGATAAGGAGGGGGAGGAGAGAGAGGGGGGGGGAGAGAGAGAGGAGAAAGAGAGAGAGAGAGAGGAGAGGAGAGAGAGAGAGGAGAGGAGAGAGAGAGAGAGAGAGGGGGGAGAGAGGAAGG